>JAWWEW010000001.1:62479738-62625471 GCA_035583185.1 Anabacerthia variegaticeps
AATTCTGCCTGTAAAAGCAAGGGGGGGGGGGGGTCGTTATCCAATCCTGCAACAATTGTGATTCCAAGAATCAGGAAGGATGTAAGATTGGTTTTACCCTTTTTTATAATTATCATCCTTCACACAATAAATTAGTTAATCAGCTTTGAGTGTTGATGCCTTTTTTACAGAGATTTCAAAAGAAATAACATATCCTCAGTGAAAAGACTCCAGGAATAGTCAGTAGCAGGTCAGTAAGAAACATTTGGGTTTTCTTACAAAAGTGATAGCAGAGTAAAGCCCAAGTGTGTGCCTTGTTGGCTTTTCACACAAGCATGGAGATGAATAGCATAGAGATTACCTTAACTATTTCATCTAGTGATTTGGGAAAATGTGAAGGGGTTATCATCTTTTCAGTCCCTCAATGGCATTTTAAAGTGTTTGGAAAAACAAGGTGCAGATATGAAGAAAAGGCAGCTGGATTTGCAGAGCATATGGTTGTTGACTTGCTTCTGGCAGTTATGGGACCCTTTAATGCCATGATGGAAAGGCAGATCTGAATTACAGACACAAAAGTGGTAGTGGAGACTGTGGCTGTGGACAGGGAAGGAAGGACCACTAACTCTGGGTTCAGGAGATTCTGTTCCCAGAATGATTGTATGACTGGACATATTGGGAACACTTCTAAAGAGGAGTGGACCAAAGGGTCTGAGGACAAGAATGGGAAATCTCCCTCGGCCCCACTTCTGGTGATAAGTAAGCTAAGTGGATCCCTTACACACCACTTTGTGATCCCTCTGTATGTTTATAGACAGAGAGAGCTCCAAAATTTAGCTGATTTATATTGACAAAAATCAGGTGAGTATCTGGAGCAGTGTTTACTATTCATCTTGGAAACTGGGTGCAAAGTGCTGAGTCCAAGCCACACCTGCCCAGGTGGTTTACATATATATATTAGGCTCTCAATAGTTTGCCCAAGTGAAACTTTTGCAGAGTCTTAGTGCTTTGATACCTTGAATCCCATAAAGAGAAAAAGCTATCCAGTTTTACCCAAGAGAACTTCTTCTAATCTAGTGAGAAAATAAGTATTTTGGCAAAAGGTTAAGTAAAGAGGAAAGAATGAGAGAAAGAGGTTGAGAGAATAGAGAATAAGAGAGAAAGAAGCAGAAATAAGGTTGGTATAGCTACTACCAGAGGTCACATGACACCAGCTTCCAGGACAGAAGGCAGAACCAGGTGGAGGACCCATGCACCTCTATTTATGTTTTCTGGCAATTGTTGCTCTGCCCCCCCCCAGGTGGGACATCTGGTTCTGACCACTCAGCACTCTCCCAGCCGAAGTGAGGGGTCAGTCAGCCAGTCAGAGACTCACTCCATGGGGCGTGGTGTGAGCAGGTCTGCCTTGATTGACAGCTTACTCACATGGCTCCCAAGCCGTGTGTGCTCCATGAACTCAGCCGTGGTGGCTGCAGACCATGTGACTACCGATACTGCAATGAGGCTGCAGGCCAGAATATGGCACCTCCCCTGACCCACACACACACAAGATGGTTGATTTGATCCAACAATCAAACAACCCAGACAAATCTGGTCTCTCACACCAGATCTAGGGTGGGTGGAGGGTTAATGTGCATTTAAGCCTTCAAAAGCTACTGTGATTAGGCATATTACTGTAAACCCTTATGACTGTACAGCAGTTGAAGTGGGCTCAGGCAGTATAATTCATCCTTTCTGTGACTTGGTCGATTAGGACTAAAAATGCTGGATGGAGGACTTGGGGAACTACAAGCCTTTCAGCCTGACCTCAGTGCCAGGGAAGGTCATGGAGCAGATCATCTTGAGTACCATCATGCAAAGTGTACAGGACAACCAGTTCATCAGTTGCAGACAGACAGCATGAATTTATGAAAGGCAGGTACTGAATGACCAACCTGGTCTGCTTCTATGACAAAGTGACCAGCTTCGCAAATGAGGAAAAGAGTGTTGATGAATGGAGCTACACTCCCTTGGCAGCAGGTCACAAGTAGTGTTCCCCATGGCTCAGTATGGCACCACTTCTGTTTAATATCTTTATCAGTTATCTGAATGGGGGGGACTGAGTGCCCTCTCAGTCAGTTTGCAGATGACACGAAGCTGGACAGGAGTGTTGATCTGCTTGAGTGTAGGAAGGGTCTGCAGAGGGATCTGGGGAGGTTGGATTGATGGGTCAGGGACAATTCAATCACATTCAACAAAGAAAAGTGCCAGGTCCTGCATAACTACAGGCTTGGGGCAGAGTGGCTGGAAAGCTGCTCAGTGGAAAAGGACCTAGGCACTCAGACAGCTGTCTGAACATAAGCTGTCAGTGTGCCAGGTAGCCAAGAACGTCAATGGCATCCAGGTTGGTATCAGAAAAAATGCAGCCAGCAGGACCGTGGCAGTGACTGTTCCCCTGTACTTGCCACTTGTGAGGTTACACCTTGAGTATTGTGTCAGAAAGACATTGAGATGCTGAAGAGAGACCAGAGAAGGGCAAGAAAGCTGGGGAAAGGGTTGGAGCACAAGTCTTATGAGAAGGAGCTGAGGGGTTGTTTAGGCTGGAAAAAAAGAAGGCACAGAGGGGACCTTATCATTCTCAATATCTAAAGGAGGTAGCGAGGTGGGGGTCCATCTCTGCTCCCAAGTTAAAAGCAATCAGATGAGGAAAGGGCCCCAGGTTGCACCAGAGGAGGTTTATGTTGGATGTTAGGAAACAATTCTTCACTGAAAACACGGTTAGGAACTGGAACAGGCTGCCCAGGGAAGTAGTAGAGTACCATTTCTGGAAGGATTTTAAAAATGTGTGGATATGGTGCACAGACAATGTTTAGTGGTGAACTTGGCAGTGTTAGGTTAACAGTTTGATGTGATGATCTTTAGAAACTTTTCCAACCTAAATATTCTATGATAAACTCTCCAAACACAATAATCTTCCCCTTTTGATTGAGATGATAAATCTGTTGTGTGGAAGCATATGAAGGAGGATGGTCATACCTTTGGCAGCTGACTCTGAAGCAAGGAACTGTTTTCCACAGCTTTGTGAGACCAGATACCAAATTATTCTTTTCTGGTATGCAGTCCCATTTGTTTACAGGCATCTTCCTTATACTAAGGCCATCATTTTGTCTTGTTGGGGACTGTCCAGGGAAAAGAAAAAGAAACCATCAAAAGGCATGTACTATTGATGTAATAACAACCTTGGCTTCCCTTGCTAATCAGGGGGAGGAGGAGAAAGAACACTCCCAGGCAAATTCCCTCAGTATCTAATCTCCATTGTCTTTTAAAAAACAATATCCCAAACAACATCAGGATTGATTAGGCGTAACAAACCTCCAGATGTTCCAGGGGAATGGAGTGGGACAGGAGTATCATCAAACAAATCCCACGTAGTTATTTATTAAAATGGGAAAATCCCCTGGCAATGGATCTGTCTTAGATATGGTATCTGAAGTAACTGAGTAACGAAAATCCTTTTCATTACCCACACAGTCACCGTATGGCTATACATTTGTTTGGTTGTACTAAAAAGCCATCCAAAGAAGCCTACCTAATCCTAATCTGGGAAAAAATCCAACATTTATTGCTGGAGGAGGCATGACTCATGTTCCCAGATAAATAGTGGAGGATAACATTTTGATGTGTAAAACCTTCTTTACCCTAGCTGGAAAAAAATCCTTAGGAATTCAGGCTATTTTGGTGGGTTAAGTACTTTAGTGCAGCAATTGTTTTACTCCCACCTCCAAACCCAGTAGCCTTGAAACAGTATCCATTACCCAGTCAGGCATGCTGAAATCATTCAGTTTATTTTTGGAGAGGAATATTATCTGTCATACCACCCTCCCCTTAATAGTTCTATTTGGTCCATAAGGAAGGCAGGTGCTGATGCATGATGGTAAATTACCAACTAATAAATAAAGCAGCCTCTCCCTAGATGCAACTGTCCAGAGCGTCATGACACTATTTGAATGCATTGAGATAGAAGCTGCAACAAGGCATGCTGTGACTGCTATGGCTCATGCTTCCTTAGCATATCCATTACTGCAGAATCCCAGGAACAATTCACCTTTTCTTGGAAGGAACTACAATATTTTCACTGTTCTGACTCGGGGGTATTAGCATAGCCCTACTGGCTGCCACTGGCTAGTGGCACAATATCTGGAGAACACCTCTCTACCTTGTAAATTTTTCCATTACATGGATCTTGCTGTCATTACTGGGCTCACTGAGAAGGAAGTGGGAGAAATTCCTAACAATATTTTAGACATCATGAAAAACATAGATAGGAGATCAGTCTGAAAAAGATAGAAGGGCCCACTACAGAAATTATGTCAGAAACCCTGAAACATGATGCTTGAAGTGACCAAACAAACTATCTTACCCATGTCTGAAGATGAAAAATAAAACTTAGTTGCAATTCTGGATTATTAGAGACAATTTCTCCTCATCTCCCCCAGATCTTGTGCCTGTTGTATAATACATGCAAGAAAATGGTGTATTTTGGTTAGTGTTGAACAGTGCTTACAGGGTCAAGGCCTTTTCTGCTTCTCACTCTGTCCTACCAGGAAGTGGACTGGGGGCTGAAGAAGAAACTGGGAAGGGATGTAACTGTGTCAGCTGAGATGATGGCACCTTCGGGACAACACTGATGAAAGGGCAAAATGATGCACAGGCACTAAGGAGTGAATAAAAAAAGGTGGAGAGAACAACCCTGCAAATACCAAGGTGAGAGAAGAAAGAGAAGGAGAAAGGAGCAGAAGGAGAACAAGTCCTGTGAGTAGTGGCTAAGAGAGCTGGGATTGTTTAATCTGGAAAGGAAAAGGCTCAGGAAAGACCTTATCACTCTCTACAACTGAAAGGAGGTTATAGCCAGACAGCTAGCAGCTAGTAACAGGACAAGAGGTTTAGGTTACATATTAGGAAGAAGTTCTTCACAGAAAGAGTGATTGGGTACTGGAATGGGCTGCCCCGGAAGGTGGTGGAGTCACTGTCCCTGGGGGTGTTTAAGAAAAGACTGGATGTGACAGTCACATGTCTAGTTGACAAGGTGGTGTTAGGCCATAGGTTGGACTTGATAATCTCAGAGGTCTTTTACAACCTAGTTGATTCTGTGGTTGTGTCTGTCCTTGAACAGGCAGAGATCACCAGTATCGAGGCCATGCTGCTGAAAACGCAGCTGCGCTGGGCAGGGCACGTCTCCAGGATGGAGGATCACCACCTCCCAAAGACTGTGCTCTATGGGGAACTCGCCTTGGCTGCTGCAAGAGAGGAGCCCCAAAGAGGAGATACAAGGACTCCCTGAAACAATACCTCAGCCTTGGCCATATTGACCACCATCAACGGTCCACTCTGGCCTCCAGTCGGGAGTAATGGAGACACACCATCCATAATGCTGCTGCTTCCTTTGAGTACACACGCAAAATCAGTCTTGAGGAAAAAAGACAATGCAGGAAGAACTGTGCCTCACCAGTGGTGCCAATGGAGACTTTCCGCTGTGCCTTTTGCAATCAGACTTGCCTATCTTGCCTTTTTAGCCACCTGCATGCTTGTAGCTAGTGCGGGTAGAGCCCTTGCAAATCTTTGTTTGCAAAGCCCAGCCATGATGATGATTCTGTGATTCTGTGATACTTTGAAGTGATCCAAAAGCAAGAGCCAGAATTCTCCTGCATCCCCTACAAGAGACCACAGTGGAGCAGTTATTTCCCTGCAGGCTGTGGAGAGAACCACAGTGGAGCAGCTATCTACAGCGTAGCCTGTGGAAAGGACCATCCCAGAGGAAGTGCATATGCCCAGAGGGAATGCTGAACTGTGCAGGACCCTACCCAGGAGCAGTTTATTCCTGAGGGGTTGAAGGCCATAGAGAGGATCCACGCTGGAACAGGGGGAAAGCATGAGGAGGAAAAGCAAGCAGAGGAGAACTGCTATGGTCTGATAGTACCATTTGCCATTCCCTCTGCATCGCTAAGTGTCACATGGGGGCAGACAAGTGGGGAATGGAGTAATGAAGTTGAGTTTGGGAAAAGGAAGGACTTGGGGGGGAAGGCGTTTTAAGTTTTATCTTTGTTTCTCAGTATTCAAATCTATTTTATTTGCCAATAAGTTAAATTAACCTTTGTCAAGCTGAGTCTGTGCTGTCTGTGATGGTAATTGGCAAGTGGCTTCCCTGTCTTGATATCTACGCAGGAGTTTTTTCATCTCATTTTCTTCCCTCGTCCTTCTGAGAGGCAGGAGTGAGAGATTGACTGGGTGGGCAGCTGGAAGCTGCCAAGTTTAGCACATCATAAATGTGTTATAACTATATGCATAGTGCATTGTTTTCTCCACCTAAAATACTATATGCACCCGTTTAGGAACCATGACTTTACGAAGAAAAAGGTTTTGGAATTAATTAATGAAGACACTATTCAAAACTATGTCCACAAAGCTAAGTAAACTTGACTCCTATCAGTGACTGATGAATGTGTATTGTGAGCAAGACCCTATGTCAGTATTAGTGAACTTAGAGGTGAACCTCACCGTGGACAAGAACTCTGTACAGTATGCCATGTTCTATAAGGACGGGCTTGTATAATGCTGCAACAACCAGAGTTCCCAGTATCAGATGGGACATAAGATAACTTCAACATCTTCTATAGCTTCTGTCCTTCAGGCAATAAATTCATTAACCAGCTTTGAGCATCAGTGAATGACCCCTGAACTTTTCTATCATGCAGTGTCATTTAGGGACATGGTTTAGTGATAGACTTGGCAATGTTAGGCCTATAGCTATACTCAATCTTAAAGGTCTTTTCCAACCTAAATTCTGTGATTGTGTTACATATATTAGTAATCTTAAAACTAGGATAACCTTAGATGTTGAAAAATCCAAGCTATTGGGTTACTCCCTTGTGGACTACCTGGTAGCATTGAGGCAGCATCTAAACTTATGCTTCATGTTAGTGTTGACAATGCTAATTTGTGATTTTTTTTTTTTTTTAAATTATAAGAACTGTGTGTGTTTCTTTATTTTATCACAAATTCATAGCATTTAACATTGATTATTTAAATATTTGGGGCATTTTTCCTTAAATGCTTCATAGGTGAACAGAACTTCTCTTTCATATCACAGGATTTTTTTTTCCCACAATCCTTTAGCTTATCCCAAATATTTTAATAAAAGTTGAGTTCTTTATTTTCTTTCATTCGTGAAAAGATTCATAGCTGATTTCTCATGGTGAAAAGAGAATTTGTTGATGTACTCTCTGGAAGGAAGCTTGAGAATTTCTCAAATGAACCCTCTGTTCTCCAGATTAATGTGGGAGTACTGAAATGTACTTACTAGTCGGTAAATGGATGGATTGTCTGGAGATGTACTGCAGGCTGCAGCAATAAAAGGGGAGGGCTTTCATCCTTTATGCATTATTTATGGCCATTTTTTTTGCTGGCAACATTGTGATTTGCCGTGAACAGAGCTGCTGATTAGATAACCTGAAATGCCTAGACTTCTTTGCCAGTGCCTTGAGCAAAGAAGGCCCCTAAAAGAAGAGAAAGTAAAGCATGTGAAATGCAAGACATTTTAAAAGGAAACAAACCAAGGATATAATGATGAAATAAAAACAGTAATGTAATAAAATAGGTATTAAATTAAATAATTATGAACTATTTAGAAATAATTTTTCTTATGGTATTACTTTCCTATCAATAGTGTTCTAGTAGATACTTTGATATCTTTTCCCCACAAAATCAGTCTGAGAAATATAGGGGAATCTTTCAAAGTTCATCTTCTCTTATAAGCTCTTTCTTTTTGCAGTTCCACGCTTCAAAAAATTTTCCTAACTTTTATGTTATATTATTACAAAGAGAAAGCAAAAAATACTGCTGAGGAAAAAGGAAAAGAGTTTATTTCCTTATTTGCAAATAGATCAGGGTTTCTCCCTCCATTCCTTCCTGCCTTGAATCCTTTCTCTTTTCTTTTGAAAAGCTCACCATAGCAGAAGACCAATTTTACAACTCCTTGGACCTTTGATAAATGTGTCCCATGTGTGTAAATAACACTGGTAAATATATTAAAATATTAAAATAATAAATGCGAGACAAATATTCTGATAAATTGAAAGCTACTGCTTGTATAATGAAAAAATTATGACTTAGCCTATAAATAAAAGTAGCTTTTTTGTCTCAGCTGTTTTCTTCTTGGAAACAGACCTTTATGATGGTGGCACACTACATAAATCTTATATATTTTAGCACAGCTGTCTCCTAAATACTGAATTGTTCTCTGAGGGAGTGTTGGTCTGTCTAGGTAATTTTAAAAGTGGATTAACTGAACAGTTCCTGAAACTCCATATTTCTCTATCTTCAGATATCTTATCTCTGGACTACTATTTCTGGTAACAACAAACCATTGTAACTTAAAATGTCTAATTTTATAATATGCAAAGTTAAAAAAAAAACACTATAAATTATGAAAAAAAAAAAATTAGAAAGAAGGTATTTAAGGTTTTTAAATTAGTCCAAGTTACAATCTATCTTGCGTATCTAAAAAGAAGCATACTAGTGACTGTTTCAGCACAGATGACATTAAAACTGTTGCACACTCATCATATATTATTCTATTCTCATATTTCAATTTCGGACTATTGTTGAATTATTTCAGAGATTTACCATAAAATTTTATGATATTTGAAGGTTGGAAGACAAGATCATAGTCAAAATGAGACTAAATTCTTATTTTGACTAGTCTTTCTGAGATGAGAACATGCTAAGATATTAAGAAAAAACTTTCTTTTAAATTATTTTACCATTCATTCTGTACTTCCCTTTAAAATATTGAACTTCAGTTACATTTTACTTTGCAAGGATACACCCAGTCAAAACAAAAATAAAGCCACAAATGTGGGTTCAGTTCAAGGCCAGATTGGATGTAGCTCTGAGCATCCTGGTCTAATGGAAGTCTCCCTTCCCATGGAGGGGTGGAACTATAAGGTCCCTTCCAACTCCAACCATTCTATGATTCTTTGAAAAACCACAATCCGTATTCCATTTTCATAAATGGAAAAGAGCCAGTCATCTGCTCCATTGGTTAGTCGCATTTTGGCTTCTTTTCCATACTATCAAATTTAGCATACTTACATTTAGCTTGTGAGTTTACCAGCCACAAGAGACAGATTTACAGGAAAGTTCTATGAATGAATACTTCACACAGCTTGGGCACATTCTTTTTCTGTTCCAGATTTAAGCCCATTTAAGGAGTTGATGACGTCATATCCATGTTTAGTGTTGGGAACTTCCTAAAAAATTCCTTTTTAGGAGGCTCTAGAATCTAAAACTATATATTAACAAACTAAACAGTCTACAGACCACTATCCATCTAAAGGCTAAATGGTTTGCTACAGCATGTGCACATGTGCCAAAATTACACCATGACTTTCAGTAAAACAGTCTAATCAGGAAACAGCCTAATTAGAAATAGTTCCTGGCAGACAATGACCCCAGAGAAATGATTTAAATACTATATGTTAGAATCATAGTTGACCTGAGCCAAAATCAAAAATTATAAAAGAAAGGGCTATGTGCTAGTGTTTAACCCAAAATCTGGCCTTGATGACCAAACTTCTATATGTGTATCCAGTAAACCATTCCAGACTGAAGTTCTATTCATGTAATGCCTCATGACCACTTGAACCTTTATAGCTTCTTCACATCTCTCTTGGTCTACAACTCAGACTAAGTAAAAAACCTATAATTATTTAAGAATTGATCCATAATTAGTTAGGTTCTGTCATTATTTATTTCATTAATAACCTTCCAACATGTTTAAATATCAAGTAACTTTTCCCATCAGGTTTTTCTCATCATATTTATATCCACCAGAATAAACTGTGATTTTAAAGACAATTGCCTGAAGTACAATTCTTTATCTTTTTAACATTTCAACATATGAATTCCTTAAATACTCTATATTAGCTAAAATAAAACTGTATGTGCAACAGAGAAAGTGAAAAGCCATCCAAAACTTATTTCTATAAAAATAATCTCAGATATTAAAGAAACAGTGATTCAGGTTTTAGCAACACAGTTTATATGCTGAATGCTTTAGAGAATATTAGGATTTATAGACCAACCACCACATTTGAAACTATTAACTTGAATTACAAGTTAGGCCACATAGATTGGGACAAAAGAATAAAAATAGACTCAATCTATAATAATCTCTCTTGAACATTGTATCTTCAACAAGTATGTGTATGTGTCAGCTTTTTAATACAGATTTTCATACATGTGTGATATATGTTTTCATATATGTGTGATATTAGAACTTAATATAATCTACAGTTTTTTCTTTATTTCCCAAAGAAATAAATGATGAGTGCTGAGTGATGAGGAAAGGCTGTGCTTGCTGAGAGTCTTCCACTTTTGCATTTAAACATTCCTAGTGAAAGAAAAACAAGTATTACTGTCTCAGTTAAAAAACAAAAACAAAAAAAAAAACAAACCCCAACAAACCAACAACAACATACCCCAAAACAAACAAACAAAATACTACACAAAAAAGTCTTACATGGAAACTTAGGAATCTTCCTAAGGTGGTGCTGGCATGAGGAAAAAATAAGGGGAAGGCCGTGGTCCTCCCATCAGAGGTGCCCACGAACCCATGCTGCTGGTGGCTGCTTTGGCACAGGCAGCCCCCAAGGTCCAAGTCAGCAAGGGGAAGAGCTGGGACCCTCCTGTCAGCAGGGACCAGGGGTGGAGATGTCGATAGAACACTACTGCCCTATTGAGCTAGGCAAAGCCCATCCAAAGTGAGACAGCACAGCTTCAGGAAAAGCACATGTGGCCACACTGGTTCCTGAACAAAAAGAGCAAAAAATCCAGAACAGAACTAGCCAGATCCTCCCCTCTGCTGTTTTTTTTCTTTTTTTTTTTTTTTTAATTCAACACTGGTGAGGCCACACTTGGAGTATTGTGTCCTGTTCTGGGATATACTGGAAAGAGTCCAACAATGGGTGACAAGGATGATTAAGGGACTGAAGCACCTCACATATGAGGAAAGACTGAGAAAGTTTGAACTGTTTTGCCAGGAGAATTGAAAGGCTGCTTGCTGTCCGTGGACAGGGAGAGAGAGGAGAGGTGGCCGGGCATGACATCGCCACCATCTGTCTGTAACTATAACTGCCACCCCTGGGAGCGGGAGCAGCCAGCGCTTGAGGTGCAACAGCGCCACCTGCTGCCTGCAGATATAATTGCATCTTCTCCCCTTTTGAACACCACCGAAAGGACATTTCACCGGTTTCTTTTTATTACAATTGTTGTTGTTTGGTTCTTTTTGGAGATATATATATATATATATATATATAGGTATATGTGTATATCTGTGTGTTCTGATTAAGAACTGTTATCCTTTCATATTCATGTTTATATTTTTCCCTAATTAAAGTTTTTTTTTTTTTTTCTAAATTTAAGGACAGGGATTATTTTATTTCTTGGCCAATAAGATCTTAGTTTTCCCTTCAAACTAAGACAAAGAGGAAACACTTTTTTACTGTGAGGATCACTGGATGCCAGCACAGGTTGCTGAAAGAAAATGTGAAGTCTCTATCTGTGGAAATATTCAAAAACTAGATGGGCATGGTCCTGGTCAACTGACTTGAGCAGGATGGGTTGGACCAGATAATTTCCAGAGGTCCCTTCCAACCTCAACCATTGTATGAGACTGTGAAAAAAAAACTAGCATGTAAAACAAAGTAAAAGATAATTATTATAAATTTTTACTGAATCCAGGAAAGAGCAAAATCCTAAATAGTCAGTCAACTTTTCTATGAATTTAAGTTTTCCATAAGAAATAAATACCTAATAAATAATGAATACCCTGACCTATAAAGACACTGGGAACCTTGCTTTTGACTTCATTAATACAAGTCATTGGTAAAGAGCAGGATCGTTAAGCTGCAACACCCACAAAGACTACAGGGTATCCTTTACTTCCAATTGTATACTGTTCTTCACCTCAAGCAGCCCACTGTACTCTTATAGAAATACTTGAGCCAGTAACATTGAATTACAGTAAGAGAAACTTTGCATTCTGGTCCTTATACATAGCTAAGATAAACAACTTGATTAATCAAATTCATGTGCTATGACATTTCAGACTATTTTCCAGATCATAATTATCCAGAAGTTCCAGTCTTAAAGAAAAAAAGAAACAAAAAACAAACAAAAACAAAAAAAAAAAAACACACACAGAAAAAAAAAAAAAAACAAAACAAAAAAAAGCAACCAACCAACCAACCAAAAATATAAAAAGGAAATAAACCCACACTTTTATTGCTGTTGTTTAAAAAAAAAGAAAAATCTATTTTAAAAAAGGGATTACGATAGAAAAGCAGATAAATCCCATGCAGTCTTGAATGTGTGGTACCATATGTTGTACCATGTACTTCACAGCTATTTTGGAGATAAAAGAATGATTTGTTTAGCTCTACATCATTGCCTTTCAAAGCAGTTTTTGAAAGAAGGTCTTAGAATTTAATTCTGATGAGATAGAAACAAATAATGTAATTTGTACTGAAAAGAGATTACAGGAATAATTACCTATATATTCAAAACTGATACTGGGCACACATATGCATGCACCAGTTTTGCAAAAAAAAAAAAAAAAAAATCTGTTAAGAATAGTTATATAATATTGTTCTATATGTATTAATTTGCACAGTCATGTGACTGTTTTATCTGTTTTTCACATTAGAATAATGAAAAGTGATGCTGAAAATAAAAATAATAGTTGCTTAATCCTACAGGATTTACTAGTGTTTGTCCTATTGACCAGCAGAATATTTAATTCCTATATAATCTTGACTGATGCATATACCTTTGTTGCTATCTTCCTAACTTCCTTGGGTCAAGGATTATCTACATCTTGCATAATCAAACAGAAAACAAATGCAGATTAATCAGAATATTGCTGAGTCTCTTAGAAAAAAAATTCTTTTCACTAAAGGTAAATAGGGATTATTCAATGGAATAACGAAAAGCATGTTCATCGTCAATAACACAGTTACATTAATTAATAAAAATGATGCATAGGAATTCACTATAATTAATTAACCTTCCATTGAGACAAGTATTAGAAATGACAAAAAATATATTAGGTCAACTAGTGTCTTCACCAAATTATCACACAAGTATTTACTCCAGTCTCACTTTAACTGACTCAAGTGTTGCAAAATTTCTCCATTTCTAGAGAATTTATTCTCTTGTTCAACAGAGTAACAGAACATAGTTTTCTTGAAGGCTTGACCTTAATATTAATTTTTTTTTCACTGCTCATTTTTATGCCATTTTCTTAATTTTGCCTCAGGGATCTACTTTGAGAATGTATACCTTTTCTAAATGCATGCACTACAAATATTTGCAGACAACTTCACATCCTTATCCCTCACTATGACCTCTTGATTCCCCTCTTCCAGTCAAGTTTTTAGTATGTTTATTTAAACTCAAGTATTGAAACACATACACACACACGCCCACACAAATATTAAAAGGCGGTCCACAGAAAGGTCATAGTTAGGGTAGATGAAAGTGCTTGCTGAAAGTACTTTTCCTTTCTAAAAATAAAGATCAAGCCAAATGGTCTAGAAATGCTGACTGTTTTAATTGTGAATATTGCTTGTATAAAAGTGTTCACTCTTTTTTTCAGTATCTGAAGAACAATTTACACAGCTTAAGTTCTAGAGGTCAGTTCAACTGCCTTGATGCAGAATATCTAACATCATTTGAGATAATCTAGGTTGTCTTGCTTTGTCTGTTATTCCTAACTTGTCCAAGCCTCCTGTGAATACTCCATATTTACTAGTCATGGACTGAGATACGTAGGGTTTCTCATGTACCCATGTAGTTGATAACCAAACAGATTGATGACTCTAGACATAATTTTAAAATACTAAAATTAATTCAATTTCAGAATACCAAATACTGTTGAAAGTCACTGCTATAGGTCTGTTTCTATAGGTGTTTAAATAGAGGTATAATAAAATACTAGTATTGACTTATTAAAAACAACCTTTGCTGCTATGACCTTTATTATTTGTATTCAATATGCTTTGATCAGTCCTGTGTTGCATTTTCTCATCACTACAGATCACTACAGACAACTTTTCTGAAGTTATTTCAGTAGTGTTACTTCTAGATTATAATTTTGTGCAATATAATTGATTGAAGATGTTGTTTTGGCTTAGAGAGTATTTTATTCATGTGTTTTTAATAGTAAGACACAAATTAAATAAAAGAAAAAAAATATTTGCTTGAATTTTTAAATGCATATGCCTAATCTGTGGCCATATAATCTTGTTTGTTTGTTTTTCTGTCTAATAACAAAGCAGATAGGTTTAATCAAATGGATTTATGAATATTTAATGCATACAAGAAACTAATCGTTTATTGTCAGGAATGTTTTACAGAGGAGGTGTGGTTTTATGCACTGAATGCATTAATTTTGAGATATTACAGATGCAGCTGCCATCGAAGCAATGAAGTAAAGCCAAAAATTTAGGGCATGGTTGGGCTAGTTATGTTCAAATGAATGTGTCTTGCCAAACAAGAATAAAAATATTTTAAAAAAGACAAAATGCTGCCAGGAAAAAAAAAAAAAAGGAAAAAAACCCAAAAACAAACAAACAAACCCCATAGTCAATGAAGTTTATTACTCCTTTGACTTTCTGGTAAAACCAAAGATTTTTTCATGCAACTGTTATTACCGTCAGTAAAACTTGGATTAGAAATTAGTTCCCACATATGATCTGGGGACTTAATCTGGCATCTGTTGTAACTACTACGTCCCTGTGGTGTCACAAAAATATAATTAAAAGCACCTTCGCTAACGAATTGCATCTCTGTTTTACTTTGTTGCATAGTTTGACAGCGATTTCACTTGAAGTTAATTTCCTCAGTTTCATAGCCAAACATCTTTGTATGACTATACCATATAAAATTTTCAGGGTGGCAATTATTTTATTTTACTACCACACAGCCGATTAGAAGACTGGGATGAATCTGTGTCTTCACTTTCATGTCCATTTTGAGTATTGATTCTGCTGGCTTTACCATTGCTAAGTTCCCTCTAGCCATGGACCGCTGTGATTTTTGAAGCTGGAAGTACTTTGGGATTTGACCTTTAATTTCTAACATATTTTAAATTGATTGTACTCCTTTTGCTTGGTTCATAATTATACTTAATTGAGATATAACTTTCACATTTTGGAATATTCATAGACATTAAAAAAGTTATTACATTATGAATCCAGTTACATACTGATGTCGTCCAGATTTATATTTTGCTCCTCTGACCAATATCAATTCTGCTGTTGCAGAAGTGGGTCTTATTTACTGCACATAGAACTAAGAACACAACAATATTTTCCTAGGTAAATATTTTCAAGGGTTGATATTATTGGCTCCTCAGCAGCTTAAAAATATCTTTTAATGTACATTAACATTATATCTATCTTTTCCTGAAAGCTGTAAAATTCATGATGAAAAAGCTCAATGGAAAAAAAGAAGCCATTTCACCATCATTCCTAACTTGGCTATTACCATGTCAGCATTTTTTTCCCTCCATTTTCCATAATAATGATTAGATTATTCCAGTGCTTTCCTCAATACTTAGCATCCAGCATAGTTCACTTGCGCATTTTTCTTGCCTTGAGAATCAGCTACTGGAATACTCTGTCGGATGATTTGCTTGACAAATCCTTTTGTTTGAACTTTAGCATGCACAGGAAACAGCTGTTCAATTACTGACACTTACTAAAAAAGAACTTGAGTAATCTACAAATCAGTATACTATTTGCTGTTAGCCCTTTACTGACAATGGTACTTCACTAAGCAGTGAAAATCCTTCTTCCCAAAATGATGAATCTTGTAAAGGAGCATAAAGACTGTGTATCCACTTCAAACACGTGAGGACATAAAAGATTATGGCAATACTGTTTATATACCATTCAGCCGCAAGTTGCTGAACAATTTTCCCGTGATCTGCTTTGAACGGTTTATTTAACTATGCATATAAATTTTCAACATGAACATAACATACACCATGACAAATTACAGTTTCATGTTCACAGATACATCTGCATATGCATGGTGAAAATTATACCATAATACTCTTTAATGCAAATGCATCTCTGCACTAAATCTTGTAATCATTACTCTAAGGCTATCAAGACTCAACATAAAAAAAAACCTCATGGGAATTCTCTACATTATCTTAAAAGTAGAAAGAACCAAATCCAACTCCTTGTTTTCATATTATATGACAAATCCAGTGTCATGCCAATTTTTTTTCCTTATTTATTAATGTTATTAGCTTTATACATTTAATTAGTAAAAAGTATGCTCTTTTCAATTTCTTCAGTCAGTAAGATGAGTGGACAAAAGTACATATGCATGCCTCTTACAAGTAATACCAATATATATGACTAGCAGACAACAAATTTATATTTTGCACTTAGCTATAATCTTAAATTAACCTTTCATCATTTTAAATGTCCACTCAAAGAAACAGGCTTTTCTTTTCCTAAATAAATACATTATTCTTTTTAATTATATTTTTCTGCTATCCCTCAGTACAATTTTATTGTTGTTATCTTCAGTTAGGACTTCTGAAATGACCTTTCTATTCAAAAGATAGATCCAAAACAAAGAAAAACCCTACAGTCACTGGTTACCCCAAATCAAAATTACAGCTTGTCTGTCAACAAAGAGTTGTGTTTACCACAAGAGATATGAGATCTGAGCAGCCAATGTCATCTTTATTTAAATAAGTAACCTATTGATTAGCATCTCTCTAGATCAGATTATCACTTTGCCCTTGGTATTCAGGAACACAGAATTCCTTCCCTTTAAAGTTCCTTCTTATTATATGTGGGTTTACACACGGATCCTTTTTGCTAATGTATTAACACTGTTTTCAGATTTTTTTTCATACATAATTAGCAATCTGAGCAATAGAAGAAAATAACAAAATTGACATTCTTACCACCCAAACTCCTTCCTTATTTACCTATGCGTAATTTTTCTATACAAGAAATAGAATTATGAAATTTTCAGGTGTTATGATGGATATTTGTGTCAGTACAACCAGTGTTCAAGACTGGATCCTACTTACATTGATTAAAAGTTCTGTCCAGTTCTCCTAACTTTTAGTGTTAGATGCCATCCACTGTAAAGTGTAACTTGGCTGTTTCTTTCTGTCCAGTTTCCACTTGTTTTCATAAAAAGGTCAGTCTCTAAAGCAGGGCTGGAACTGGGGCTAGACCTGGGTGGGCTGCAGCCGACAGCACCCCCAGGGCCTGGGAAGGCTGAGCTGTTGCCCTTGCCTTCCCCCATGACATATATATACATGGTGATAATGTATGTACAGGCTGTGGCATCCTGCTATAGCATGCACATTAACATCTTTTCCAGAAGAGAAAAATAAACATTGTATTGAAGAAAGAGAAAAGAAAAGCATGACAAAGAGGAAGCACCAGTCATCACCGACATGTGCAGATGCAGACCTTGGTAAGTTTTAAAGTACATGTGATGCCAAACTAGCATCATTAATGCGCTCTTGTTAAAAGGGTATGTCACTGCTAATAAAGTATCAGTTCTTATACTGGGGTTCAAAAAAAAAAAAAAAGACATACATTTCCTTGCCCTATCATTACCTAAAAATGAAGTAGGTCATAAAAGTATAATTTCATTCCTATGAATTGAAAGGAATGGTTTAAGTATTTTAATTAGCAATTGACTAGATAACTAGCACTATACTAAAATAAATGCCAATTAGCATGCTATTTCTTTTTTTTTTTTGGCAAGTAATTGATACCAAATCAGCTTACTACAGTTATTTTGTCAAACATCAGTTAAATCCTAAAGGTCTTTGCAAGTTTAATTTATCAATTACAGAGCAAAAGCACATTTATTGCTGGCATGGTTGGGTTAATTATAAGACAAATAGATTAGGCTGCTATTACTTTTAAGCTTTATTATATCTTATTTTAAAGGTTATGTATTAAGTGTAAGTGTACAATAAACATTTAATCTAAATCAAATAATTGAATTTAATTAATTTTTTAAAGTTTCATGCAGCTTCAGGTAATGTTATAGTAGAAATAATATCTCACTCCTGAGAACTAAATAATTTGTTCCTCTCTCCTAATGGACTACTATATTTAAAGACATCAACACAAGAAAACTACTTGTTTCCTAACTACATCCATTGTCTATTATTAATTTCTTAGAATATACCATTACACCCTTACCTTCATGAAAAATTCTTCTACATGGGTCAACAGACACCTCCATGTTAGTGAGTATTTAAATGCTAGAGTCTTTGTTTTGTATAATAAGAAATTATTCAAAAGAGGTTATACACAGCATAACAAAACAGATTAAAATATAATGGTTAATAAAGACAGTCATTTAAGGTAAAATAACTTTCAATTACTGTTGCAAACAAAGTGACTGGAAAGATAAAGAAATAAAAATGTCCATCAGTTGAAACTGATGCAGACCTGTTAATGCAGCTAATAGTGTTACTTTTGGAATCATTTTTCTTGGCATTGGAAATTTCATATTACTTTTTTTCTTTATTTCTTTATTCCTTGGAAATAGTAAATATTTCACCTGTACTATTATAATTATTATTGGTGGATTTGTTGTTGTTTTTGCTGGTTTAAAGGTAAACAGACTGGAGAAATGAACCCAACTCAAAAAGAGATTAAGAGTTACAATAAAAAGATTAAAATAAATACAATGATATGGAGAAAAAGTTGGTTTTAATCCATAAAACCCAGATGTATCACCCACCACCCTGGGGCACAAACAGAGTGCTCTTCGTTAGCGCCTGTGCTGAGTGCCACATGTTCCCCCTGAGTGCAAAGTAAAAGGAAAAGAAAACCTGTTGGTGAGGATGATGGTCCCAGGCTTGCTGAGAGTTGCAGTTGTGTTGAGGTTCTGGTCCTCCTCCGGATCTGATGAGTGATACCTGAAGTCCCAACACCCTAAGATTATGTATGCTCAGGTTCAGGTGGGAATGCCCAGTACCTCCCCCAGGGCAGGAAGTTTCACAATGTGTGATTTAACTCTGTGGCTCATGGGATATTTTTGGAATCTCTGATGGCCCATTAGCAGACATGGCCCCTCAGGCTGGGTGTGAAGGTGCTAAGGCCTCCCCTATCTCACAGGGTTCTTTAACATCCAGCTTCTAGTCTGAGGAGTCAGGTGTGCCCTGGTTAGCTGCTGCAAATGATCCATTATTAACAGTTATTGAGAAATGACACAGAGAGTGTAGAATACACAGTTTTTGTTACACCCACACAATGGTAAGATGGTCCTGGCCACTGTAAATAAGACATTATTGTTGTTGTTATTATTTTTTGTTATTATTATACAATACAGTATACCTATATTACTTATGTTTCACTTTATAGAAGGAAACAATAAGAATCTAATTAATCATTTCAATTATCCATGCATATGAAGAACTATTTCTGTCATGGTGGATTTGCATAATTCCTGCTTTAATTAATTGTTACAAAGAACAGATGTAAAGAGCAAAACCATTCTCTCATCATATTTGTATTTCTGTTTAGATTTATAGTTCATACCATAGATTGAAGTGTGTAATCTTTAAATATATTAGTATGTTTATAAGAAAATTGTATTAGAATTTAAGATAAAGGATTGATTATATATTCAAAGAGATTATAAAGTTTATGAACTTATGTGTGTATTTATTTGACAGTCATAGTTGGATTGTAACAATATGATAGAATTAAGTGAAAGGTTTTTGTTTATATAGTGGGGTATATGAATCAAGACAATAATCGTGCCTTCAAAGCTCTTCTAGGAGTTTTGTTAGCTTGTTGAAGTTTGTTCTACTTGTCATTAAATACTGACAGAATCTCAGTTCCTTTTAGAGCTTAAAAACTTTAAAAATACAATTTATTGTTACCTAAAAATCATGAGACATATTAACAGCAAAACAACTAGAACTGAGTTAAATTGGACATTATCATAATTAGGCATTTGTTCATTTGCAGGCAAAGTTCCACTCATAATATTTTCCCTGTAATAAATAAATAAGAATTATGCATCAGATTAAATAAAACAAGATTTTACTTAAATTTGGCTTAAAATAGTAAAGAAAAATTTCATAAACAGCTTTTATTTTCTGTCTGTTTCTTTTTCTTTTTAAATATATGATAAATGTATTACTTACTGTTTCCAGTATAAGTTTTAAAATAGTTGGTTTAAACATAAAGGAATTAACCATAAATGATTAATTTTCTCTTTTTTACATATAATAAATAGTGTCTGAAAAAAGTTTTGGGTATTGTCCGGAGATATGATTTGCCTCTTTGTTTCCATCTCCCAGAGCACCTAATAAGAAATTTGTTCCTGATCAGTATGTGAGAAAACATGACAATATATTAAATAATTCCCCAATAACACAACACTTCATGAGCCCAAGGCTTCACAGTACTCCTGATAACTCAGCCTCTCATTTCCCTAAATGTGAACCAGATGATGAACAAAGATTACTCCAAAGATACACATTCTTTAAGTTAGCTGGACTCAAATACAGTGGTCTTTGGGTGAAAATAGCAAAAGAATAGATAAAGTTTTATTTAAAAATTTCTTACTAATGAAGTTAATAAGAAAAATGTAATAATAAAATAAAGTTCATCATCCGTCATTCCATCATTCCCATCTTCACAGAAGCCTCTCTTCTATCTCCAAATCATTCTGTTGTGAAAGAAAGATTTCCCTAGTGGATCTAGGGAAATAAGCAACAGTATTTTGATTGAAACTCCCAGTGAGTGCAACTCTCATTGCAGCCACCCAAGGGATATCTAGAGGCCCTTTGATTTCCTTCCAGTCCAAATGAATTATTTTAGTATTTACAAATGAACCTGCAGGAGGTTTCCTATCAACAAAAGCTTTAAGGACATTGCTGTATCACACCAGTAACTGATTCCCAGAATTTTGGGAGAGCAGAAATTATGAGTTCTTAGGTTTCCTTGGAGTTATGTATCCCGTTATGACAGCTTCTGAGTGGACGCTGATATTCCATTTAATCTTATTTTCTCTCCAAAACATCTGCCACAGCTTTGAGTGTAACAATTGCCTTTGTAGCCTCCTCTCCCACAGGGATTTAGCTGCTGGTACACAAGGCCAGATATACGGCACTCCTGTAGAGTAACTTTAGATCAGGTCTATGTTTAAAGGTCTGTGTGAAAATTAACTGTGAGAACCCTTGTGTGGATCAGGTTCCCCTCCCTCCCCTATGCCTTGGAGTTGCATTTGAGCTTGATTGGTGATCCTGTCATGTTGACATAAGTACTTGTTTTGATCTTGGGCCTCATTGCTGCAGTCTTGTAAGGCACTCAAAGAGCTATTGGTTGACCCTGATTGTCATCACCAGACTCACTCTGCTCTTGTTCAGTGCTGTGGGTCTGTGTCGTCGCTGATGAGGGCACTGCCCTGATTGCTTAGCTGTCACATTTGGCTCCTGGCTCCCCAGCCTTGGTGGATCAGCCCTCTCCTGCTGTTCCATGGGAATGTCAAATGAACTAAAAGAATAAATATGTCTTCCTTTTTCTCACAGTGAAATGAATATTGTGAAAATTCTTGTAACCTTTGGAGAAAATGTGGTGTCTCTTACCAATTCAGATAATATACTCTAAATGCCAAAAAAAAAAAAAACAACAAACAAACAAAAAAAAAAAAAAAAAAAAAGAAAAAAAAAAAAAAAAAACATGGTATTTTGGTTTTGACCCTAGCAGCCAGTCCATATTTGTAAAATAGGGCCTGGGGATTTTGTTTGGGTTTGTTTAGTTTGTTTTCTTTTGTTTGGCTGGTTAGTTGGTTTGGTTGGGTTTGGGGGAAGAAGGCTATTTTTCTGCCTGTTTGTGTTCTATTTTTTGAGTGGTGTTTGGTGCTTTGTGCTTGGTGTTGTGTTATTTTTAACATCAAGAATTGAAAGTGATTTTTAAAACAAAGAAATAAATTAGAATGGAACTTCTAAGTCCTTCTCAGTAAAGGACCACATGAACCATAGTGAAGGAGTGAGTTTTAGTTCTGTAGCAAATTTCAGCTCCTGTGGAATAATTTCATTAAAACCACACCGATAAAGCCACCCCACTCACTTAGCAGGTCGACTCAGGTAGAAAATTTAACTGGTGTTTGAACTGATAGCATTTTATGTTCCTATGAACATAAAGAAGAAAAATGCTTTCAACTTGAGTCTTATTACTGGGTTAACTCAGAAGTCATATACAATCAGAGCAATGGTCTCTAAAACATGAAAATAAAATGAAATATGATTTTAACAATAAGTATTATAATAATTGTATCTGAGTAAGCAGAGACGAAAATATGCTTAAAGTGCTATCACAGTTTAATCACTTATTAATTCTATTTGAGTGTATCCACCCTTATTTTATTCTCATTTATGAAAATATTTTGGTGGTGTGAGTCTTGGTAGAAAATTCATTTCATGTCCTCAGATTTATTTTATGATGAAACAAAATATGTCTGTGACAAAATTAATATCATTTTAAAGGAGTTCAGTGACAGCCATTGAAGGCTATATTTTTCTATAAAGAAGCAGATAAAAATATAGCAAGTCTTATATAATTCATCAGCTGTATCAAACACTTGCTCTGGTCATTTTGTTAGCTCTAGCCAAATGGCTCAAGAATCTTAAAAGAGCCGCAAAATCATTTGATCTAAATCAGCAATGTGAAAACATGTATTTATTATGTTAAAAAATTAAATAACATAAACGAAATGACAAAAAACTCAAAGGTATGACTTCATATTATGAACTTTAAAATTTGAAATGTGTTCATTTAAAATTAGTTTTCAAATATGACAAAGATCTGAAAAAATCATAGTCTCATTATGGACAATTATTAACTTATAAAGGAGGTAGATTTGGAAAATCAGTTATCCACAATGCACTGATGTCCATGTTTACCTCTTCTTGCAAATCCTGGACCATATTTGGTGTAAGAAAAACAGAGGTTTGCTAGTGGGAGATCAAATCCAGCAGTCTGACAGAGGGGAAATGGCTGCAGCTCCATACATACAGGTCCAACCAGCAGCAAGACTGGGCATGCACACACCATATACGTATAATCATTGCATATACACATGGCCACACATCAGCCATATTGATCAACACAGAAAGACACCCTCAACTAACACCAACACAAAGAGCACAAGTGGCTTCATCCTGATCCCAGCTCTACCTGAACTCAAGGAAGGTCTTCTAATGGGAAATATATATATATGTATATATACATGTACATAGATATTTTTACATATATCTAAATATAGGAATGCACATACATATATGTTTATGTACATGCATATGAATATGCATGATGTGGAACCTTCCAGCATTTTGGCTCAGACACCCAGGTGAATCAATATCTACTCCTTTTATCCCAGTCACTCCATTAGCAAACTCCTGCACATATAAACACCCAGGGCCACAGGCTCACACACGTGGTGTATCTCCCATTAGCTGGCCTGGGTGTGCAGTCTGTCCAGGAGCCCAAATCCTTGCTCTTCTGAGGTAATTCACATCTAGGGACACACAGGCCCATACACACACACACACATGCAAGCATATCTCCGAATCAAACACCAGATTCCACAGTTTCTCCAGCAGCTGGCCAGGACTCCCTTTGTCCCTCTAATAAGCAGCCTCCCCTGTGGTCTAAGGCTTGGAGAAAATGCACTTTCCTTGGCTACCAGAACACATCAGCTGCACGATGACTAGTCCAGCCTGATCTTTGTCAGTGTCCATATGCTTGCTTGCATACCTGCTCTCATTCCAGGTGATGGCATCACCAACACTCAGGCCTCCGACCACTGGTCTGACGTCAGCATCTGGCAGCATACATACATGTGCACACAGAAGAGAGAGGTCTTTGACCAGAAAAATAACTAGATATGAAATTTAATATGACGTTGGGAGAGACTGCTGCTCAGGCATGGATTGTGGGCAGACAAGCGTACTGATCAGCTGCAGCCACCCCCTTTTATATCCTCAGTCCTCTGTTTTCTCATGTTTGTTCTTCCCCAAACCCAGATTCCTTTTTTTACCCTCCTCTAAACATCCCATAATAACTGTAGTGCAATCCTCAAGTATTCTTTCACATGGGTCCCAAATCCCCAAGTTGATTACTCCCACTCATCCTGTAAAATGGTAGGAAAACGATTCCCTTTGACTCATGACATGAGAGTTACCTCTGGACCAAAGGGCTGAAGTTCTCAGTCTTCTTTTCCCGATGCAGTTCCTGAGATTTCCCCACTTTTTACTGTGCCTTTGTGCTTCTTTTTTAGTGTGTGCAGGTATGCAACCTAACAAAGGAGAAATCAGGTATGTGGAAAAAATATTCACCTTGTACCACTGTAACTGCCTCCTTTTCACAGTAGATCTACAAAGAAGCAATAAGGAATTTGAAGAAGAATTTAGTTCATACTCATAATAGTGTTTGGCCTTTATATGAAACTTTAGTTACAACCTTTCTGCTCTTCTGTTTTCCTGCATAAATTCCTAATTATTTAATTGATACTTCACTGAACTGTATAGTTGGCTCTAGAAAGCTGAAAATGTGATGTAATTCTGTTCCACATCACACTCCATGTTATTCCATTCAGCTTCTCCACTCATAAACCACCTATCCAAGAAAACAGGCATCTACTGTTCTGAACTACATTGTTTGGGGAATCACCACACAGAAATAACTTGCTGCCTTAATGATGATGGTTCTAACATATTGACAATTGATGTTGTAGTTTCCAGACAATCTGACATAGTGTGTATGTTCTGTTAGAAAAGTGCCCGCTAGTATTTTGTCTCATGGTTTTCTAGGAAACATGCACACCTTGCAAATTCAAAAAGAAAAGCAAGATATGAATAATGGAGCTTAATTAAACTGCAGCTTAATTATCCAATGTCCTTTGGGAAATAGTAAAAATTCATACAGTCCAGCTCACCATTCATTCTCTATTTGTCTCCACCTATTTGGGTAAGACAACTGCTCTCTTCTTGTACCAGATATAGAATAGCTTAAGTTTTTAAAGACTGCCTTCCTCTGTGGATTCCCTAGGAACTGATCCTCTCTAAATAATGGATAGCAGAACTTGACATCTGCCAAAAAAGGGCACAGACAATTAATTGGTTGTCCTTCCTTCTCAACCACAGCTGGTACTTTGACAGCTCTCCTCTCTCATGTCAACCAAAAACCCGTCTGCTCCTTTTTCAAAATCCATCTGCTCTCTATGATTGGTCTAAATACCCAGTGCAACACTTTTTCTGATAGGCAATCTTCCAGCCTTCTTATTTGCATTCAAATATTGCTACCTGCTCTTTCGTATTTCTGTCTTTGTTCTCTGACAGAATCCTACAAGCTGTCTATGCCCTTCATATATTCCATTCAAGCAAGTGTCCCATGTATGTGATAAAATCAATTTCCTATAAACAAAGTGTTTTAAAGATCAATTCTCTGCAAAATCCCTGAATTCAATCAATACATTCTTTATTCTAGAATCTGTCCTGTGCTTGACTACGGAAGAAGCATATGCAGTAATAAAATCAAATTGTTGCTCTTAGCACTGACCTTCAGAACTTGGATCTTGTTGGCCAGAGAAAAATAGTATTTGGCTTTCACAGTGCATGCCACTACAACCTGAAAAGTCTGTACTGTTTTTGTTCTCATTGATTCAATAATTCAACTACATGATACTAGTTTGGATACTCACATCTTCTCAGAACATCTAATACTGTTGAGAAACAAATAAAACCTGGCTTTTGTCTATCTGTTCATCCTTAAGCCCCTGTGAGTCTTTGTTTTTGTTTTCTGTTTTTTCTGCATTGTTTCTGTGACCATACAATAAATTTTATAATAATGATCAACACAGATTGAGTAAAAGCTGATGAGAGTAAAATGCTAAATTATTAATAACTGAGTCAGGAAAAAAAAAAAAAAAAGCAGAGAAAAGCAACCTCGATTGTGTGTACATTCCTAGGAAATAAGCTTATTAGGCTAGAGAAATAATCTTCATGGCTCTTCTTCTGTCTAATTTATAAACTCATTTTAAACTCTAACATTTGTTTTGCTCTGTGCCTTAAACATCATTTTAGCACTTATAATAGTTACTTTTATTCATGTTACATCTCTGTTTAGCTGATATTTTTCCTATACTTGATGTGAAGTTACTAATCTGCAGTTCTAGGATCTCCTTGGAGTTTTGTAAAAGCGCTTGCCATTGGCTATGAAAGTTCATTGACTAATTCCTTTAGCACTCTCTGATGGATTTAATCTGACCCTACAGATTCAAAACATTAATTTGGTCCAGGTATTTGCTCATTTGCTCTTTAAGAGTGTTGATGTCTGTTCTCTTATGTTGTTCATCTACTCCCAGCATAATTAATCATTTTACACAAGAGTCCTTTTGAGTGAACTGAAGCAGAGCAAGTACTTACAAATTCTACTTTTTATGCCCTCCAGTGTATTTCTTTTCTGATAATTAGAGCTTTTACCTTTCCTTTTATCTTCTCTTTTTCTCTGAAGTGTCTAAATAATTGTTTTTATTTTCTTATCTATGACAAAAAATATATTGAAGTTTGCTTATCCAAATTATTTTTTATAACTTCTTATCCTGACTTTGCTTGCCCTTGAAGTAAAATGTTGCAGTTGCAACAAATTCTCATCTCTGCATGTTTTCAAACTTCTACCTCCAGCACAGATTCATTTCTCATTTTCCATTTGTTTAATTGGTAGAATATTCACTTAATGCGAATCTAGTGAAATACAGACAAATTTCAAGTGTTGTAGAAGGAAATACATAAGGTCCTAAAGCCACTTGCTACTAATGGCTAAGTGCTGCTTCAGGAAATTTCATGGAGTTGTGGGGGAAAAAAAGTGGTGGACTGAATGTAACATGGGGAAGTGGCTTTGGCATGGATTTGGAGCAATTATGACAAAAAGAATGAACAGGAGGAGACGCAGGCTTCAGGATCAATGAATTATTCAGCCTGCTACCAACCTTATAGTTTTACAGGAGCCAGAAACTTCATGGTTATGTCATACAAGGGACACTTAAGACACAACCCATATGGATAAGTTGCAGTAATAAAGGAAAAAATGCTAAAGTTTCACATTTTAAAATGTCTGAGCATATATAGCAATAGTCCCTGGACTTTCCAAGCTAGCAAAAACAAGAACAAGAATACAGATTACAACTGCACAAGAAGTGTTAGAAGGTAAGATGTATCAACTGAAATGAAAAGCAAAAAGAGGAAGGTATACTTCTTTGAATGTAATATTTGGTAAAATAATGACTGAAGAGATTGCTTTCCTCTGAATATTTATCTGATTTAAATATTTGTTTCATTTTTGAAAGGTGAGATACTCTCTTTTCAATTCAGCATATATGAAAGTGTTGTGTTGCATCACTGAGTGGGTTTTTGAGATTTTCTTTAAAGTAGTGCATGCATAGGCGTTACTTTATACTCATCTTATTTTCCCTTAATTGACACAAGGAGAGTAAAATTAAAATGAGCAAAACAATTTTAAAAAATCACTTTACAGAAATCTCTCTGATAAGCAGAACTGCTAAATGTGACACCTGATCTGTTTGTCGATTGAATCTTTGAGTGTCATAGAATAAAAAAAATTATGAATTTTTGTTAAATGAATATCTGTGGCTCCAAACTCTGATTCACTAGAACACAAATTGTGCAAGCATTTTTATTTCTGCTTCTTTTGATTATTCAAAACAGAGCTATTTTTATAGGTAACAGTGGACATACAGTTGCAAAACCATAATACTGCAGAGAGAAAAAATGGACAAGATCAGTTGGAAGTTGAGTGATGTTTCTTAATAATCACACTATGTTTGGCACTTGTAAACAAAGCTTAACAATCAACAACAAAGAAATTAATATTAAATTTGAGACTGAGAAATAAATTCTTAAAAATACAACCCCCTCTGACTATTGGGGGGTATCTTGACATTTTATTAATAAATTTGCTTAGCAGAGAGCAATACAATTTTGGAGAGTAATTGATGCAGTTCTTCATTAAAAAAAGCAAAACAATGTCATTTGAGTTTAATTACACTCAGTTAAATAAGCCAGGTGCTAGTTTATACTATAATTACTTCAGAATGAAACAATATAACAGGATACTTTGCAGATAAAAGGGCTTGAATTGCTTGTGGCATAATTCAAATCTCTGCACTCATTTATTAATTGAGAAACTGACATTTTCAAAGGTCTGACTCAATAGAAGATTTACCTGTGTAACCTATTAGACTGGTAGTTCATTCAGTAGGATACAAATTACTAGTTTTGTGGCTGAAACATGAAGCATAGCCATAAATATATTTGCTATCAATTGGTCCTTACATATATCACTCTTTGATTCTAAACACAAACTGAAATGAAACAATCTAATAATCAAATATTAATCATTATATTTGTTACTTTTGAATCCCATTATAATTATCAGATTTCTTAATAATGATGCAAATATAATTTATGTATTCTTCTGTGATCATAATTTTAATTCACAAATTGATATATGAATTTTAATGTTTAATTTTTAAGTCTTGGTATCTGATGGTTTACATAAACAAAATTATGCACAAAATACATTTCTTTAAATTCAGGGCTTCGGGAAATAACATGTTTTATATATGTACCTCAAAAAGCTAAGGAGCAAACACTCTTCTCCAGAAAGAAACAGGGAAGAAATACATAGAAAATCTTTGCAACTCATAGAAAATCTTTAGAAGATTTCCTATAATTATCTCCCTAGCTTTTTGAAAACTGTGATGATCAGCCTCATGAAGCAAGTTAAATTCTGGGTTTGCATCTCAGCCTTTCTAAGTAGCTCTGCAAAAACATTCTGACATTATATGTGGATGCATTCCTGTCTTAGTTCAAGGGGAGAACTAAGATATCTATGTTGGCCAAGAAAAAAAATAATCCCTATCTTTTAAATTTAGAAAACAGAACTTTAATTAGGATGTGTATATATATATATATATATATGAAAGGATAACAGTTCTTAACACAGATATATATATATTTGTATCTCTGTATATCTATATGCAGAAAGAACCAAACCACAACAGTTTGTAATAAACCCTTCCACCCCCAAACGACAAGGCAAACAGTTAAAATGTCTTTTGGCTACACCCAAAATGGGGAAAAATGCAATTATATCTATGGACAGCAGGTGGCAATGTTGCACCTCAACTGCTGGCCGCTCTCTCTCTCAGGGGTTGCAGTTACATTTACGGACAGCAGGTGGCGATATTGTGCCCAGCCAGCTGGCCTCTCTCTCAGGGGAATGGCAGGAGCAGATGCCGGGTGAGCTCCTGTGGGGTTGGTGACAAAAAAACAAAAGGCAGCAGAAACCCAGCCTTTGCAGAAAAGCAGGCATGTTCTTCCTTCCCCACAGTAGTCCATGATGTCCATGGGTGATTGGCGAAGCCAGAGAGCAAAAGACACAATCCTGGTCCCACAGCGATACTGGACCTGTTGTGTGTGTCCCCGTCCTCTGTCCTCCACACCGAGCTAGTGAAACTCCTGACTTGTGCAGAAAGCACAGAAACACTGACCCCTTTCACCCACTCCCCACTCCCCCCGAGCCAGTCTTTCCCTCCCTCTCTGATCTGGGGAGAGATCAGAACAAGGGCTCTGGCTACAGCGGTTAACGTCAGGACATGCATATCCATTGTGTCCTTTGTTAAACCTCATTATTGACACTAAGGCTTGGCTCCAAGCTTTGGAAGGAATTCCAATGGAGTTTTGAAACTCTAACAATTCCTTAAACCATTAGTACTTGAGAAAAACTATACATTCTTTGGAATGGAACCGGAAGGTTTTGGTTACATTAACCAGAACAAAATATGTTATTTTAAAACTTGATTGCCAAACCACTCATGAAAAATGTGTTTGGATTGTGTCTGCCTATGCCATTCACTGTATTACAAAATGTTTATGTACCATTGGTGGTTACGCTATTTTAGTATACTTTTGTTTGGGTACAAGACCATTGCTACCCATTAAATCCTAGTTAAAGTTCTTGATTTTTTCAGCCTCTAATTTAACTGAAATAATTTATTTGGTGGCATTTTTCACTTTGAATATCTTGGGGATTTTTTCTTTATTTTAATTATAAGCCATAAAGAAGCATTTCTTTTTTGCTGCAGTGAGATTCTGTGTGTTAACTCATTAGTGTGGTTCATCCATTTATGTCTCTACTGTGACCACCAGTAAAACAAATGAACAGAGATATCTATTTCTTTTTTTTCCTTTTTATAGATGAGTTTGGTTAATTTAGATTGTTTTACTTGCCTGTAAGTACAACATTTCTGTTGTTTAGAGATCAATATTGACAAAAAAAAATTCATGTTAGCCTACCAGGACTCCAAAGAGTTAGTTTAATAACATGGTGTCAGAAACTCTTTATGTTTAGATCAAAATCTGAATTTCATTCTGGGAACTCTTTGTTTTAATCTCATGTGGCACATGTATTATTTAATGGACAATATATCTATCAGATTATTTTTTTATCTTTTACAAAGAATATATTTCCTTTGATAAACATAAAAATCCCCAAACCTGAGTTGTGTTAAAAAAGAAAAAAAGAAAAGTAAAATGGGAACATTCAGAGCAAAAATTATTTTTTAATTTAAAAGTGAAGGAATATGGTCTGGTCATACCATAGTAATTTTGCAACAGACTCAACTCATGAATTTTATGGGCTGTGACAGATATGTCTGCTTCTGGATTTGAATTATTATCTGCAACTAGTGTCATTTTTGTGTTATATCTCCTGAAAAATTAGATTTTCAGTAAAGAATATGAGAACACATGATATGTATAGTGATAGACATGTAACATATCTCCATTAAAATATGCAACAGAAACACAGCATCATGTATTTCAATGTAATTTCTAAATTTCAGAAGTGATAATGACAAACATAATCCTTTACTGATAATGACAGAATCTCAGTGCCATGATTTTTCCAAGGTTGCCACAAGCCTAATATAAAAAACAAACAAACAAACAAACAAACAAAACCCCCCAAAAAACCAAACCAAAACAAAAATCTCCAAACAAACAAACAAAAAGTTACAAATCTGAATAGTTAACAGAGGGAATATGCACAATAAACAACATGGAGCATAGTGATGTTAAATACAATTTAGAAAATTGAAAGAGCAAAATTAAAAACTGATGAAGCATAAAAGAAAATGTCATATGGCCCCATGAATCAGAAAGACAATAATAATACACATGTTGTTTTCCCCCACTAGTATTTAGTTTCAAGGTTCTGGCCTGATTATCAGACTTGGAAGGGCTAGTAGGCTGAGAAGCCAAGCTGGTTTTTGGAAGATATATTGTTTAGACTAATGAAAGATATGATCTTTTCTTTCTAACTTTGCCTTGCTACTATTATACATTTACCTTTCAATCAAAGATAAAATACTTATTAGTGGAGTTTGCAATTAAGAAGCTTCTAACCCATCCCTTCTCCTTTATTTTCTTTCCCTCCCCTTCCGCCTCAAAAAAGGATGTTTATTTTCTTTACAGTAACCAAGTCAATTGTAAAAGCTCTGTACAATAACAAGCTCAAAAATATGAAACTATACCCATCTGAAACTCTTCTTCCAGTGAAGTAAAAAGATGTCAAACCAGGTATCAAGGTTTAACAAGGGAATAGGACAATCTAAGATTAAAGTGCCTGTCGACAATTATGCAGAAACTAAACTGAGCAAAATTACATGTTGTAAGAAATCATTTTTCTGTAAGTGTTAACTCCCCTGTTACTTCATCATTATTGACAAAATAACTTTATGAAGAGTATTGATTTGTTAAAGCATAGCAATATATATTTTCTCTTTCATGTCTTTGGAACTATGGAGAGTTCATGATATATCTTGTGTTTGTTATAGTCAGGTGTAGTTTCAGTCAGTATGATGCCATGACGGATTGCAAAGAGATCTGCTTTTCATGTACACATGTATTTACGTCTTAGTGATAAGGGATAAATTCTATTACACTGTGAAAATAGTGGCTGCTCCTTTGTGAAGACCTGACTGTGGCAAGTGATCTGCACAATATAGGAAGTAATTCTGTAAATCCATGCTGCCTTCAAGAACGTACATTGTTTAGAAAGCTGCAGTGATACTTTATACAAAAATTGCCCTTCTTAGATTCTGGCCCCTTACAAGATGGATCAGATTGCTCAATATTTCATTAATGTTGTTTGGTCCTACTCCCCCTGAGCAACAGATTCTGCTGGCAACAAAACTCCAGCATGACGACAAAAGAACTTTATCATTAAGAATATCTGAGAATAGATGATAACAAAAAGGTACAGATTGACATGACAGCTATTATACTTTTATCACAGGTTGCTTCTATTCCAAACTTAATTGGAATTCATAATTCTAATGACCGTCAATCAGCAGTTGCTGTGCTTTAGCTATGTCATTTTTCCTTCTCAGTCTTTCATCTCTTGAACATGCTTCTTAAATATTAATTTTAAATTACAAAGTAAGCTCTTTGAGACAGTCAAACAGTAACCATAGTTTGTTTTGAGTGTGTTAAAGTGTTTTAAAGTACCTAGAACAACAATGCTGTACTTTTTTAGAAAGTACCCTAATCATTTATTAAATAATTACTAAAACATTTTCTATTCCATCACTGTGTAAAATTTAGGATAGATCTTTGTTTTCTCTGAGTGTTATGGTGACAGGTGACACTATGGCGACTTTTTAATTCTAATCAGAATTGTACTTTATGACATTATTGTTTTCAATAAAGTTATTGCGTATTTAAACTTGCTGTGTATTTAGTTTCAGGTTTATATTACAAACACCTTTTAACTTAAATAGTTAAATTGCCAAGGTATTGCTGCATTAAAAACATGAGTTACCCTTGACACATCTTATTATTTATTCTGTTTTTAAAAGATCCTATGTTATTATCCATGAGCAGTTACAGTGAGTGTAAGTAGATCAAATCACTGCTTCTGGTGTAAATAATGACACAATGTCACAATAACTCATAAGATTTACGCTACTAAGATTGCATTGTCCTGTAAATTATCTAGCTAATAAACAATAATTATGTCAACACAAAACTATAGTTAGTAGTTTCCATATAAGTAATAGTAAAACCCTACCAAATCATCTGTTTTCAGATGATAAAAATTAAATAGGATGTCTGGAAAGTTATGAATAGATCAATTCACAGGTCACATCATACTCATGTTCAATTTTCTTTCCTAGTACTGATAAGTTCTGTTAACAACCTTGAGCCCATCCTGCAGTGATGAGTGTCTAGGGGAAAGTATTAGTCTTTTTAGCTAATACATAAGACTGGTAGATAAGAACTAGTCTAACAGAAGTCAATAGCAATATTCTGTCTTCTCCATCAGTTGTTTGTAGTGCCACCTTCTCTTCACATCAATTAGATGTATTCTGTTCCATGAAGGTGAATAAATGCTTCTATATTTTGTTAAACTTTATTATAACTATGTTCTTAAAATTAGGAGTTGCAAGCTCCAAATGTGCACACAGGTAACCAGAAAGCTAAGCCATAAAGGAAGTTTACTTCAGGAACTCACAGTTGGGTGGCAAAAACAGACACACAGGCTTCAGGTCTTCTTGGCCATATATATAAAAGGGGTTTATGCATGTGCATCGCTGCCTTCTGAGCAGCCTTTCCCTCCTTGTCTTCCCTTTTCTCATGAGAAAGGAGTGCTTCCTTTGCACCTTTGCAGAGGGTTGCCTGTTCTATCAAGGAAACAAGCTCCGAGGGAAAGACAAAGAGCGTTTTTTCTCACACATTCTCACAAGGTATGTTTCTCTAGCCACAACAGGTTTCTTGAGCAAAGAGAAATTTCCAAACCAATTTACCTCCTCCTGCATTTCTTGCATAGGGCCCACTCAATCCCCACAGGAGTGAATCTGTAACATTGTTTGTATTAATCTACAGTTCCCATTTCAGTTTTCAGACATCTGAACCTATTAAAGCTGTCAACAATCAATTCACTTGCATTGGTTCAAGAAATCCTGATATTGTAAATGATGGCCATTCCACAGATTAACAGGGGCTCTGAACGACGTTGGAGATGTTGGTCAGAATAGGCAATAGAGCATGACATCCTATTCTAGCAATAGCAACATGTGAGAAATGCCTTGCAAAGCAATTATATTGTTAGTGGAGAATGGTATCAGAAGTTTATGGATGGAAGAGGAGTGAGAAATAGTTGCCAGAGCAGTGAAAAATGGCTAGCAGCAATTTCTAGCAACAGGGAAGCAACTTGCTCCGTAAGACCAATATTAGCTTTCATTCAGCTTTGTTATGGAAAGACCTGCCATTCCCGGACTGTGAATGACATGTTAGTGCAGGAGGGGAATGGAGTGGCTGGTCTAGCCATTACTTGACAATATAAGACTATAAGGTTTTTATTTTAGAAACTATGTATTGTTTGTTCCCTGGTTTATCTTTTTAAGCTCTATTTTTAATCTTTTCACTCTTAAAAAAAGTGTTTTCCAGACTAACTGGTTCATTACTGTTAATGTAGAAAATCAGCTGTCTGAGTGCAGAAAATGTGCTTTAATGTTATTTTGGGGTTTATGGTTGGGACCTCAAGCTGCTGTTGTATTATGAACCCTTTAAATTTGCTCCTGCCTCTGATTGCTACCCGGCCATACTTATCATTACGGGTACAGATATTTCCTTAATGCAAAGCTATGGTCTAAAAATGTAACAAACCTAAATTGCTGAGATAGGTTTGTTTTCAGTAAGAGAATACAGAATACAGTACTGTATAATTATTATTAACTGTCTTTCAGTTGCACTTCCCACATTAAAATGTCTCTGCCTACCAATTCACTGTGTCTTGATGTCATGTGGTACATATCTTGACATATATATTGTACACTTTATTTTTCAGACACATTTAGTTCAACTTATTTTTTCTGTCTCAAATGTTTGAAGCTATTTCTCAAGTTTCAGCTGTACCAATCACACTCAAAGAGTGGATGTTTGCAATTAGTGTTAATCAATGCTTCCTGCCTAAAAATGTATTCCATATTCTTTCAATACTTGGAGGAAGGAGGAATTTTTAGATATTAATTATATCTGAAATTAGATTAATTTCAGCCAAAATGTCTATATCATGAACAACCTTTCTAAAGAGGAGGAGTGGAACCTATTTTTGTCAGGATTTTGCTTTCTTAAAATAGTTTCTAAAATCTGAAATTATTCCCTCCTGCTCTTTATATGTCACTTTTATATATTAATATCTGGAGATTACTTAACTGCAATGCAAAATGTTTAACATATAAAGTAGCTTTTTCAAATATGTAATTAGGGAGCAAATAAAGTAATTCAAAGGTATCAGACAATAATGTGGCTGAACTCTAGTATAATCCACTTCATGTGAATAAATTTGTAGTAGTCTGCATCAAACTTTAAATTTCATGTGTATGATCATATACATATTATGTATATTATGCATGAGTTTTACTGAAAGCTACTTAAAAAATCTTCACAGCGTTAGAATAGCTTCTGCCATATTCCAATAGTACAACAATATCTTAAAGCATAAACATTAAGCACCTCAGAAAGTTAGTGGAACTCTAAAACTGTTTCTCTAGTTTTATCTTGTTCTGACAAGATGAAACTACAGAAATAAAAAAAACCGTGGGATTTCATCTGGATCCCTGTAAATCTATGGGGCCTGATGGGATTCATCCAAGAGTACTCAAAGAGCTGGATGATGTCATCATGAGACCTTGGAATTCTGGAGAGCTCCCAGTTGATTGGAAGCTGTCAAATGTGGTCCCATTTTTTTCAGAAGGGCGAGAAGGATGACCCTGGAAACTGCAGGATTGTCAGTCTACTTCAGTGCCTGGTAAAATTATTAGGAATATTCTGAAGTTATTGAAAAGTGGCTATCTGAAAGACAAGGTAGCCATTGGTTACAGCCAGGATGGCTTCCTGAGTTAGAAGTCCTGCTTGACTAACTTAATATCCTTTTATGACAAGGTAACTCACTTATGTGACCAAGGAAAGAAAGTTGGATTTCAGTAAAGCATTTGACACAGTATCCTCCTGGACAAAATATCCAACATTCAGCTAGATAAATACATCATATGATGGCTGAGCAGCTGTCTCACAGGACAGGTGTAAAAGTTTATAGTAAATGGGGTAACATCAGTCTGCAAGCCAGTCACCAGTGGGGTTCCACAGGGCTCCATCTTAGGTCCAGTTCTTTTCTTCATAAATGACATGTATGTAGGACTCCAAGGTAGACTGTTTGTTGTTGACACAAAATTGGGAAGAGCTGTTGAATTCTTTGAGGGCAAGGAGGCCCTGGAGAGAGACCTTGATGAATTAGAGGGCTGGGTAATCACCAACCACATGAAGTTCAACAAGGCTAAGTGCCAGATTCTGCACGAGGGGTGGGACAACCCTAGATGTTTGTACAGACTGGGGAATGAGATGCTGGAGAGAAGCACAATGGAAAGGGACCTCGGGGGGGCAATCCTGATCAATGACAATTTCAACAAGTCAACAGTGTGCCCTGGAAGCTGAAAAAACCAGCCATGTCCTGGGGTTCACCAAGCACAGAATCACCAGTCAGATGAGGAAGGTGCTCTGCTCTGCGCTGGTGTGGCAAGTTCTGTGTGCATTTTTGGACACCACAGTATGAGAAATATATTAAACTATAAAAGAGAGCACCCAAAGCAGAGCAATGAGGATAGTGAAGGGTTTAGAGGGGGGTCGAGATGGGGTGCAGCTGAGGTCACTTGTTCTGTTCAGCCTGGAGAAGAAAAGACTGAGGGAAGACTTCATTGTGATATACCACTTTCTCACTAGGCAAAGTGGAGGGGCAGGCAGTAATCTCTTTTCTGTAGTGACCAGTGACAGAACCCAAGGGAATAGTATAAGACTGCGTCAGGAGAGGTTTAGATTTATTTTTAGGGAAAGGCTTTTCACTCATAGGGTGGTTGGGCACTGCAACAGGTTCCCTAGGGAAGTGGCCACAGCACCAAAGCTGCAAGAGTTCAAGCAGCATTTGGACAATGCTCTCAGGCACATGGCGTGAGTCTTGGGGCTGTCCTATGGAGGGCTAGGGGCTGGACTCGACCCTTGGTCCCTTCCAACTCAGGGTACCCTATGGCTATGACTCTGTTATTCTATGATAACATAGTAGGGAACACTGCAGACTAACTACAGGAAGAAGAAAGGAGTCAGAGAGAGAATATTTGAATATTATTTTTAATTTTTATTAGGGAAAAATCTGATACAGAAATGGACAGCAAAGGGTATATTTTTGCTAAAAGTTTATTAAATTATTATCACTGATCTTTATAACTTGGCAAAAGCAGTTTACTAAAAATACAATATGTAAAAAAAACCAAAAAACAATATCAAAACCAATTATGCTAACTCTATAACATTCAGATTTTTATTACATTTTTTTTTAACATGATTACATTTTATTTTGTCAAAGAATCTCTAGGGAACCGCATATTACTCTGAAATGGGAGGAGCAACTATTTATCTTATAGGACACAATAAAATTGAGGTAGGTTTTTTGGGGGAGTTTGTTGTTGTTGTGGTTGGTTGATTGTTAGTTTTTGTTGGCATAAAATAATTTTGTTGGTTTGGTTTGGTTTGTTGTTTTTTTTTTGGTGTAAAATAATTAATGTGATTTCATGTTTTAAAAAGACAAAACAGATCAATAAAAGAAAGGTTACCCAGAAATAATCTGAGAGACAAATCTGGAAGTTAACTCCATGGCTGATAGAATTTCAGTGGCCAAAATGATTCTGGGCACTGATTTGTGCTCTAACATCTGAGATAAAGAGATCATCTAGTTTTAGCTGTTTCTAGTAATTTCAAAAATATCCTTTTGTAATCCCAGACACACAAAGTTAAATAATAGCACTTTAAAAATCTAGAGAAATGAATGCGATGACACGAACATGGCCATTAATTATCTGAACTCTTTCTGTCCACTTGTAATCTCAGACTGTAATTTTTAACTTTTTCCTTCTTTATGCACAGGGTCAGGCAGATAATATGGTGTATTTTTTAAGAAATACAGAGGTAATGCAATCACAACACAAATTGTTGGGCTCAAAATAAATCTATGTTGTTTTTCTTTGGAAAAAAAAACCACAACAAAGTAACTCTAAGTTCCTGAGTTAGGAAAGAATGCATTCTACGTAACATTCTACACTATGAAACCTCCTTTTTGTTCACAATTATTTTTTTCTAGATTTACTTTTAAGGGCATAGAAGAAATATATTTCTGTCTTCTCCCTTGTATATTCTGTTTTGAAGGTTGTCCAGGTAGCATTTCCATAAATGTCATAAGAAATTCTCTCTTCAACTTATTTCTAAAATTTCTGAGTATTATCCTAATGTATTTTAATGACACATTACCTGAGAAAATTTTATGGTTTTGTGTCAACACTTGGAAAAGTTAAGTGTCCAGAGTGTGTGATTTGTTTCTTTCTGGCAAATCAACAAATCACAGTTATAGAGCTGTCCCTGCTATTTAGAAGAAGGAAAATGTTTTACCTCTGTCTAAAAGATGGGATTGTCCCAAAAAGTGTGAATGATTTACACATGAACGAAGATATTTTGTTTGTTAGTGAAAAAATGGGATTTACACTTTTGAATTAAAAATAATTCCAGAACTGCCCTAATGGTTTTACATTTACATTTTTTAGACAACTGTCCAAATGTACAAAAACCCCTGCTGTTATTAGCTTTCGTCTCTTCACGTGGAACCTCCTGAAACTGATAATAAATAGAAGTAGACCAGAAAAGATTATTTAATGAAACACAACAACAAATTCTCTGACAGTTCCAGTAATTTAACTCTTAGGCAATGAAGATGTGCTAGAACAGAAATAACATGCTATCTGGTGTGTCATTTAAATATTGCTTTGAAGAATGTATCAAAAAGATTCTCTCACTCATCTATAGCCACTTACAGGATTATAGCAATTTCATAGGAGCAAGGAGCTAAGGTTCCTTGATTGTTTTAAAATTTCTTCTGTTTGCTTGATGTCTTTTCTTTTTAATGGGATCACAGCCTCAGTCATCATTTGGCAGCTGTTCTCTTTCAAGGGATTTTTACTTAAAATACATTTTAAAAAAAAGAAATATTATAATTTTACTGCTCAGTGAACCTTGCAATAACAACATTTTAGCATTTATCCACCATGGCAGATGGCAAACTAATGAGGCCTGCTGTAGCTGCATACTGATATGTTCTGTACACAACACTTCTGCACTCCAAAGGGAGGTCAAAGAGTAACTTTTATTTATATTCTTTATTGTATTTGATCGTTGAAAATCATAAGACAGATTATTAGAAAAAACACTTTTTACACCTTTTAATTAGATTTGCTAATGTTTGCTGCATGTGATCAACCTACAGAGCTCAAAAAAGACACAGTCCATATTTCAGTGTTCTTTAACTTGTATTTTTTAAAAAAAGAAATAGTACTATTCCAAGATGATTTTCTTCCTTCTATTTAAAATTCACTTTAACAAAAAAGCTAAAGATGTTTTTGTTAAGCTTGTATTCATCATTTAGTAACACTAATATTTTGTTTGCTTATAGATATTAAAGACATATACTTCATACAGTACCTCGTTTTTTTGTTTCAAGACACTTGTTTCAACCTCCATCCTTCAGGATTCTGGTTTGTTTTTGTTTTTTTTTTTTTTTTCTTAATGCAGACAACGGATAATGTTCATTAAATCTAGTGGAGGCTAATCTAGTACAACTTCATGTTTTAGTGACTTCACGAAAAACAAGGTGATGAAAAATCATGACTCTGGTAATAAGTGAAATTGACTTGACTTCAGTTAAGGTGTGTAATATAAATAGCTGATCTATATTCCTTTACAGCAAGAGGAGAGCAGAAGAAATGCAAGACAGGCAAAGTGACTCTTCTAGAAGATTATTCATCCTACCCAGTTTAAAAGAACACCTGAATCATTCTTTGGAGTTTTCTCCTAAAACAAAAGCCTGTGTGAATAACCAACCTTCTACCTCTAAAACCTGATTATGTTGCTTTCTTTTACATGAGTTTTAGTATTTTTTCCCCTCAGAGGTATGTCCCAAACTACTTGAACCAAGATCAGATTATTTAGTTCTAGATAAATAAAATTTTACCTCTATTGTTTCACAATCTTTTCTAAATCAGTTCCATGATCCTATTAAAGACTGAAAGCTATCCCTGGGAATCCCAGTAATCTCATTAAATTAGAGTCAAAGGTTAAAATATTGAAAAGTAAATTACTTTCAGGTATACAGTCTGAAATAACATTGGATGTAACCAAGTAAAGATGATAACAACTTTCCTTCCAAAACACTGTTCTTCACTGATTGCCAGTGCTGTGCTGTGTGTTTCTATGTCAATAACACATTACTGAGACATGTTTCACAAAAAGAAGAGTCTTGAAGTAATAAATTTTAAAATATCGGTAATCGGTATCTGACCTTCATATACACTTCAAGTATCACTTTTCAGCTCTTCTGGAAAATTCTCTTTACTATCTTTTATTTACAGGAGTTAGTTGTCATCTTAGGGAAATACTGTAATTACAGTAGGAATACCAGTATTCTTACAATATAGTGAATATTTTTTATAGTTTTTATTATAATTCAAATTTTAGTATAGATTTTCTTCCTGTAAATACTCTAGTCTAATGCTGGTTCCTGTGTGTTCGTTTTACAGTCATATAATGTCACTAATTTAATTACATTTAGATTTTTTTGTATACCAGTATGAAAGGACTTGGAGACTATTGCAATATGATATTAAAAATAAATTTAATTTAGATTTTCTTTTTGATTTAACACAGCTAAAAACATCTTGGCACAGCAGTAGGATTTTAACTATTACCTTAGCCTAAAGGCAAAAGTCAAAATTTGATATCTATATATACGTTGCACTTTTTTAAAAACAAACAAACAAACAAAACCCACAAAAAACACACAACCTCCCCCCCCCTAAAAAAGCAAAACAAACTAACAAAAAAACCAAAACCAATCAACCAACAACAAAAAAAACCCCCACACATACAATAACAACAAAAAAAAGCTGTTTCCTTTTGTGTGAAGAGTTGTTCTGCAATGTCCTGGCTGAAGTAACTCATCACATAATAAAATTAACAGTTAAAGAGATGCATAGAAAGTAACAGATTGATTATCTGTCCTCACTCCTTCACAGACATAAAAGTAAGCCTTGAAAAACCATATTCTCATCTTTACTTTTTGCTTCAATCTATTGACTTTAAAAGATAAAGCAAATAGAGTTCTTACAGAGCAAAAATTACTATTACTGTACAGTAACTATAGGCATGTTTTATAAAGATGCAAGTGATTAATTCCTTTCACTGAACAAAATTAGATGATTTTGAATCTTATTTGTAGTGTTAGTTGGCTAGTCTTCAGCCACATCATCTTTTTTTACTGTGCCTGGGTGCATATTAATAGATATTAGTAGCAGTGTTTAAGTGGTTGCTTTCTTAAGTGGAGTAACACCACATACTAATTATTGCCAGTCTGATTTTCTGTGTTTATCCTACATATCATTTAAGGGATATTTAATATTTCTGCTCAGCATGAAGGGCTTTTAAGAATGTCATTAAACACTGTGCAGTCTACTCATTATCTTAATAATTTGCCATAGAACACATATTATAGTCAGAAGCTGCTCAGTCTGTGCATTTCTGGAAAAGTCAAGCAGGGAATCAACATTAGACAAGTGTTTGCATCCTATTAGGAAGGTGTGATTTCCTTTCATCTTGTCATTTGAAAATATAGTATGAGCAGTAGTTGTAAATTGCAAAGTCATCTTGTATGATGGTTGTCTGATAGTGCTTCATTAAAAAAAAAATTTTCTTTTATATCTCTAGATGGTGCTATATGTATCTCTATTGGTCAAAAAAGTATAAGACATTTTAATATAAAATTATGCAAATCGTTAAGTCTGATAAAACAACTAGAACTATACAAATTATTGTGGAAAAGTTTTTCCTGGACTTAGTGTAGGCCATGAAGCATGTTTTGCCAGGTAAGTCTGCTCATGAGAAACTTAATCCTGTGCTGTATTAAATAGGAATCACAAGCAAGTGCCATAGAAAGACAACCTACATTTTAATAGAAAATGATGGGCTAGTTTGTTGTCAGAAGTAAACTGAAGAAACCCTTTTTTAATTCATTACTACTATATGCAATATTTTTTGTTCTCCCCATACATTTTTACTTCAGTATTACTTTTCCTGTAAGTACGTTTTTAATTGAAAAAAAAAATTGGAAAAGCACATTAATTTGTGTTGAACTACCATATCTCTGGGTTGCTTCTTGGAAAGGCAACATGTGAGGTTTTTAATACCTGTAAGTTTATAATTACAAATAATAAAAAAGTCTGGGAGAGGTTTTGTTTTGTAAGAAGCAATGATTCTTTTCCTGTGGAATTAGACTTCTTTGTAGATCAACAGTTATTGATTACCTTATAGGTAATTTATATTCCTTATAGGGAGCTTCAGGGATGCCATTGAATATTTCTGTTGGTATCATGTAACCTGAATCAAAAGAAAGTTTATAGTTTTATAGGTATAGTAATTTACCTGAAAAAAAAATCATCAAGAAATATGTTCGTGACTGGGTCTACCAATGGAATACTCCTGACTAACACATTAAATTTAAAAAAGGAAACAAGATAAAGAGTGATATGGAAGTGCTTAACAATATGAAATTATTTTATATTTCTATACTTGAATCCATATTAGGTTCATTTTTTGTTCAAATAATAAGTGCAAAAATATAAGGATGACTCTTAACTATCCTTTACCTTTATTAGGCACCACAGAAGAGAACTACCTGGTCATGTTTCATCCACTGTAGATTCTCTTTGTTGGTAACAGATTTTGTTGTTTTGTGTAGCAGCTCTCAGTCCTTGGTCTCCTGTGTTGTAACATTCCTTTATGGAAAGTTAGAGTTTAAACACCTAAGCTGTCCAATATAAACTTCTGAGAGAGTAGCAGGCAAAAGCAAAAGTACTGGTCATTTCAATCATGATTTTATCTTTTAAAAGAAAAAGCTTTTAATGGCTTAAAATATGAACCTAAACATACAGTCCAACATTAAGTCAAGAACAAAATGAGAAATCTATTGTGTTCGTCGGATGAGGAGGATTTGGAGTCCTGTTTCAGTCACAAGAAAAAATAGATTTATTTTCAAATTTCTTTCAGAACGGTCACTCAAGAAACTCCTTTTCTTTAACTTACAGTGAAGTTACCCACAGAAGAGGGAGAAGTGCCTAGAGGCAAATATTGACATGAACATATGCAATTAACTTAATAGGCATAAGAAAGAAATATTTTTATTTTATTTTATTTTTTCCAAGGCTGGACCAAGTCTTTCCCAGAGGTGTCATAAGAATAACACATCTTCTGGAAAGAACTGTATATCAGTATTTGCATGTATTTATAGCAGTCCATACTGACTTTCTCAAAAATTGTTTTCACATTATTTTAGTAGAAAGAGAATAATTTGTTTCAGGTTCATGAAAGTAAACAAGATGCTGAGAACATATGTACATATTCTTAGTCAAAAATAAAGGACAAATCTTATGATGACAACTGCATCCCATTCTTGGGATCTTGACAGACTTTGCAAGGTATTTTGGGTGTGAGTACAAAACAAAATCAATATGTGTACTTTGGTTAAATCCCAGTGATACTAAAAAATGCATCTCTCCAATTTAGTCTTCACCTTAAGAGTTCAGGATGAGACACACAGGAAAATCTTTTGTGAATGTAAGAGACATCACCAGATTTTGAATGGTTTTGGGTTTTTTTTGAAAGTGCTTTTTAATTAGGACTTAGAGCGTAACAAGAAAACCAGAAGATTTCAGCTAACAGTCTGAGCTCATAGGTCAAACACATCTCAACCTGAGATTTTGAGAGCATTCTGTCATGTGTTTTTAGGATGGACAGCTGAGAAAAATGAGTGTGATGCTTTACAAGAGTGCATATTCATGCAATTAAGCATAAGCTTTTTTAGGACTCTTTTGGCACTTCATTTGCATATCTTAGTAAAAGAGAAGGAGAGTAAAATAAAAAAAAAAAAATAAAAAAAAAATCTTTCTTAGCTTGCTATATTGTTCCATAGCATTAGATGTTAACCTGTCCTAATTCCTCTTGTAGCTTCTCCTTGCTAGTAAGATCTGTTACTATAAATTTCGTCTCTGAACAGACTGCTGGGTTCCTAGCTTGGTCAGCCTTGTGACTTTTTTTGCAGTAACCAGAAAAATGCATTATTAACAAAAAAAAAAAAAAAAAAAAAAAGGGCCTTATCCAAGTAGCTGTGTTTTTTTTTTTTTTTCCTATTGAGCTCAATGTGCTTTGAAATCAGCTTCTCTAGAGAATTCCTTGCAAAGCAATCTCGATGAATGTTCATCTGAATTTTTAAAGAAGTGCACTTAGCATAAATCTAGACTCTTTTGTTTCTTTCTCAGCAATGCACACCAAAAATGCTCTCAGAAATTTTTGCAGTGAAAACAGCTATAATCATATGTTGGAAAATATTCATTCTTTCTATTTGCATGAATAATTAAGTTTTGACTAGGCAAAGAAATATAATGGAGAGAGGAAAACTCTAAGAATGATTCTACCCCAGTTGTTAGGTCATGCATTTGTAGATAGCAAGTCTTGTTTTCACTCAGAAGAATATATGAGTAAATAATATAAAGAAATTAGAGAAAAAATAAATAGCATATATATCTTCACATCCTTCAAAGCTTCTCTGAAGCTGACCTCACCTTTGTGACTAGGAAATTTCTTATTGTGGAGGAAATATAGCTTTAATATGTCTATGGTAGAACCAGATTGCAAATAAAGTTCTTCTATTTATATTCTTGTGTCCTAAACCTCTGAATAGAAGCACATTTTACTTCTCCAGGTATATCTTCTGAGATGTGTGTTACCAACTTTTGTAATATCTTTTCAGAACCCTTAGATCAATAATAGGTTTCCAGTGATTTCCTCTTATTTGCCTTTATCAACATGTTAACTACTGTACTTTCAAATAAAAAATGTGGTAGTAGATGGCATAGCAGAGTGAAGACTCTAACCTGATGGGACTGCACAGTGGTAAATCAGAGTTGAGATAGGTACCTTTTTACAAAGTCTTAGTCACTTAATTTTAATTTCTATGTTAAGAACACCCACATCTTTTTCTATAGTTTTGTAATAGCTAAGATAGTTTCTGGAGTTTATAGGCTTCATTTTATGCTGACCTTAGACATCCAAGTCTTTCCAAGTCTCCATTGGAGCTGATGAATTTTAATGGGAGCAAGGCAGAAAAATATTAATGTAAACAGAGCAAAGGTTTTTCCACATCCAACAAGCACTTAGCTCTTTTGCTTACTAAATCAATGATTGTTTAATGCCCTAGCAGATTCTGTTGAAATAGGTGTTCCATGTCCAAGATATAGGGCTCTAACCTATTTTAAAATGTTGCTGACTGTCTTTAATGGACTGAATTGTACATTGTTATGGAAACATAACTGTTTAATTAAATTCTATTGTTTCTTTGGGTTTTATTTAAACACAAGCATGGAATTAAGAGTGCAGGGAATTATAGATTAAATACTGTTACAGATTAATTACCACTTGTCTGACGTAATTTTCAAAATCTGGAACTTAAAAAAAAAGTTATTCTAAGGTAAAGGTTTAAAATAAATCATATGCCCTAAAAGCCTTTTTTTCCCCCTTCTAATTGACTGTGAAGAGACTTAAGTCAATATCTTAGGTGGAAGCATCTTTTTTTGCATATATCAAAACATCAGTGGGTCCAATCCAACTGTTGATAGACTGCCATAATTAAATGCTTAGGAAAAAACAGACTTTAAGAAAATATGGATTAAACAAAAATGTCGAGATGTTTATTTGATATATCATCTTCAGTAACATATTCTTGCCAGTAGTAGTACTAAAATAGATTGTAGTTGGGTTTATTTTCTGTATCTCTCTGTGATAGCAGGTTAATATTAATACACAGTGATAGGAATTTTCTCTTGTTCTGCATGGTATTCACACAGAAGTCACTGACATAAAAGAGACCTAGGAAGTCAACATACTGAATGCTGCTATATTTTTCTTTCAGTAATGAATCTCACTTTCTTTTCTCATTTCTTCACTGTTAGAAGATTATCTGAGTGCTTGTAGAAATTTCTCCTAGAAGAAACAAAATATTCCTTACAAATGGAGATTTTACTCTGTTTAAAAAAACAAAAAAAAAATTACAAATATATGTATTTGATGAATAAAATTGCATAAATTTACCATTTGTGGGGGCATATGTGTGGGGCTAGATTTAATGACTACTTCCACAAATGTCTTTATTTAGTCTGTAAGATGCCTTATACCAATTCCTCTGTGATTTTTATTTAGGTCAATTTTTCATAAAATTATGTGAAAATGCATAATATGCAATATTCCTATAATTACTGTTACAAATAAAAGCTGTAGCCTTCTCCATAAAATTTTGACAGCAAAACTGTTGTGATAGTGTTTGGATGTTGCAGTGAAAATTCTAACATTCTAACCTGAAACTTAATTTCTCCCATATTAGCACATATGAGCAATGAGAAGTCCCAGTATGATGTTGTCATATGGGCTTGTGTATTTCTAGCACTTCCTACGGAGCTAAAGTTAGACTTGCAGATTAAAAAAATGCATAATTCAAATATCCTGTATTAGGTTGACTTGTCAAGGTTTTTATAGTGGGGGGGCTGCAGAGGTGGTTTCTATGACAAGATGTCAGAAACTGTCCCCCATGGTGGACAAGGCCAGTTCCAGCCAGCATTAAGGACCACCACTGACCAAAGCTGGACCCAAGAGTGACATTTGTAGCATCTCTGTGATAACATATCCAAGAAAGGTTAAAAACTACTGCACAATGACTGTGAGAGACGAGTGAGAAAATATGAGAGAAATAGTCTTGCAGACACTCAGGTCAGTGAAAAAAAAGATGAAGAAGAGCAGGTGCTCTAGGCACTGAAGCAGATTCCCCTACAGCCCACGGTGAAGACCATGGTGACACAGGTTGTCTTCCTGCTGCCCAAGAAGATCCACAGTAGGTAGAATAAACAGAATTATTGTAGCCCATGTCACTTAAAATTTTGCAGATTTTCTTCCTTCAAAGTGAACAACTCTACAGAGCCAAGAAAGCACCCAAGTTTTTACATCTTCTTCAAGATTTCCATTTTTGAAATGCTGATATAAATTAAGGCTGAACAGGACCCCATGTGCACAACTAATATATTTTTAGTCATAGTCTGGTGTATCAAGCTTATTTCAGTTTTCTTGCATATTCATACAGTAGCCAGCTAAAATTCATTTGTTTATAGGTGTGAACAGAATGTATGAATTATCAGACTCTTTTACGATATACTTTAAGGGCGTCATTGTATTTTTTACCTAATTAATATTCTACCATCATATGCACAAGCTGGGAAGACTGTAAACACAGTCTTCCTGATTCAAATATTATTAGATCAAATTCACTACTCATTAGGGCTGTAACGCCATAGCTGTAAGCAGAATTCACCTCACTATGGTTTGTCTAATAAAGAATTACTAGACAAAAAGTACTACTTCTCAATTAGAGGTGCTCTTTAGGTGAGCTTGCTGTTTATTTTCTCAGTATCTGGACATACGCCAGAAGTTCATAGGGATATAATTAAGGTCTTCACATGCCAAAGAGTGAATGAAAAACTCATGAAACATTACCAAGTGGTGTTTAGGGGCTAAGTTTTAAAGAAAGTCCTGCCAGGAATCAAGGAAATGATGCAAAGTCTGGAAGTGGTAAATACCTTTGGGATATTTTAAGAGAAGCAGACAGATGCTCAGGAAAGTGAAAACATACCATCATAGTAATTAGTTCTTTTTCCTGAAGAGAAGCTGAATTTGGGACCAATTCAAAGTGAGGGGCAAAGGAGCATAGAGTACATCTTATTTTTCAAAATACGCTTGCAAGAAAGCTCAGCTGTCATGCCACATTAAACAAGTTTATATTACGTGCAGAAAACTGAAAATACTAAGCCTTTACATGTACTAACAATTTCTGCTGCACATTTTACAAGAACAGACATCAGAATGCCTATAGCTTACACAGGGGTTTTTATATACACTGTATTCCATGATACAATACTCCATAAATGTAAAGTTTCTTTTAGTCATTTAAGTTGCAACACAACATTTAAAAAAAATAAAAATAAAAAAATAGTAAAGCCACAGTTTGGTGGTTGAAACACGTTGCTATTTTTGTTTGTAACATGAAAACTCTGCGTTTTTCTTTCAGTCATTAGACTTCTTCAGTTATGACAATATGATTAAAAGATGATGGAGTTGAACTTCATGAAGAATTTGTGAAATTTATGAGGAATGAAGTCTAGTGATTGAAGCAGGTATTCTGGGTTAGATTTCACAGCTGGGAAAAAGGAGTATGAAAAAGCAAACTATCTGCAAGATTTAATTTTGTAGAACCAAATTTTGGAAAGGCATCCTGTTTCTTATAAATAGTTACCTTCTTGTAAACAGAGTTTAGAAGTAATTACTGAAACTACTTAGACATTGTTTAGTGGATTAACTGATTTAAATCTAATATCAGAATATCTTATTTTCATAGAATCACAGAATCTTTGAGGTTGGAAGACACTTTTGGAGGTCATTTAGTCGAACACCTCTCCTCAAAGCAGGATCAGCTAGATTAGATTGTTTATGACTATGTCCGGTTGGGTTTTGCATGTGTCCAGGAATAGAGACTCCACAACTTCATCTTTATTCCTAAACATCAGGTATATATAAAAACTGATGAGATACCCCTAAAACTTATCTTCCCCAGGCTGAATAGTCCAAGGTTTCTCAGCCTATCCTTGTGCGTCACATGCACCAAAACTTCAATCGTGTTTGTGGTTTCTCATTAATTTGTTCCAGTAAGTCCATGTCTCTTCTGTACTGGGAAGCCCAGAACTGCACCCAACAGTCCAGTTGTGTCTTACTAGTGTTGAGAAGAGAGGAAGGTTCACCTCCCCTGAGGTTATGGCAACATTTCTGCTGATGCAGCTGTTTGCCTTCTCTGATACAAGGGAACATAGGTGGCTCATGGTTAATTCAGTATGGAACAGAGCACATGTGTATAGCAGTATTTCTGATCAGGTGCAGAATGTTGCATGTCATCAAACCAGCAAATAGCCTGGGGTCTTGAAAGATCATCTGGTCCTATCTTTTGTGGGAAAGAGAGCCTTGATGAGATTATCTAGCAACCTGTCCAGTGGCATCTTGACAGCCTTGAGTGACTTTCCTTTGTGGAACTTGATGACATTATTGTCTGACCATGTCAAAATCCCTCTAAAAGGCACAACAATCATCTGGTTTGTCAGTAACTCCTTCTACTGTTGTATTGTCTGCAAACATTCTGAGGCTTCACTCTTCTCAGTCACTGAGGTCATTCATGAAGCTTGGAGCTTCATCCATTCATTTGAGGCTGGCATTGATCCCTAAGGCAAACTGCTGGTGACTGGCCTCCAACTGAACTTCATGGTGATGATTACAATTCTGTAAGTCTGACAGTTCAACTTTATTGTCCATTTATCTGGTCCATACTCCATTTTATCAATAAGGATGCTATGGGAGACAATGTTAGAGGCCTAGATAAAGTTGGTCCCTCTGGTTCTACATCCCGTTCTCTGCTGATGTCCTATTTTACACTTCTTTTTTTCCTTTTTTTTTTTTTAATTTATTTTCTAGAATTGCAATATAGGAGCAACAGAACTGAAACCAAGAATCTGTGTTCAGAGTTTGCTGACACAGAAGGCACTAAACACATGTATTTTCCATATATTCAAGAAAATATACTTTCACATCTCTTTTTCCTAAACGGAAAAGCCAAAAATTTTGTGCTCAAGCTCTGCTAAGATCCAGAATTTATATGGTGCAGCACTAACCATATATGGGATATAAAGTGTATTACCTGCAAAGCATCTTCCATGTTCTTCAACAGGATCAAACCCTCATAATTCAGCTACAGCACCTGTCTTTTTAATACTATTTGAAGCTTTGGATGTAGTTGTTTCTGAGCTTATATATCATCTACTTAGTACAAGTGCCCTGAAAACAGTCTACTATCAGGAAGACATGGAGACTTTATGTTTAGTGCTTTAGAAGACAGAGAATCAAATTTTCTACTGTTTGTTCTCTAGGCAAAGGTCGGCTGGCATGTCCTTCATGTACATCTAAGAAAGATAAATTCTGTGTTCTCTCTGATGGCACAGCTTCAACAGGATAGTGCCTTCATCCCACCTCTCAGTCAGGGATCCCTCTAGAAAAGACTGCAGAAGTAATAATATCCATCTAATCCATGACTCCAGTTTAGAGAGTCCATGTTTACTGTCACCAATCCTCTCCTTATTCACCATCTCCCGTAACATAATTTGCAGGGGGATGTGCTCTATGATCTTGTTGGCACAGAGGTGAGACTGACCAGCCTGTAGGCCTCCTGACCTTCCTTTTTCCCCCTTTCTAAAGATGTGAGTTAAGTTTCCCCTTTTCATCAGTGGGAACTTCACTGGACTTCCAATTCTCAACTATCACAAATAGTGGCATAGCAACTTCACCTACCAGTTCCCCATTCCCTCATGACCCACAGATGCATCTCATCAGAACCCATGGACTTGTGCACTTTGAGTATTCTTGATGTTCTCCAACCTGGACTTCTCTTACACTGGGCAGTTCTTCATTCTTCCAGTCCCTCACTTTTCAGGGATATATGTTGTATATATATCCTAACGAAGGGCTGTACTACAAGCACACCTTATACACAAAGTAGAAAACAACAGGAAAATAAACATCTAGATGTTTCACACCTTAGACTGTACAGCACCTTTTACCTAAGAGCTTCCCCCAGACAGCTATTTTGTTTCTCCATCTTGACTGGCCTCATCCTCTATTTCAGCCAAATGGTTCTATAATTATAATTAGGGTTGTTAGTCTCTGCCTACCTGAAATAATTGCAGGGTAATTATCCTTACCATACTGAATGTGAGGTGCCTAGATCAAAGAAAAAAATTCCAGTTATTAGAGAGACAAAAGGACAAAAGGATAAGCAAAAGTCTTCTTGTCCATATGAAGTAAGTGACTTTGGACTGGACATCCTAGAAGATAAGCAGGCTCACATCCCGAGACTGCCAACATGTGACTTTTTAATGATTATAGAGCCCTATGGTAGGTGTATGGGTTTCTTATTTTATGTCTGGAAAGAGGTAAGCACAACAGCCCAGAATTCTGAGATTCCAACAAGTGATATGGTGAACAGAAATTCGCCCACAGCTTTAAAGCGAGAAGTGTCACACTCTGTATTGACTCATCCTGAAGTCATAGTAACTTCAGTCAACTGGCCTTAACAGTTTCAAGTGCTATTCTAAACACAGACTTCATGTTTCTTTTGAGATAAGAATGATGGTTTCTAGAGTTTAGTTCATTCACCCTGGATATGAGGTTGCTATCTGAAAAGTTTAAAATTCCATTTTCAACCTCACAATAACATGTCTTAACAATTACACTGCAGGTTATGTCAGTAACTATTTGTGGCTGTTCTTTATCTCTCTTTTAGAAGTCTTGCCATGGGGACAAATAAATGAAACAAGATTCATCCATGATGGCAAAAAAGAGAAAAGCAAAGAAGCTATTCATCTGAAGGGCAAAGATTTCAGCCTAAGTCCATGCCTTCTGCATGACACTGTCCCTGAGTAAAATGAAAATACACCTCAGGTTTCAAGACTGAAACTGAATATTTTTATGTTACATGCATGGAGATTCTGTAATTAAGATTTTTTTTCTTCCTGGAGCAATAAAACCTGAATTGTTTCTCATAGACACAGAGCTTTAGCAGACATGATTTTAGGTATACCTGATCCATTCTAATCTAAAGTACTGTGAGGAGAGGAAAATACAACTTTCCTGAAGAACAGAAATGGAAGAAAACATTTGTCAAGATAAGATAAAAATTGGTGTCACACTGTGTTTTGCCAATAAATTAATTCCTAAAAGGTTGGGGAGATTGTTTCTAAAAGAGTAATCCCTTTTTCTTTCTGAGTGTTAACACTGTTTCAAAAACTGTAGTTTTCAATTAATAAAGACGGTGGCATGCTGAATCTGAAATCTGAGCAACAAAGTGTTGAAGATTAAAATTAAAATTTGTTCTTAGCATATTATTTTTAATAACTCTTTACTATTTTTAGATCCTCTGTTTGAAGCACCTTAGTGTTCCTACATGTACCGAGTGTATACCCCTGTACAATGTGTTTTGTGAAGAGTACCTAGTCATCCAGCTCAAGACAGTTCTTTTTTGTACAATTATGCTGAAAGCTGGGCCAGCTGCATGAAGGTCCTTTATCTACACTATAACACCTGTGATTTAAGATAGTTCATTTGACTTACAGGAGAGCTGAAGAAGACCTCAAACAGCAAGGCAAAAGCCTCAGAAAACAAGCAAGATCCAGATTATAGGCAGATTCTTTAGTCTCTGATGTTTTGGATATAAACTGTATATGGTAGACACAGCACTCTTCCTCTGTTGTCCTGCTCTAAATAAGCTGGTGAGGGAATCCTCCAACTGAAAAGTTCGAGTGCTCAACCTAGACATGAATTACCTTCAGATTCACCCACCAGTGTAAGGAAATCCTAAATCCGTCATTTGAGGCAGCTCTTAGTCAAGGCACATTCCAGTGTCAATGAGATTGTCATGCTTATGACCCCAGTGACGGGAGAAAAGGGATTATCATACTCATTTAAAAAAGGGTAATAAGAAGCCCCCTGGGAAGTACTGACCAGTCAGACTCACCTTAGTGCCCATTAAGATGATGGGAAATGTCAAGGGAAGACAGGGAGGTGACTAGAGACAGTCAACATGACATCACCAGGGGCAAATTGTGCCTAATAAATTTAGTGGCTTTCTGCAATAGAGTGATTGCATCAGTGGACAGAGGAATAGCTGCAGATGTCATCTAACTGGATTGATAAAAGACCCTCTGATAAGGTTTTTCCCGATATACTTGCCTCTAAATCAGAGGTATATGGATTTGATAGAAAAATTAATAGATGAATATGGAATTGACTGCATTTTTGCAGTGCCCAAGGGAAAACCAGTACTCAACAGTGTCAGCACTGGCACATATATTTAAAGTGTATCAGTGACACAGACAGTGGGATTGAGTGCACCCTCGGCAAGTTCGTTGACAATGCAAAGTTGTGTGGTGCAGTTGATATGCTGGAGGGAAGTGGTGCCATCCAGAAGACATTGACATGTTTGAGAAGTGGGCCCATGCAAACCTCATGAAGTTCAACAAGGCCAAATTTAATGTTCTTCACATGAGTCAGGGAAATCTCCAGTATCAATACAGACTCAGAGATAAATGGATTGAGAGCAATCGCAGGGAAAAAAACTTGAGGATATTGTTGGATGAAAAATTGGACTTGAGAGAGCGGTGCAGCCCAGAAAGCCAGCAGTGACCTGGACTGCATTAAAAGAAGCATGGTCAGAAAGCCAAAGGAGGTGACAGTCCCTCTCTGCATCCGGCAGAGTACTGCATCCAGCTCTGGGGCTCCCAGCATAAGAAAGGGATGGACCTGCTAGAGTGGATTCCGAGAAGGGCCATGAAAATGATCAGAGGACTGAAGCACCTTTCATGTGAAGACAAGCTGAGTGAGTTGTGTTTCTTTAGCCTGGAAAGAGAAGGCTCCAGGGAGACCTTTTAGCAAATTTCTAGCTCCTAAAGAGGCCTGTAGTGACAGAAGAGGATGTAATGGTTTAAAAATAAAAGAGCCTAGATGTGGATTGGACTCAAGGGAAAAAAAAATATTACAGTAAGGATGGTGAAATACTGGAACATATTACCCAGAGAAGTTTTTCATTTGTTGACCACTGGAAGTGTTCAAGGTCACATGAGATGGTACTTTGAGGTACGGGATGTAGTGAAGGATGGCCCTGCCTATGGCAGAGGAGTGGAACTAGATGGTCTTTGAAGGTCCTTTCCAGGTAAAACTATTCCATATTCTATAGCATTTTTGTGAAATGGAACTTTTTGATAATTTTGATCCTGAGCAGGTCATGACATCTCTTAAGCAGTTTGATACCTATCAAAACTAAACCTAACCTTGGACATATGAAAAAGTTTAATTCCATCAAGAGTAATAACAAGGAACATAGATACCCCTAGTGTTAGGTAGCAAATGATGTGGGGATTTTAGATCACAACAGATCTAGGGGAAAACAAAACAAAACAAAACAAAACAAAAAAAACCAGCAACAACAACAACAAAAACAAAAACCCACCAGTTTAAATCTCTTATAGGATTTGGCTATTTACATCAATGCAAGATACAGGGATATGCAAAATACTCAGACCACTTTGGTGAAAACAGTAAGAAAGTAGAACAGCAAAGCTACTGCCAGGGTGTTTCAGAGCCAGAATTCAAAAATATAAGTCCCATTCTCTGGTATTTCTTCCAGTAAAAGTTCTAAACTGTGCATTTAATAATATGGGTTTAAAATATCTTGTAGCAGTAACTATTTCTATGACAGTCCAAACACTGAAGGACTTTTTGTGATTACAGTCACACAGCAATAAAGCTTTCACCATTGCTGTCATAGAGCTCTTATAAAAATTCAAGCCAGCTACTTATCATTCAGTTCTTTGACTGGAAAACCATTAAACACAAAAGAGAAACATGAGCAGGAAGAAGGAGCTTTTCCAAATGCTCTTGCATGATCTCCCTTGCCAGAGAAATGACTCTTTGGCTTCTGTGCCCTTGGCTTGCTTGTTCTTTGCAGCTTTCATTTCTATACAATGAATAGTGTTTCACTGTGTTATGTGGAAATGGAAAAAAAAATAAAAAGCCAATGTTTTAAATAAAGTGAAAAAAATAGAACTAATAAAATAAATTACATTGGGATCTGATTTTAAGGTTTCTGCTGAAATTACTGATTTATAATTCAATATTTCTCTCCAGGTCTTGTGCATTTCTGAGAAGAGAAAAATGGAGATAATGTGAAATGCTTACAACATATGAAAAGTTAATCAGACACAGGTTTCCTATGTATTTTAAATGCAAATGCCTGGAAGGCTCATGTTTGCGTAGCAGCAGAAGCATCCACATGTATAATAGTTTGTATTAACTTCCATTCTCTTTTCTCAAATATAAATTCTCCCTCTCAACCATTTTCCCTTAAAGAAAATGAAATGCAAGAAAATATTACTCTGTGTTGCTAAGTGTATGAATAGATGATTGCACACTGTTGGGATAATGCTTAGAAAATCCTATTCATAAATACAGATAAGTAGGACATTGGGATAAATAAAGAATTTATCCAATCCATTAGTAAATTCTGATTATATTATCTTCCCCTCCCCCTGACTTCTTGTCAGATTCCTTCCCTCTCTCCCTCCCTGTTTTCCTTCTTCCCCACCTCCCTTTTGTGCTACCCCACTTTCTCTCCATTCTTCTTTGTAAGTTTTAAAGAGATAGAAAGAGAGAAAGGAAAGAAAGGGAGAAAGAGAGAGAAAGAGAGAGAGAGAAAGAAAAGAAAGAAAGAAAGGAATTCAGAAGGAATTTAGAAGGAATTCTTAAGGAATTCGTAAGGAATTTGGAAGGAAGGAAGGAATTCAGAAGGAATTCAGAAGGAATTCGGAAGGAAGGAATTCGGAAGGAAGGAATATGGAAGGAAGGAAGGAATATGGAAGGAAGGAAGGAATTTGGAAGGAATTCGGAAGGAATTCAGACGGAAGGAAGGAATTCAGAAGGAAGGAAGGAATTCAGAAAGAAGGAATTCAGAAGGAAGGAATTTGGAATTCGGAAGAAAGGAAATCGGAAGGAATTCGGAATTCAGAAGGAATTCGGAAGGAAGGAAGGAAGGAAATCGGAAGGAATTCGGAATTCAGAAGGAATTCGGAAGGAATTCGGAAGGAATTCGGAAGGAAGGAAGGAAGGAAGGAAGGAAGGAAGGAAGGAATTTGGAAGGAAGGAAGGAAGGAAGGAAGGAAGGAAAGTTCCTCTATTTTCTTCACTTCCTCTTCCCTACCTTAAAAGAAGACAGTGTCAAAAGCCTTGCTGAAATTGAAGTAAGCAACATCCACTGCTCTGCCCTCGTGGGCCCATCCTGACATGTTATCATAGAAGGCTATTGGATTGATGAAGCAGGATTTACCAAAGACTAATCCATACTGATAACTCCTGATGACCTTCTTTTCTTCTCCATTCTTGGTGATGAGCTTCAGAATGACCTTCCATCACCTTTCCCAGGATGGACGTGAGGTGGACTGGACAGTAGTTTCCTTCTTGCCCTTTTTGAAGGTAGGACTAACTTCCTCTAGTAACTGGACACCTTTCCTGTTCTCCATGATTTTTCATAAATGATGATGAAGAGCAGCAGCACAACCACATCTGCCAGCTCCCTCATTAAGTCTGTTAAGTTTGCCTACCTGATCTCTAACCCGACCCTCTATGACCATAGGAACTCTTTCTTTCTCCAACCTTCACTTACCTCCAAAATCTGGGACTTCTCAGCAGTGAAGACTGAGGCACAGAAAGCATTCTACCTGTGTCTTCTCTTAACAAGATACCCATTTGATTCAGTAGCAGCCCCAAATTTTCCTTAATCTTCCTTTTGTTTCTAATATGCTTGTGGAAGCCCTTCTTGCTGTCCTTGATGTCTTTTACCAGACTCAATTTCAAGTGGACCCTGGCCTTTCTCATCACATCCCTGCATACCCTGACAATATTCCTATAGTTCTCCCACATGAACTATCCCCTTTTCCACATCCCATAAATTTCTTGCTTGCACTTGAGGTTAACTAGGAGATCCCTGCTTATTCATGCAAGTGTCTTGCCCTTGTTTACTGGCTTCTTTGTCATGAGGATACACTGGTCTTGAGCTTGGAGGAAGTGGTGCTTCCATGCTGACCTGCTCTCTTGGACTCTCTCCTCTAGAACCCTATCCCATGGGATTCCTCTAAACAGGTCCCTGAAGAGGCCTAAGTTAGCTCTCCAGAAGTCCATAGTCATAATCTTGCTCACTGTCCTTCCACCTCTTTGTTCAATACTGAACTCTACAATCTTATGGTCACTACAACCAAGGCTGCCCCCAGTCTTCACACATCAGCAAGGACTTCATTGTTGGTTAGTATAAGGTTGAGCAGCAGACCATTCTTTTGTGGGAACCTCCACTACCTGTGACAGAAAGTTGTCATCAATGCTTTCTAGGAACCTCCTGAATGTGTTTTGCTATTTGACTTCTCCAACAGATGTCAGAGTCATTAAAATGCCCCACAGGAATGAGTGCCTGTGACTTTGAGATTGCTTGTAGAAGGTGTCATCCACTTCCTCCTCTTGATCAGGCAGCCTGTCCAATTCTAAGAGAGTGAAGCATGGTACCACTCTACCCATTCTACCCATGGTAGAAGAGAATTCCTTCCAGGACCACTGAGTTGAATTAAACATGCAAAGACCTTGGAACAGATGGGGTACTTTTCCAAGTGGTGAGGAAAATGGAAAATACTACTGAAAGAAAAATTGTGAGATCATCTTTTGTTCATGGAGATTAGGGGAAGTTCCTGATGATTGGAAATACCTGAATATCATTCCTATTTTAAAGAGGGCAATGATGTGAGGAGCTACAATCTGGTCAGCCTAAACTAAGTCCATAGGAAAATTTCCAAAGACCTGAAGCAATAGTGGACAAAAAGACTGGATTAAGCAAAGCAAAATCATATGTGACAAACCTGATAGCTTTTAGTGATGAGATTACTAGTTTTGTATAGAAAAGAAGAGGAATGGATGTTGCATACTCTAACTTAATAAGACCTTCAAAAAGGTCTCCTACAGTTTCTTTATAGCCAAGGTAGTGAAATAAGATTCATAGAATATTGGCTGAAAAAGAAGATTTGGAGGGCTTGTGAGTAAGAAATCAATTACTTTTTCTTTTGGGTCAATACTGATTTCAATATTGTTTGAGCCTTTTATGAACAAATAAAACTTTAAGATGAAGTGTACTCTTAGCATATGTGCAAAAACAAACTCATCAGAATGCTTCATATACTGAAGTTGTACATGAGCCAACAATGTGCACTCGCAGCCCAGAAGGCAAACCACATCCTGGTTGAGCTAACTCTTCTTGAGGCAGGCTACCTCTTCCTGAGTAGTCTTTATAACCGGGTGTGTCTAACTGTTAGGCAAATTATTTGGGTGACATAAACCTCAACACTCAAAAGTTTTTTGCCGCTTTTGTTTGGGTATCTGACAATAGTTTTCTTGTAGAACTCAAGTGACAATTAGTTTATGCTTTTCTGGTATTATACTAGTATGATTAAATTTGACTACAGCTTAGTTAGTGTCTCAAGTTTTCTTTGTGTTTTACATGCAGCAAAATATGAATGCTCTTTCACAGGAAAAGAAAATTTATATTCCTACAGCCTGAGAGGTCTCACCTTATACAATACTCAGAACCTTCTGCAAACACAGGGGACTTGAAATTTTGTTGGAAAAAGAGAAGAGACCAAAAAGGCCCTTTTAAAGAATGAATGTAAAGCAATATAAAAATAGGGACTGTTATATCCTTTTTGCATTTTGCAAAAGAACATTTTATTAGCTGATAAAATAATTATATCAACTCTAGTAATTTAAAACTCTCTTTGTTGAATCATTAATTTTGTTGTATATAGTTGACTTTTCCCCCTCCAGAATGTCAGGGAAGAGTCATGCCGTGAAAATACACCTTCATTTATTTCAGTAAATACATGCTGTGTTCTGTGCAAAATGTAAAAAATACAATAATACTGGAATACTAAATCAGTGAAGGAGAATGTACTTATACCAGAATAGGAGACAAATCTCCTTTTCAATGTTGTTGTAGAGATCCTAAAGAAAAACCCCACTCAGGCTTTGTTTTTCAAATTATTTACCTGCTACCTTTTATTCTGAATTTCACAAATGATTCTTCTTTGCTACAGAAAATTTGCCAGATATAGTATATGCACTCTGATTGCAGCACTTCTTTATTCTAACCTTGTTACTCCAAGAGAATTCATACTCACATCTGCCTGCAAAATTATTTAAAGACTAGATTATACATTTTCTGTGCTTGTCAGTGCTGTGTCATGTTGGCAGGTATGTGATTAGTGCTTTGCTAAGTGTACAGGAGATTCTAATGGCAAGGGAAGAAACTTAAACCACTCTGTTCTGAACAGGTTACAGCCCATAAAGGCTAATCCATTGATTGACTTTTTCAGGTTTTGTAATGCTTGCTTTAACTGGGGGACATACAGCAGGAGAAGTGACACTGAAGAAACTAACTCTAAATAGTTAAAATCATGTTAGGAACAAATAATTGTAGCATTTGGTTCCATTTCTATGAATCCAGGATATATAAGGAGGAAGAATAAGAAGAAAAAATCAAGCTTTCAAAATACATGTGGTTTATTGAAGGAATAAAGTCTAGAAACAGTTAAAAAGTTGACTGTTTTCAAGTTATTCACAGTACGAATTCCTGGTAAGGGTATAGATAGAGGTACAAGTTAAGAAGGTGGTGGTGTTGTTTAGGGTTTTTTTCTTAAGTGAGTGAACAGATATGGTCTTTGCTATTCACAATTGCTAAAATAAACCTACCTATTATGACTGAAATGAACCTTATCTTGGCACAGATTTTTTGACACCTTTATTTCATAGTACCTTTTTAGGAAATGACCTGATTCTTTCCTTATGTGTAAAACTACCCTTCAGTGTCCCTTTAGATAGACTTCCCTCTGGTCCACTAGAAATGTATCTATAGGATTGAGAAATACATACAAACATTTTGTTCTAACTATAGAAGAGACTAACCGTAAAGGCGCTTGTCAGTGCAGCTAAAAATATCCTCCAGCAGAATGGGAAAATTAACTTTATATTTCCTCTTCTGTTACTGTCAGAGCACTCAGTAGCTATTTGTGTGTGTGTTTTCATGAAAAACAGTACGTGTTGTCCATGTACTTTAACTCTATGTGTTGTCCATGGAAAGTATTTATTTTATAATATGAGAGGATGTCAGTTAAACAGGGATGTTCATCCTATTTATCCTATGAAAAGTGATGAAACAAATGTTTGACGTTTAACAGATGTATTTTATACCCAAAAACTAGGGGATTTTTTTTTCCCCTAAAAAATTCTAAAACTTCCATTAATTCATCGAGAAATGCGTTATTTAAATTTTAAAAGGAAGATTTCTAGAATATCACCAATTAAGTTTCATACAATTAGACTAATACAAAAAATAAAACAAAATAAAGAAATAACACATTAGTCAACTGCAACAGAAAGAGGAATAATAAAGACCACCTGCAGCGATTTAAGATTAAAAAAAAAGAAGAAAAAAAAAAAAGACAAATTCATGATAGAAAACTTATTTGCCGCTCTTTTGTCATGCTGGAAGTGTGCAAAGAAGAAGCATATTATTTAAAGATTATTTTGCTTCTTGCCTCTTAACTAAATAAAATGTTACATTTAATGTTTTGCCTTCATTTATGTGCATAAGGTGTAGACTAGACTTGCTGCCAATTCCATTAGTAAGCATGAAAAGGATGTATGAATTTCCATCCAATTCTGTACCATTCTTGCTTTATTTTCTTGGTTGTTGATGTGAGAATTATGTGTATCATAAAGATGCTCCATTCATGCTTGTCTTACATTTATTTATCTCTCTCCTTAGGACTAGTCTGTGTTATGCTAGACACTTGGGAATGAATGTTAATAAATCTACTCATAGAATATCTCAAAGAAATATAAACAAGAAATAGATAAAGACATTTTTGTCCTTACTGATTCTGTTTTATCATTTTTTTCACACTTTTCTGATAAAACATAAATAACCCTCATAAAGAAAACCCCAAAACATCTACAGTTTCTATTAGGTTAGCCAATGTTATGATTATATTTCTCTCTGATTTTATGCTATGTTTTGTGGGCTATTTTGGGTATAAATCTTACAGTATCCCCTAATATACATTAGCTCTCTAACTGATAATATATTGTAAAATTATCTAAAGCCTTAAAGAAACAGGGCAAATTAAGCAAGCCTCTCTAAGAATGAAGAATTCTTTTAAAATTGGTTTGCTTTACTCTGTAAGGATTTGTTAGGTTAATGAAGAACATTTAAGATAAGAAGTGTTTAGGTAGTGAAATATGTTAATCACTTGTAAAAATATTGAATATATGATATTTTTCTGTTCTTTTATTATCAGAAAAGAAGCAACAATACATCTGAAACTCTGAGAAAGTATAATATCCTAGCTCTTTGTCAGTAGAAAGGAGAGAAGACAGGATTAGATTACCTGATACTGTTTAATTATCCTATGCACTTATTTAATTATCTAGTGCTTTCTTAAAATTCAGAAATAATTTATGAAGTGACTGATTTTTAAAGATTATGGCAGATGAACAACTTGAAAGGCCAGAGGGGAATATTAAATCATTTATTCTGACTGCTTATATAGCACAAGTCATAGAATTACTGCAATATTTATCTTCACACTTTGTGTTTGAGCTTAAAATCCTTTTCAAGAAAGCATACAGTCTTGACCTCAAGATTTCAATACAGGATTTCCCTTTGATAATTGGTGAAAAATTCATTCATTACTTAAAATAAAACATTTTTAGTGAATCTGCTCCCCTCATTTCTATTATCTCACATTTATTTTTGAATGTTAGCTTTTCTGGTACCATGAATGTTATAAACAACATGACCTACATGCATTTGGTTTTGACTAATTAGGTTAAGTATAAGCAAAAAAGAATTTATTTTCAGGAAGAACTATCTTTCCCACAGATTTGGTTTGGCTTTTTGTTTTTGTTGCTTTTCTTTTTGTTTGGTTGTTTTTTTCCAAAATGCCATCACTCCAAAACTCAGAGTAATTTATATCCTGTGTTTTCTCAGTGGTTTTTATCATTTGGTCCCAGTGTGAATTCCCAACACTGTATTTGAAACTGAGGATTAGTTGGAAGGAGAGGTGATGTGCAACTTCCCACCCCCATGGGTCCCAGTTAGCCAAGACTCCAGCTCCTGCTGGTTTCGTCTAAAAGCCTGAAGCAACCACTGCAAAACTGAAATTTACCTGAAAGAGGGACTTTTACATATGGACACAAAGCAAGTGAAGGTACTTCAGGGAAGCTGAGAACTTTATTGTCTAAATATATGTATTGTAGTCAGGACTAGGTTTTGGCACTCTGCTGTGATTTGCAAGGGACTACTAGACCTGTGATAAGAAAGTAAAGAGAACAAGAGTCTCTGGAGTAGTGAAAGAAAAATGTCTGCTCCCTGCCACGAAATAAACTGGGCAAAGCAATGACCCTTGTCATGTATTGCACACGGTAAGAAGAGACTATTCCCATGAGGGAGCAGCAAGGGGAGCCTGTTCTACAAAGGAAGGGAGCTAGAAGCCAAAGATGAAAACAGATGGGCAAAGCAGTGATATCTCTGGTAAGGAGTCAACAAGGTGCACTAGCAGATGTTCTTAAATTCTGGTCAAATCAAGACTCAGAAACTTTATAGGTCATAGGTCATGGCAACAATCCAGAACATTGGATTCTGCCTCAGTTTTTGAATTTTTTACCCATTGAGTTAAACTACTGTTTTGAAAGTTATTTCAGATCTGAAGTTGTGCAGTAGTGCAGAAGTGTTATTAAGGAATTATAATCTTTTTTAATTGTATTTTTTTTCAACTGGAAAATAATCTACCTATGCCAAGAGGTGGTGAGTAAGTATGCAGTCAGCCAGTTTGGTCATGCAGTAGTATTGTTAATAAAAGTAACTTGAAAAAAAAAAAAAAAAAAAGAAAAAATAAACAATAAGAGGAATAGCTTTATCAAGACTTTGCCTCCAGCTGACTTTTTTTTTTTTTTCCACTGAGACTTTACAGAATGTGTATACATAGAGGTGACAAATGTGAAATAAATACAAGAATCATACATATGGAAAGTATTTCATGTAGGCACATCCTTCTCTTCTCTATACTTAAAACTTCAAACAAATCTTACGCTGTAGACAACGGTTTTCCATTGGATCAAATGTGAGTGTAGTTGCTTAATTTTAAGAACTTTGAGTGCTTTGCTTGTAGTGATTTATTCAGGTTCAGAGAAAAATACTGTGAAAAAAATAAAACTATATGCCTCATTTTAATCATAACTAGTTAAGTTATTGTTACTGTTTTACTATTTGCAAATGCTAAATAAATGGTAGTTTGACATCTAGTTGATAACACAGACACACGGGAAAAAAACATGAATGTTATGTTTTTGTAATATTCTGTTAATCCTTGAAAAATATTATTGCCGCTGAAGGTAAGAAATTTTGTTGTTGTTGTATTGTCTTATTCTGTCTTACATAAGGCTAGGGAAATTCTGTGACTTAGAATAAAATTATTTTTATTGCTAGTATCTGGATGGATTCTGTGCTTGATCATAATGGCAAATGTCATCCATCACTGCCTTCTGTACATATTGTCTTCCTCGTTCTAATTTACACTGTAGCTCCATTAGACAGTAGGAAAATGTCCTGGTTTCAGCCAGGACAGGGGTAATCTTTTGCAGTAGCTGGGAGGGGGCATGGTGAGAACACAGAGGTTATTCTGTACCACCTCCCATTATTGGCAGGGCAGGGGAAAGGGACTCTCTTCCCAGGAGTAGGAGTTCCTTCTGGTTGGGAAAATGGGGAGTGGGGAACCATCCAGTATTGGTTATTATCTCAGGCTCCAGAGTAAGCATTTTTTCATGTGAATCACTCTCTCTTTTGTACACTTTTGTTATTAATATTGTTGCTCTTACTGTTTGTTTTCTTATCTCATTGCTTTTTGCAGTAAATTGTTCTATCTTCAAACCGTGAACTTGACATGTGATTTTTTATTTTTTTTTTGTGGGAGTACTAAATTGGAGAATAACATTCCTAAACTGCAACAGAAATAACATTAGTGTTCTGTTCCTGAATATCTCCAAAACAAGAGTTGTTTCATCAATAGCTGCTACTATGGATTTGAGGTTAAAAAGTCATAACTTAATTATCCTCCCCTTTCAATTTTTTGACATAAAAAAATATGTAAATATTTACAAAACTATGCAGAACTAAGTGATTCTACTGTTCAGTTACACAGTGAATAATCTCTTTACTTTTGGGTTTATGAGAGTTCATGCAAATTAAATATGCTTTAAATCTGGAGTTTGACCAATCATTTAAACTGTCAGCAAAAATTAAATGAAGCATTTGATATCTGCTTATTTTCTGCTTGAAAAAAATGAAGACTACTGTTTATGTGAACATAATGTCTTTAAAATTGGTCCAAATATGTCTCTCATGTAGAAATGTTGAAAGTTTTGTATACCCTGACACTTTGCTGCTTTTCAGAATGAACCAATTGTATCATTCAGCAATAAAAAATATTAAGGCATGACCTTGAAGATGTGGGCTGCAAGTACCTCAGAAAAACTTGCAGTTTTCAGAAACATAGCCAGTGTGTGAGCATACAAGTACAATGTAGATGATCAGGGGAGTCTTTGAGGTCTGTCTTTTCTAATTTAGCAGAAAACATATATAAGTGAACAGTCAGTTTGATATACTAATGACTACCCTTTTGGTCAGCGTAATGTTCAATGTAACTCTGTCTGGTAGCAGAAGATGCACTAAAGAGACGGATGAATACTTCATAGGAAAGAACTGAGAACATCCTTTTCCAGAGGGAGCTGTAAATTCTCTCTGTTTTGTTTTCAGACAGCAATATAGCTAGACCATATTTTGTATACACCAATATGTCTTTATTTAATGATACTGGTAGCATTTTTATGAGACATACTTAATGTGGTCAACAACTATTGATTCTACCATGTTTTCTCCATCAGAACTCAACCCTGGAACAAGAACTCCTTAGTCTTGAATTAAAGTCTATTCATGAAGATTGCTAAAATACTGTTTTGATTAATACTAATAAAATATGAGCTCTTATTTAGAACCAGTACTGTATGGAACAATATGTTCACTATCCATCTCCACATTAAAGAGATTATACAAATATTGATGCTTTATATTCACACAGATTTAGACTTCATCATTTTGCTCCTTGTTTCAGGTTCATAAAAAGATTAGAGTTTGTTTAGGCAGTATTTCTCTCATGTGTTTTGTGAGATAATCTAAGATCAGTAGGGACTCCTAGGTAAGCACAGATAATTGCTCTGGGGCAGACATTCTCTCAAGCAAGCCGTGTAATGTTTAATTTCCTTGTCCTGTAGGCATGTAGGAACCAAGTCTTGGTTCCTGTTTCACGAGTCATCATATTAATTTTTCATGAGCTTTTACCAGTATAAGATTGCAATTATCCAGGCTTCAGTTAAGGTCTTCATTGCAGTATGGGTTTTGGACCATTTTTTTTTTTTTTTCTCCTGGGTTGTACTAGTATACAGTTTCTTTTCACTGTTATAATGCCTAATAAAATACTATTCTCTCCTAATCATAACAGCTGACAGGTACTGGTATGAGTTCATCAACAGGTTTTGAGCCAAATAAAGAGGAGAATATTTTCACTTGTTGTTGTAAATGTTCTTACCCGCAATGAATAGCCCTCTTTATAAAAGAATAATAGCTGTTTGTGTCTATAATGATAACCAACTGCAGCTATTTTAAAATTACTTGAATTTTGTCTGCCACAGTTAAAATGAGAAAAAAAAAAAAAAGTAAGTTTATCTTTTTATTTCAGGAAGGCCTATGTGCCCTTTGTTGCAATATATCCTTTTCAGCATGCACCAAACACATTGTGTAATTGGCATAAATTTTCCTCAGTAGCCATCGCAGCAAGGTGAAACTATGGTAGGCATGCAGAACTTGAATATCATGAAATACTGCTTTTTGAAATGAATCATATAACATAAAAAGTGTTAAATTTCTCTCATTATACATTCTCTTTGTTAAAAGCCAGAATAATGTAACTATATAACTTTTGTGCTTTTTACTATGTCAATAAAAGCACTACAGAATACATTTTAATATAGATTACAATAATAAAAACCCCAACAATACAGAGGTTGTTACAAACAGAAAAAGACCACAATTGATTCAGCATATTACACTTGAAAGATATATTTAAAACATTTACTCATCGGAAATGCATTTTTACACAGCTGCCTCTTTTTGATGAACTGATTATTTTAACTTATTCTGAAGATTTTTCCATCAAAATTCTTCTATCTCTTTTACCGTTTTCCAGCCTATCAGTCTCAAACTGTGGTTCAAAATTATTTAAATTTATTGACTATTTCTATAACACAGATAACTGCAGTGACACAGTATGGAACACAGGGCACACATTTTACTCAGAGGTGAAATATATTTGCACTAATATTTGGCAGGGGGAAGAATTATGTAAAGGAGTAAATTGCTTACTGTTAGGAAGATAAATTCATTTTAGAGTATAAGGTTGTGTCTGAACTGAAGTCTCAAGTTGTATGATAAAATTGTGCATTAATCTCAATTTAAAGATGCATAATGTTTAACTTATAAGTAATTTTGCAGAGTTGTTGGGTTTTTCAAATGTCAGTAGCATTTTATTTTTTAAAAAAAATCAATGTTTTTGAACAAGTAGCTGAAAATACATCTGCAGTGTGAGATTTTGCATTTCTCTAATTCTAAAGGAATAAATTTCCAATTGTTCTTGCAATTTTATCTGGTTCTCAGAAGAAATAAAAATTAATTTTACTTCTCCATTTCCTATTTTAAATTCCTTATTTAGGTGGCAGAGACACATGAACTACCTAAATAATGCTTTGGTGTTAACTTTACTTAGTATGCCAAATCAGTTTAATTACAGTTTCTATAAATAATCTATGCAAAATACTTCCCTGAACAGAATGCACTTTTCCTTCTGTATGTGGCACATTTTAATACTTAAAAGCATTAGAACAGATGTTAGGTGCCTCCTAAACTTGTTTTCAGTTTTCTTTTATTTATATGTTAATGAGAATTTAATTACTTCATGAATACTTAAACAACCTGAGGGTGCCTGATATCATTAGCTTAAACATGACAAGCACCTCAAGTGACCACATAGGAAGAATAAAATTGCTTTTAGTTCACTTGAAGACAGAAAGATGAATACATTTCACCCCCTGCTATGTTCTACCTGACACAGAAAACAGAATAAGCTGTGGGCACTGACTCAGTCTCACTTCAGTGTGACCAAAAGTATTTGAGGAAGTAAAGTGCACCAAAGTGCATAAATGGTTCCTTTCAATTTGTTTCACTGTCTTTTAATAAATAATCTGGGAATGTTTTTTACTGTGTCTTATTTCTTCTTAATAGTTTTTTAAGGCAAAAATATTTTCTGTCATGTAAATTTCTGTGTTCAATTCTTGTAAAATTATGCACAACATGCCCTACAGTGATCAAATTATCCAGGATGAAAAGTGATATGGAAAATGTTTAACTTTGTCTATGAGGAAACTTGTCACAATAAAAGTATTATCTGTGGATGTTGCAAAGCAATAGATGGGACTGACTCTCACCTATGGAAGGAATAAAGGAAAACAAAAAAAAAAGAGAGGAAATTGTTTTAATGGAATAAGACTTTTAACAGTTCCTCTATTTTCTGTATGCTATATTTGTGGTTCATTGTATAGTCTGTATGAAAAAAATAATGTTTCTGATACTTTCTTACCTTATTCATGTGGTCCTCCTCATGATACATACAGGAAAACAAAATGGTAATAACATGAACAATAAAAGGAAAAATTATAACAATAACAACAAAAAAATTAATTTCTTTTAAGAGGGTGAAGGGATTTTTGCCCAGTCTGTTTATTAATTTTTGAAGGGGTTTATTAAATTTTTATTCAGCTCTTTCAGATATTCACTCTTCAATACATTCTACTTCTATGAACGTTCCAAGGAAGAGCACATCGTAAGTAATGCAGACACTTTCGAAATATATCACACAGTTTAACATCTCACAGGAAGAAACTTATTCATTTGTTTTTTTACTCTATCATATATCCATTTACATTCAGTGTTAATGAAGTCAAAACTGTAGCTCAGTTAGGCATGACAACAAAATTGTGAATAAAAATAATATTCAAGGTCCTCCATTGAAAATTTTGTCTATTCTTTCTCATGGCTGGCCAGGAAATGAGGAACACCTTAGCAAAAAAGATCAACCAACAGTGAGATGAAACAAATGGATCTCAAACACACTGTACAAAGAATGATGATTTTACAAATAAAAGAATGAAAGTATTTTCCAGAAGTTAAACCCTTGCCCTGAGGAGACTATATTTGTCAGGGAAGCATTGAAGCAGCAAGTATGTCTCTGACATTTCTAGCTTTAGAAGAATAATATTCTCTTTTAATTCAAGTGCCTGGGAACAAAAAATAAAATTGCAGTATATTAGATACAGAGGTGTTTTCCTTGATCCTCAAGACATCATCAGTCTTTGATCATCAGTCCAAGATAAATTTGTTTAGATTTTCTTTCCTTTTCTTTTCCTTTTTTTTTTTTTCATGATATTGGATACCTTTTGCATAGGCATTGGTATCACTTGTGCGCATACCAGAGAAAACTTATGTTATGTGTGCTTATGTATGCTTATGGAGGCTGATAAGGAAACAGTTATCAAAAAAGAGCAGGCTAATTTGTTCTATTTTTGAACAAATAGAGAAGTTCAGGGTGCCCATAAATATCTATATTTTTGTACAGTTGAATCACCAGCTGATACCAGTTTCCACTCAGTGACATGGGTGGCCAATTGAGGAAATATTTTCAGTTCACTTACTAGTCAGGCCTTTGAAGAAGCAGACAAAGGAACTCTTAGATAAACAATGTCTTTATTATCAACAAGTACAGGATATATCAGGTTGCCCCGTGTTTTCTAGGAAGAAGGAAAGCTATGCCTGAGTGCCATTAGACTGATTTGATGGTTGCTGTAAAGAAGTCCTGGTACTCATCTTTGGTGAGATCAAGAAAGGCCTTTTTTAATAATGTTTTCTTCTCACCCCTACCTCATTAATCACTCAACAAAAATCCTGTGTGCTATACAGCCCTGATTTCACTTTCCATTCTGTTTCACATGGTCTTCAGAACTGCTTGTTTCATTCATTACTAAACTAGGTTAGATGCTAAAGAAATTAAACAGTTTTTAAATAGACTGTATTACTTGTTTACATCTTTGTTGTGAAGGTTAGTGTGGCTGGGAGTAAGGACTGTTCAGGGATATCCAGGTGATGCCTTAGGGTTTTCATGAATTTGTAGATCTTTATACTTCTAGGTAGTTTCTCACATATAGAGTAGCTAGCAACCTCTAACCCTGTGCTAGCTGTCTTAAGGGTCAGATAATAGCTGGAACACCATGCCTGGGAAACATGTACCAGAGCTAAGGCAATTAGATACCATGTTAGTCAAAACAAGAAAGCAAAGCCCAGCAACCTTGGAGAAGCTCCAATAAGGTAAAATGGCATGAAGATGACGATAAAGGATGAAGTAAGGGGTCTTAAGACCTCCAACTCAGTTCTAAGAGAGGTGTGCCATGGGGCGATTCCAAGGGAAGTTCTGGGTATGGACATGGGTTAGATTGGATGCAGCCTTTAGATATGATAATTGAGTAGTGTTATAAAATTAGTATGCTGCCATGTAGACAGGGGCTTTTTCCAGCTCCTACACCTTGTTGACATTTCTCTCTCACACACACGCGCGCACACACACACACACTCTCTCTGCTGCCCAGTCTGGTGTGGTGCCCAAAAAAAAGGGGGGAGGGAGGAGAACTCGGAAGAGCTCTGCTTGCAAGAGGGGGTTTTCCCTCTCTTGCTCTCCTGAGGTGGGGGGAGAAGGTGTTTCCCCTCCCTTGTTCTCCCAGACAGGACCTCAAGAACCTCAAGTCCTGCTTGAAGGAAGACGAGACTGGTAACGGGAACTGGGTACCAGCATGAGTTGCTGGGGTAGCTGAGCTGCAGGGAAGCAGCTGCAAAAGGGAGTTTCTGCCTGGTTTATAGTAGGCTGGGAGGTGATCTGACTTGGGCCCAGATGTTGCAAGGGTCAGTTTCCCAGCCTGTGGGTGAAAGGGTCTTTCACCTGGGAGGGGCAGGTTGTTGTCTCTTGTTTGCTTTGGTGAGACATGGCAGAGTGGCTCAGGGGTTGGCTGGTTATGTGTCCAGCCAAGAATGAAATTAAATGAAAGGGACGCCTTTCAAATTAATTTACTCTGCATGTTTGAAGCGGTGGTGCTTGGAAAGAGCTTGCATGGTATCCTGAGTCCTTGAGTTCAATCTGGCACTGGTCTTTTCTATCTGTTACTTGTCAACACGTGTCGTACTCTTTTATACTTTTATACTCTTTAATACTTTTATACTCTTTTATACTCCTTTATATTCTGTACCCCAAAACCCTGTAAGTAAAAGAACTCTTCTCTACTTTACCCACATAAAGTTGTCTTGGAAAGTTTTTTCTCCCCCTCCTTACGGCAACACAGGATAAGACTAAAAAAATTGAAAAAAACCTTCTGGTTACACATGTGTGTCAGAACCAGTTACAGCAAATCCATTTGTATTTAATAAAGCAAAATGGACACTGCTAGGTGAGAATTCCTCTTATCCTAAAATAGGCATCCAAAACAGGTCAGAAGAATCACACCTTGAAAGCAACCTTTTCAATAAGGTAGTGTAGAAAATCTAACTGAGATTCATGTCTACAGTGTAGACATAGAAAGTTAGATGAAATATGCGTAATCTCTAGAGCTAGAAGTATTTATTCCTACAAAGGGCAAGACTGCTCAGAATCATATCCTCTGTAGACTAAAAAGGAAAAAAGAAAAAAGACCTATAACTTACTTATATTGTTTTGAACTTCCATGTATTTTTAAAATATCAAATGCCATCTTTTTTTATCAAGAAGTAACTTTGAACAGTTGTTGCTTTTTCCTCTGGAAAAGTTCAACAGTATGAGGGGTAAGATACAAAGCTGCCTGAGATTTATTTCCCGCCCCCCCCCCCCCAAACTGACTTCTTAAGACAAACAGCTGCATTAAGCAGCAAACAGGAGTTTCTCAGGAGACTTTAGAGAAAAGAGGGAGTCAGCTTGAAAGGAGTATGAAAAAGAATGACATTTGTGTTGTAGGGACAACCTTTGGACAGAGAAGAGGGTGTCTGAGCAGCAGTCAAACATGTTTTGACACAGCCAGAAGTCACTCTGTGACACTTCAACTCCTGTCCATGTTGAGCACAGCACCCTTCCTGAAAGCTCCTGTGAACAGCTGCACTCCAGCTAGTGGGGCAACACATGCAAACCCATACTTCAGGTGTACATGTGTGGTATCATGTGTTTCTGTCCCACCAACAAGTGTCTTACTGAAGTGTAAGGATCATCAGGGATGAACAAAAAAACATAGCACCTACATCTATCCCAGGATAGATGTGTGATTCTGTGTGAAGAATTAGAAATTCCTGAAGTGAGATGTAGAAAGATTTTTAAGATATTGATCCTGAATGTGTAGTTCATTGACTGCTGGTTAATTGCATGCTGTTAATAAATCAATAAGCTACTTTTATCTTGATTTCTTTCAAGCCAAGCGAATTGAGCTTTCTTTCCCCCCCCCTGCAACTTACAAGCTAAATTATTAATGATTATTTTAGTTAATAATGCAGATCTCTGATAGTCACCAAAAAATCTAAAATTATTTCAGCCAAAAGAAATATTTGAGAGACAGAATGTGTCTTGAAAGCAGAAGCAAGCAGAAATCAAGAAATTAAAGACTATGAAAATTTTTTAAAGGTATGCGAATCTATAAAATGTGACTGCTTTAGTTTGCATGTTCTGTGCAGTTAAGGACAAAGGGAAAGTAAATTAAAAAGTTGTTTAATTATAAAATCCTAACTATCCAGATGTTTAGCTACTTGCAGGTGTTATATTTGTCAGCATTTTTCTCACGTCATTAACAACTTGAAGTTATTTATTTTTATAAAAATATCTGTAATAGAGATGGGAAGGATGCTAAAAAATCCAATCCCAGACACATTTGGGAATTGGACCATCCCAAAAGATTTTCTCTATAAGCAGTTTTCATACTGACACCCTGTTTTGAAGACAAAAAATATTTACTGGCATAAGAATTGACATTGTTGTGCCAGAGAGCCTCACCTCCTGATAACTTGACCTCTGGGTACTTTGCTAGTGTAGAATACAACCTTACAGCAGAAAATGCAAGGGACTTTCCAGGATACCAGAAAAAATGCCATGCCAACCCTTGGTTTACCCTCAGCTCTCTAGATGGTATCCCCTTGCCACACTGATCCTGATTTAAAGCCTTTTCAAGCAGTCCTACTAGTTCACAGTCAAAGAAGCATTTCCCCCTCTTAGGACAGGTAGATCCTGTCAGGTCATAGAATATTTTGTGTATTGAAGAATCTTCCATGATTATAAGACCCTAAATTCTAGTGGAGTCACCAGTCTTGGAGCTAGGAATTGATGTTCTGGGTGTGTCTGTTTCTTCCAGCCACTCCATATTACTGGGAGGATTGAGAAACCCACTGCATGTGATTCTGGATACTATTGCATTTTTCTCAGGGCTCTTGAGTGACTTTGGACTTTTTGTTGCAGTGTTGTTGGTAATGATGTAAAACAGTAGGAGTGGATAATAATCCAAAGGCTGTACTGAGCTAGTCAGTTTCTGATTTCCCTTATGGAGAAAAAGTGCTCTGGTTCCTTGTTAGTTAACTTGCAATGCAGGTGAAGTAACAGCAATACTTTATTCACTGTGTTTTAAGTATGCTAATGTGACATAGTATTTTATATATATTATCACACCATTAATATTTCTCAGAAATATTACTTTGCTTGGGGCTATGACACTTCATACTCTCTGAAGCTCCAAGGAGATATCCCAATGTCTTTGAACTCAGCTGAAAACTTGATTTTGCAAGTTTTAGGATGACACATGAAGTAATGTCCTGCACAAATACAAATAACCATGGTTACAAACAATTCAGCACTCAGTTTCAAATTTTCTTTGTCTTATCCAGTGTTACAAAATACTTCTTTTTGTTGCAACGGTGGACTTGTCCCTGCATGTTTAAGCATAGACTGGAGAGCTTTAGAGTAATATTCCTGTAATTTAGGACTACATGAAGGGAAGGAGTTGAGGGGAAGTGGGAAGGGGAAAAAAACATATCATGTCATAACATAACATAACATAACATAACATAACAAAACATAACAAAACATGACATAACAAAACATGACATAACAAAACATGACATAACATGACATAACATAACATGGGTTTCATTTGCTTGTTCTCTGCTAAAAGGAACAAGAAGTCATGTAGGTATAAAATTCTTTCCTTTAAGTTGATCACCACTAAAACAGAAAATCACCTCTTTACCAAATCTATTTAGTCTTCATTACTTTTATTAAGTCTCCATTTTTTGACCATCTGTATAGCAGTCAGGTTCAGGTGAAATGGGCTGGCTCTTCTTCCTTCTGTCCTTCCGGTAGTCTGGAGGTTAGAGAGCTTATTTTCGAGCTAGAAATTAACTTTTGGTATTTTTTACTAGATCATGGACAAATTCACTACAATAAATGGTAGAGCACAAATTTTTTTTTTTTTTTTACATACTTTAATATAAACAAAGAAAAAACTGCTAATTCTCTTGCTTGACTGATTTTAATAAAGTATTTCAAATGCTGGATTATATAAATTATATAAAACAATTTTTGGACAGATCACAGTATATCTCCATATAAATTCTACATGTGGATTATGAAATACATTTATATTGAGAAGAACCAAGTAAGATCTGAAATTTGGCAAGTCTAATGTTATATTTCATATGTATTTACACTTAAAGCTACTAACTGAAGGGAAGATTCCTACAATGTTTTCCTTGTGTTATCTATTTGCTGACAGTTTCTGTTGTGGTGTTTATTTCAAAAACATTGATTTCATATCACAGTTGACAAGTACATTCTTCCACCTTTTTAAACAAAAAAATACAAACAGACCAACCATGTCAGGAGTTCTCGATGCAAGCAACTATACTTTATCTATGATGATTGAGTGTATTTTATTCTGTTTTCAAAATAAAAACTTGGCTTCTGCTTATGTGGAGTTTATGATAATTTTATGAGGTATAATTGCTCTAAAAGTGCTACATGTGCATCCCTTGAAATATTAATAGAATACAGTTGACCAAGAACAGTAAGCAATTTCTTTGTCATAACTGTAATACTTTTGCATTAAATGATCATAATTAAACTGTATTATAGCTGCACTAGACTTCATGTACTGATGATTTCAGTTCTTTAATACTGTGGTAAAATATTGTCTTTGATTTAAAATAATGCTTGAGAGGTTTATGTTTCAATAATCAGAACCATAGGTGAAGTCACATGATTCCCTGACATAAGAAGTATCATTTAGTTTAAAATAATCTGTCTTTGAATGAAAAATTAAAAAATAATAAATTTCTAAATTTATTTCTAACTGTTCATTTGTAATAGTTTACACTCTCCAGCCTGAGTAAATGATGTTATTTCTGAGAGAACAAAACTCAAAGAAATGAAAAGAAAACATAGAATAAATGCCTTCAAAGAATTGAGTAAACAGCAGCTAAGCCATCAGCTGTCGAATATTTCTACCTGGATGTAATAGCTTACTGTACTCAAGATCATATTTAGCACCAAAGGAGGATACTAATTCACTATGATATCTCAGGCCCACAAGAGAGTTAGCATAATTTCTGTTTCACAGGAAATCTTCACACTTCAGAAAATTATTCTTAATAGACAACTTGAAAAATCGGTGTTTAACTGTGCCTTATATATTTATCTTAACATCATGTGTGAGAACCCACTCTTAAGGGGTGCGTCATCACATTATGTCAATGGAAACACCAAAATAATTTATGCAGTTTAAATTTAATAAAAGTTCAAAAATCAGGCATTTCCACTCATTTCTCCAGATGTTAATAGTCCAAAGAATAAAGGGGGGGAAAGCATTTTTCATTACGAGTTTTTCTATGCATGTATACATAACGTAATTAGCTATATACAAAACAAATTCATTTAATCTGAAAAAATGTCAGCAAACCCAGGACATTTGTTTTAAGTATTCTTGACAAAATTACTAGACTATATTGTTTGCTGGTATATGCACAAGTTGCTTGCAAAGGCAGAAATATTTACAGTTTGGTTAAATAGTGATTTTTTTTTCCTTCCTTTTCTGTGATATGTGCATATTTAAGTCGTCTTCATTGGTTTTCTAATCATTGAAAGGACAGTTTTGTCTATGAGACATATAATTTACTCATTTCTTGCAGGAGGAGGAAAAAGAAAAAAAATCCATGCTGATAAAGTGGAGGAGTTTTTCTAAATAACGTATATAACCAGTTTATCTGTTGGGTATTTGAAGTGGTGTATACAGTCCAAAATGGATGGTAATGAGCATTGGTGGCTAAATTTGGAATTCAGGAGAGAATGCGTCTGGTAATAATCACTTGCCTCCAAGCCTTGCTCTCTGATACATCTTGGTGGACTGATTAATCCAGTGATTCAACAATTCTATTGTACTACAATGCTGTGCTATTTACAATAATGATATATTAAAGTGCATGTATTTTTCATCATATAATTTTTGTATCTCTCAGCTCTGGAATTTCACTTCTGACCTGTATTTTGAAGAAGCAAAATCCTTTTACTGTTCATATTGAACCTCTTGACTGAGCCACGAATTTAATATCTGGCACTTTTGAAAACACTATCAAATGCTGTCTGGCTAAATATTTATTTTATTTTTTTTTTTTTTTAATGTATCCCTTACTATTAGCTAGACTCTGCTTTTAGCTTTGCAGTGGTGTTGCTATGTATTCATGAGTGGATGATAAATATAATAATATTTAACTTAAGCTGCAAGATTTTGCAACTCATACTTGTGATATGCCATTACAAATGAAAGAATAATAAAAATGTATGACCACCTTCAAAAATAAATGAAAAACAAATGAAGAAAAGCAAAGGAAGTCCATAAGCCTGAGAATAAGTAAGTCCATAATGTTTGTCAAAACTGCATGTTCTTATTGGTGAGTTAATCTTGTGCCCTTGCTGAGATACACCAGCCTATAGTCAGGCTTCTGTTTAGGCAATGTTTGTGAATGTGGAAAAGAAAGAGTTGATGCCAGTTTGCTTAGGGTAGAGAAAATGCACATCACTGTGCTGTCTGACAGCTTCTGTTGTGTCTTTTACCTTTTCTTAAAGCCGTACATGGAAAAAAGAAGCAATATGGATTTTTTTTGACACTGTAGGAAGATTTTCATAGTAGATATTAAGACTTGAGAGTGCTGAAATTCAGGATTTCCTACAGGCACTCATAGAAAAATGTCCAGGTGATAAAAAAGACAATATGGAATATTGAAACAGGAGAAGAGTTCTTTTTCCTGGCCTGGTACAATAGAATTACAGAGATTTCTCTTGTGGTAAGTTTTTGTTAGGCATTTGAACACTGGAATTTACTCATAATATGCAAACACACATAACAATTAGCTGCTGGCTAAATCTCGTAAGAAGCATAAAAAATGTTCAGTTATTTATATTCAAGTTATTATGAAGAAATTCTTCACTGTGAGGCTTCTGGTACTGGAACAGGTTGCCCAGAGAAGCTGTGGATGCCCCATTTTCTGGAAGTGTTCAAAGCCAGGTTGGATGGGGTTCTGAGCAACCTGGTCTAGTGAAAGATGTTCCTGCCCATGGCAAGGGTTTGGAACTAGAGGATCTTTAAGGTCCCTTCCAACACAGACCATTCTATGATTCTGTGATTTCTATTAGATAAATGTCTTTATTGGTCAGCCTATTAGCCCTATAGCAGTGAAAGGTAGTGATGAATGAGCTGTTCTAAGAGAGGAAAAAAAGACTGAAAACCATTCAAGAAGAAAAAAGATTTCTCACTAAATCTCTTAAGTAATCTATAGGATATCTAGTGAAAAATGGGAAAGTTGGTTTGTTGTTTTTTTGTTTTCCATAAATCCATGATCTATTTCAGAGTGGTGTACATATATATATATACAAACGTGTGTGTGTTTGCATATATATTAACATACCAAGGTACATATTGGTAACTGTTACAGGGATTTAAGCAACAGAAGTGAGATTTATCCTGCTTTAGACATTAACTACGTTTGCTTTATTTTCAGTATCAAAAATACATAATTAATCTCCAAAATTAATATGAATGCTACCCTCAAAATAAATCAAAACAGGTACCTTCATAGATTGAATTCTTATCTCTGGTGGATGCCTGCTGACTATAGAGGGAATTAATCTTTAGATGGTTAGACTTTATTCTGAGAAATCTTGCCTCTAGACTCTTAGCGCCCAGTCCAGGGAGAGATGTAATTATAAAAACCCAAGTACCCTCAATATTGGTTACTAACTGAGGTTTTGCAATTTGGTTCTAGATATCTGAAGTTGTATTCAAACTTTGAAGTCTCCCTGCAAATCTGTCTCTGAAATAAATACAGAAAGGTTGTGAAAAAAAAAAAAAAAATTGAATGGAAAAGAATTTAAATTACTAAAACCCAGAAAGTCCTATTAACCACTGCTCTTCAGTAGTTCATGAAGTAAAAGCATCAAGAATGATGCTCAGAAGAGGATGACAGTACTTCCTAGCACGACGTTTGGCATAGAAATGACTGCTGTTTTTATTTGAAGTAATACATGATCAACCAACTATTTCTGACTCCACGCTTTGCATTGGGATTTGTATCAGATTCTCTGTTCAGAAATACAGGACTTTTGAAGTCTTCATTCCTTGTCTTGCACTGGATGGGCTTTTCTCCCTTCCTTCCTCCCCTCTTGTATCTTGGGTCAGATGATACATAGATGATATATAGATTCAGGTACTGCTTTTATACTTGTGAAAATTGCTGGTAAGATTTTTTTGTTCCTTTGCTCATTGGAAAAGTATGCTATTTATAGCATTACAGATCTTATTTACACTTTAATGATGACAGATCTTATTTACACTTTAATGATGAAAAAAATATTTTGTAAGTAATTGAAAAAATACAACTACAATTCTTCTAGAAGTGTTTTCTAGAAAATTCTTTTTATAGCAATGGTGTTTTGCAGAAACTTTTAATGTACACAAACTGACAACCATTTGGACAAAAGTGCTTAGCATGGATTTCAACTCTTATCTCTGTCATTATTTTAAAGTTAGATTGGTGTGATATGTGTTATTATCAAATTAAAATGATCACACATCATTTCTCACCAATTTGCATGCCAATACTTTGATAGAATTGCAAACTGTGTCTGATGAAAACAGAATTCTAGGAGTAATGTATCCACACTGCTATGATATATAAAATGTATCTTCTATTGTGAAAACAGAAAATGCAGTTATGGACCCACAAATAAAATGACAGGCTGTGACATGCTAATTGCTAAATATCTCTTTTTAGTTAAACACAAGCAATGCTAAGAGATAGCTGGTAGCTTCTAGCTGACATTTCCATTTCAAACTTCATATTTTGCTTTCTGCTCCATCCATATATTGTTTCCAAGCCAGCTATAATTTTTCGGTCATAAGCCCTTGTAAGAGAAAGAATAGTCTGAGAAGGAAAATACCATATTCCATGAATTACAAATAAATGAAGAATTTTCTTCAAGTTAGTCAGAAGGACTGACTTTAGAAGAAAAACTATGTGTTTTTTTTTTGTACCAATACACAATGTGAAGTAGTTTAAGAATTTATTTGGTCCTGCACTGGTATTGGAGGACCTACAAATCCTTTCCACTTGGTTTGAATTGTGATCTTGTAAGTCACAATTGAAAGTAACGCAGTCATCACTGCCACTCTGTGGATCTGGTTTCCACTTACACTTGGAAAAAGTACATTTTACATGTTGTGGTCAGAATGTCAGCTATAATTCAACAATGACAATCAGAAATGGACAAGTATATATTTTATTTTATGTTAAGTCTGGAAATTGTAGTCAAGTATTCTATGCCATTGCAAACATGAAAAAAAAAACACAATTGTTCAGGCTGAATGGTCCAGATGTATTTAGAAACCCCAAGGGTAATAATTATTAGATAATCACAGTATCTTTTGAAATTGCACAAAGTTTCTTTTTTGAATGCAATTGTAGATCCCATACAATGAGACAGAAGGAGGTCATAAGGTGAGGGCTATATATGTTTCAGTGGGATAGGTACCTGAGTACTTGTAGGTCAGTCAAAGAATTATCTGAAGATATGCCTGCTCTGAGGATTGTGTCCCAAATATTCGTCCTGCTTTGCATACAGGTTACAGATTCCACATTACAATAGAAACTGAGAAAGAGCCATTATTAGCCTGAGGACTAGAACTGCTACTACCTGTTAAGATTTTCTGACTTTCTCTACTAATGAAATTCTGAGTCACTTAGTAAAAAAAAAAATAAAATAAAAAAAAAAAAAAAAAAATGCCAGAAAAAAAATTCTGTCTTTTTTTCCTAGGGCTCCCCAGAAGCCAGATGACATATACATATACATTATGAGGCTACAAAAGAAATCGAGAGATCATCCAGATGAGATGATAAGGGTCTGCCTGCATGCAATTAAAGGACAGAAATATGTATGTTGCATTGACAATGCATTGTTATAAATGCAGCAGCAAAATCAGAAAATATGAATAAAAAACGCCAGTAAGTTTCCTGGTTTAGCTTTTTTCATCTTTCTCCTCTTTGTGTTGCTGAAAATGGTTTAAAACTTTTAAACCATGTATTTTCTGTGGGTTGGATGAGTATCTATAAGTCTATAGAAGAAAAGTTTGTTCAGAAATAAACTGTATGATGATCTCTTCAGCTCACTGATAGCTCTCAACAACTCCTCCATTCTGGATTTTTCATGTGTTTAATCACAATTTAACCTCATTTAGATAGCAAGCTTCCTGAAAAGTCACAAAATACAGAAGTTCAGTCAATAAATAAATATGAAGAGATGTAAAATATAACAGAGTAAGAGACAAGACATGTTTATATAGAGAAGTTTAGTCAAAAAGCATCTCTTTTGCTTGCCATATGAAGTGGCTGTATATATGCCAGTACCAATCCAGAAACTTCGCCGTACTGTTGTCACAATCTGATTTATCTCATCAAATAAACCCCACCTCGTAGGAGGCACAGTGCTCGCTAATGTTGCCACGTGGCTCCTGGGTTATGGTCAGCATATGCCCTGCCAGACCAGATTGTGAGCAGTGCAAGCTCATGTCACACTGCAGCTGCCCATGCAGACACAGTGTCTGCCTGCTCAATATTCATGTCTGTCCTATTTTCACTGTGTCTCTGGTGTGAGAAGCTGCCACTGAAGACTTCAGATAAATTACACTGAGTGCTTGGAAACTGAAAAGGGATTTTGATATGAGGCACTATGCGAAAAATTTAATTTACTGTATAATTTGGAAATACTTTTAAAAAATATACAAGCAAATTATCCAAAGCTACTTCAAACAGAAAAATTAGCATCAGACAATTTCCACATACTGGCAAAATATCTCAAAAGACAGAATTAGCAGTAGTTGAAAATATCTCAATATACATTTCTTTCTCTGAATATTTGTACCACAGTAATTAAAATTGTTTCTTCCTACCTTCTGATTTGTTTGTTTTCTTGTTTTAGTACATACCTTTTCACTTCTGCATGTTTAGGATTAAGGTATTTTAATTTTTATAGTTGAATCACCAGGTACGCCATTAGATTTAAAAGTTCTGTAAACACTTTCACATATTTGTATTAGGATTGAGGCCTGAGAAATTTTTTATCCTAAGTATTTCTTGAGGATAATATTATTTAAAAGCATTTTCAGGGGCCCACAAAATTAATGAATAAACAGAAAAAACAGAGGCTTTTGTGTATAAAATAAAGTTTGATACCCTTTTTTATTTATTTAATTTTTTTAATGTATCCATTAGTTTCCAAGGAAACTATTAGCTGTGGTATATCTCTTCACTAAATTAAAAATTCAAAAGCTACAGTTAGCATGATTTTGAATTTGAATTACACAATATTATTGTTGCATTCACAAGAAAATATTTCACAGATTCACAGAAACGTAGAAAACACAGAATGCTTTTATAAATCACCCTACCATGACAGGGTCTTTTACTGTAATATTTTGCAAAAAATGTTCTTATGCCATGGTTTCTTTCTTTTGTCAGTTATAATCATAAATATGAAGATACTTGTGGAGTCAAAAAAAAAAAAAAAGGAAAAAAAAGGAGCTTGCATGTTTCTTGTAAGAAAATCTGTTTGCACTACTTGTTGTCAGACCCCTAAAACCTAAAACTGAGAGGGATTTAATTTGAATGACAGAGCCATCTCACACATGATGGAATTCTTTATGAGAAATCCAAACACCTTCTGGTGTATATATGTATACCTGTCAAAAATCTTATCTAATACTCAAATATTTTACTTACCTTCCAATAATTGTGTAGGTTAGAAAGTTTTTCACAGGTATCATATTCTGTTAAATTTCCAAACTCAACACAGTTTGCATCTTATTGTCAACATAGCTAACACATTATTATAATTTTTTTACCCCCCATCTGCCCCACAAGGACCTACTCTGTTAAATTTAAGCATCCATATTAGATGCTACTTTAAAACAGATTTTTTGTTTGGTTTGTATTTTTTTGGTTTTCTTTTCTTTTCCTGAGACATTCAAAGGTACTTTCTTCTCTATTCTGTGTGGTCAATTAGTTTTACGAACATTAAGTCTCTAAAATTCCAACATTAGGCAGAAGTTAGAGTCTCTAATTAAGTGTTCTGGGTCTCTCATAAATTGCAATTGTTTATTGGCTTGGGAAAACAGGGAAAGCAATTCAAATTTTACCCTGATGGAGCCTGCATTTCAGCTCTGTAAACATAAGTCATGTGAAAATAAAGATAGTAGCATGAACAACAATAATAGATAATAAAAAGTACTGTAAATGTTAAAAAAATAAGAAGGAAGAAAAAATACCAAAGCTTCAGCCTTATTGCAATAGAGAAAAATTTTACCAGTTATATTGCAGATATAACTAGTCAAGCCATTAGTCTTCAAGTATTGATTCTAAAAAATAAGCAACCACTGTAATTACAACTCACAATTAAATTTCATAGAAACGGTGCTCTTTTGATGTTTAATGTAGAATGTTTTAATATGTGAATGAAGTGAGCTTTAGAAGAACTTGACTCAAACCACTTAATTGTCCTATCGTTGGAATAGCACCAATCTCTCTGTTGATTCTTGATTCTCTATTGTAGTAATAAAATGTTGATACTTTTTTAAAGTTAGTTACATCAGGTGCCTCACTAAAGTCTGATTGCCTGTGACTATTTGTAGTTCAAGCTATAAATAAACTACACTTATTACTGAGTATGGACACAGTTACAAAAGCTCTAACATTTTCACAGACAGCAGGCTCATAATTTAAATTTTATCCAGTCCTGTTTATTTTGACTGAATTAAAATTTGTGTCTGGTAAATAAATGCAGTTTGAAATTTAACTATATGAAACTAAGTTTTCTGTTTACAGTTGTATCTATAAAAATATCTATATACATGTTGATATCTATGTCAATATTCATATTTATAGCTATAAATGTAGCTATCTAGTCTGCTGAGATAATATTGTGTCCATTCAAACATGATTGAGAACACTAGTTACTGGCTTTTTTCCTACACGTATTTTGGAAAGTGCTTATCAGCTAATTGATTGCAGTCTTCAGGTATTTTTTGCCTTTGATGAATTTGAATTTGAAACTGTTAGAAGCGACAACACGCAATTGGTTTGTACTGCCTCCAGAACTCAAAATTTAGCTGTGAAGCTCTCAAAGAACATTTTTCAAAGTCAGCTTACGTTTGTAGGTTCACACAGTGCATTTTCTGACAGAAGGGAAAGAGAGGGTAAGGTTGTCAAGCATTGGAGGTGTTGGAGTCACCATCCCTGAAAGTGTTCAAGAAATGATTGGATGTGACAATTAGTGCTATGGTCTAGTTGAAAAAGTGGAGGTTGGTTAAAGGTTGGACACAATGGTATTGGAAGTCTTTTCCAACCTAGATGATTCTGTGGATAGATGTAAACTTTAGGATCTGTGACAGCATACTGACCAGAGTTTCATGACCTGAGTGGCTTTTAGCATTTGCCTCAGGACTATGCATCCAGTCTCCTTTCTGAATCTATGATTTTGAATTTTGTAGTAAGCTGTATGCTTCATACTTATAACACTCTCAGGTGTAGAATGAAGTTTCAGTAACAAACGCTTCCTTGTGAACCTGTTGGAGCCAAGACAGAGTGCAGTAAAGCATTCAGGAATTGTGTATACTGGGAAGAAAGAAAGGCTTAATGCTGTAAGAGGGTCAGTGGGTAGCTTTGGTTCTTATTCTTGCTTCTTTGAATTTTCTCTCATTTTGGTTACCTAAACAGCTTATGAACTCAGGAAGCTCTTCCCAGATGAATGCCCTAGGTTGGGATTATTTGTGTACACAACTTTACTTCCATAGGTCAGCTATCATCTAGGTGCTTCCACAATAAATGTGACAACCACAATCAATGAATGCTGTGCATGCTAACAATTTTAACAATTTTATTCATATTATTGAGATAGAAGCTTTTTATTAGTTTAAAAACTAAATGGATTCCATTAGTGACAGAATTTTACAAGTTCACTCCATTTTCTCTCCTTTCAAAGTAATAGCCTAGTCTTTATAAACATGTTGTAAACCACTAACAAACAATGTCCCAATATAAAATGAAAACACTTTTGCATTTTCTGTGACACAGCTAATGCAGTGTACAAAGAAATCTCCTACTTTTCTCTTTGTGGGTTCTAAAATGTGATTTCACAATTAGAAAGATTCTATGATTTCACTGTTAAAAAGACAATTTATGTTCCAGCTTTCTTCTACAATAATCCATAAGTCTACAATCATTGAGTTGTTTGCTGCTCAAAATCAATCAACCCTGAATGCTGTTGAGTGCATGCATAATTTCAAACATATACCAAATTAGAATGTATATATCTCCAATACAATAGTTTTTTGTGCCCACTTACCCCATAAAATGCATATAACTTCTGAATCCTATTGAGAGATGAACAGAATTTTTCTTCATGACTTATGAGGAAAATCAAGCTTAGTTTAATTTTGATAGCATTGTTATTTTTGAAGTATAATATAACATTTACTGTAGTTAATAGAGCTAATGTGAGCAAATCAAAAAGATAATGTATCCTCCAACAAGAAAGAAATCCATTGTTTTTAGTTCATGTTTTACAGGTCAGAGTCAAGATTCAGACCTTGAGGAAGAGAAATAAGTTCATTTTAAAACAAGAGAAAGAGAAAATCAGAAAGAGGGTAAAAGTAGCCAAACACCTAAATGATGCACTCATCAATTGTGGCAACCTGAGGCTATATGCTAATTAGCCCTTAGTTGGTTGCTCCTTGTAAACTTGTTGATAAAGTAATATTTTTTTTTTTTCCCATTGAGACAGAGGTGTATTAAGTTGCATTTTTTAGCCTCTCTTTCGCAGTTCTATCCTTATTCTGTCTGTGCACAGACTTGTGTCATACTTTTTATATGTAGCAGGATAAATCTGACAAATCCCATATTACACATGATGCACAAAGCAGAATGATCCTTTCTTGTTAATTCTGTAGTTTTGAAGAATTAACCAATTCCTCACTGATAAAATAACAACATGCAGCACTGAGAGCTATTAGCAACAAGGAGTCCAATATAAGCCAGATTTCTTGTGGCTTACCTGAAACAGCAAGGAATATTTAGACTCAGTAATGCCACCTGTGTTAGCAGTGCTCAGGTTAAGTAGCTTCCTTGGCCTTAGACACCAGTGTAATCATATCCTAAAATCTTTATTGCACTTTTTTCCCATAACATGTGCATATCTTTTAAAGTAGCAAAAATATTTGTGGAGCATTTGATTTTGTTATAGTATATAAGGCAAGAAAGAATGATTTCTGTTACAGTTACATTTTATGAAAAGTTGTTTTCTGGAAGCAGCTATTTTCTTTCTGGTTTTGGTGCAGCGGGACAGGTACCGTAGAATGCAAGTGAAGCCATCTGCCTTAGAGGTTTTAGGATGGACTGGTAAACCTTGGAAATAATCTGATGGTTTTTGGAAAGAAGTATAGGTTTCAGAGAGCTAAAATAAGGTGAGACTAAAAAATTTTGTTTGCTAAGTACAATAAGTTAAAAATTCATCAAAATTAAGGATAAAAGTAAACCCAAACAACTAAGAAACAACCCCAACCAATCAAAAAAAAAAAAAAAAAAAAAGGTGTTAAAATCTATTCAGAAGTTTCTGAAAACAATTTATAAGCAACTCTATCTATTTCCAGTTCACCAAGCTCCACTACAAATTCCCAATGAGACAGCCCTCCTTCTCTCTAATATTCATACATTTTACTTGGATATTGTGAATGTTAAATGTGATTGAGAATATAGCCCAGGGTGTGAAAAAGCCCAATATTTAATATCAAAACTAATTTAGAACCTTGAATTGATTTTCTATGAAGACTAGATTGCTTGGACTTTGATATTAAATTCTGTCTCTCTACCTAGTTAGACAGATAATTATTTATTCAATGAAGTTTGGTAATCAAAGTTTAAGTCAATATAAGGATGTGGAGAATGAAATAGAATACAGTTATGTTAAAACTTTGAAATTATTCAATACTCCTAATTTGAGACAAACAGCAAAACCCCACAAACATACAGAGAAATTATTACATTGGAATTGAATCTGCTACTATGCAATGTTATAATGATGGTCTGAAGTGACAGTTTGATTGTTTGATTGCATCTGCTACTGGCAAAATATGAAAGTGCACAGTTAGTAAAGCAAGCACATGTACAATTCCACTCAGTGAAACGCGATTGCACATTGCTTCTAAAATCAAGAAGCTTTTATCTTTCTGAGTTGTCTTTTTGTTGGCTTGTTTGTTGTTTTCGTTTTGTACATTTGTTTATTATTTTTAAAATCTAAATACAAACCACCCTAAACCAAATATTTCCAATGACTTTTCCTAGAAGCATACTTCCTTCTTTATTTCAGTTCTTTTTAAATATTGTTTTGCATAAGCAAACACTACTATTCAGTACTGATAATAAAATATTTTCCCCTGTTTTATTGTTTTTATTTTGTATATCAGCTTTTCAATCATTCCTAAAAATAAAATATGGAAATAATTTTTTTCTTGTTCTTAGTTTCTACTGAATTTATATAATAACTTCTATCAGAATCTTCAATAAGATTAAAAAAAAATGCAGAAGTCTGCTTTACAGAAAAATACATCATGGTGAACCACATAATGCCTCATTCCTTCATGAATATATATCGAAATACAATGAAACAAGATGAAATGGCACCTTTGCCATTTAAAGATATTTAAAATTTAAAATGAAGAGATTTTCATGCAGTAAGAGTACTCAGAAAGAAATTAATGACAAGTCTTCTCATCCCCCTTTCCTTAGCCATACAAACTCATATGACTCTCAAATCTATATTGTTTAGATAGTTTTGACTGGTTAATATTAATATCATTGTCAAGAAAAGACCAGAAGATTCTGCTTTCCCCAAACTTCCATAATGGGAACTAAACACTGAATGTTTTCTAATCTTGTTAACTATTATAGCCTCTTAAGGATGTCAGTATTATGATCTGAAATATGTCTTTATACACCCTGTGAAAGATTTGCTAGTGATCTCAACTGCCTGTTTTAGCACAGAGAAGTTGCCAAAATGCTGGTTTTTTCATAAAAATATTATTGTATTTGTTTTTGTTGTGTATCAATAGATTTTGCACTGTATCATATTAAAAGAATTGTCCTAATAGAATTTCTGCTGAACCTAGACCACTTCCTTTTCTTTCTTTGGATCATCACAACTGAAAGAAGACAGTGCTGACATTTTTAATAACTTTTTTTTTTTCTTTTCTGAGGAGAAGTGAGTGCATCTGGGAGTTGACTTTTTACTTTCTTTGAAAATCTGCAATCTATAATTTTATGAGCAGGGGATAGAACTAGGAATAAAAATAACTCCCCTTTTCAACTCCCATCAAGAACAGAAAATGGGAAATTTAATCATCTTGAACAGAGTGCTAAAACAAGATGTGGTTTGATTGAGACTCCCTTGAATCTCCTTTTTATGATATATATTAGAATTAAATTCACCTTAATTTTACAAGAGGGACATTATTTGACAAAGAGGCACGAAGCATGCTGAAATTATCTCTCTTTTGGGTCTCATCATTTTGATCACTTTTATGATGTAAACAGAAGGCTCATCTAAAATTTTTCACTACTGCAAAATTCTAAAAAGAAAGAAAACCAAACCCCAAATCCTCACAAACTTTTCACAAGTCTTTTTGTAGTTACTAGTGGTTTAAAAAAACACAGAATGTACAGATCCAAAGTATTTTCCTTAAAACTAGCCAAACCTCAAATATTTGTGAATTATTTAATTAATAAGCCTGTTTCAACAACAGCAACTACAACAAATACTTCAGGAAATATATACTTATGCTGATAACACAGCATGACTCCAAACTGACAGCTCATACATAATGGATATACCTGATCTTCAAAGTGATGCTCCTCGGTATGGATAGTTATATTTATAGCATATTACGTATTCTCATTTTTCTTTTTATTATTTTTTTAATTATTTTTATTAGATTTCTCCTGGATATGGATTAGCATTATTATAGCTGTATACCTCTTCAAAATATGTGATCACATAAATATTAAAAAATTATAACACATTTTTATTTTAGAGAAAGGAAAAAAGGTTGCATGTGCTTTGAGAAGGAGTGTGGAGGATGCATATGTGAACAATAAATATTAATTTTTACATAATTTTTGCCTTTTTTGTAAATCATCTCTGTTGCACAACATTTCATAAACTTCCCTTATGTTATGTTAAAATATTTACTATCAACATTATTAAGCTGTTAAAGATAAAAACTGCCTTTTTCTTTCAGTTAATGGAATCCAGTATTGTTTCATTTTTAGTATTTACCATTTCAATCTATGAATACTCAGATAAATCCATTTTCTTAAGAATAGGCAGAAATACTTTGCAAAGTTCAACTTCATTACATACAAGTAATATTCGGTGCTCAAACACACACCTGTACAATAGCAAGTGATGACCCCAGAGTTTTGCAGCAGCTGAGATGCTTATGATCATTTAATATCCATGGCCAACTGTCTACGAGTCAAGCACTGCTGGCCTCCTGGGATTCATTTTAAGTGGATTGCAAGCTACCACAGCAGATGCTGCAAACTGATGATGAATGTCAAATCACTAGTATAGTTATTTTGGAGCTCTTACCACCATGAGAGAGAGGAGTTTTGTTGTTTGTTTGTTTTGCTTTGCTTTATTTAGCAGGGTTCTTTTACCCATTGGTTTTGTTTAGATTTTTTTGTTTGTTTGTTTTCAAAACCAATAATATCTTTATGCTAGTTATGATAATTGAGGATGCATCTCATTTTTCTTCAGGAGTCACCATGAAGAATGAGGAAAAGTTTTTGTTGTCATTGTTGTTTGTTGGATTTAACTCTTATAATATACAGTGAAAAAAACCTAATTATTTCAAATTAATGTAATAATCATGTATCTAAAATGCCTACACCCTCCAGCATCATTAATAATAGATTATAATAAAAGAACAAAAAAACCCATGAAGACAAATAACTTTTATAAAAAAATTGAGGCAGGAAGATTTGTTTAGAAATTTCAACTACCATGCCAAAGGGCTTCTGAGATAATAGGTTTTCCAAATAAAGCATGTATCTCTTCTTTTGTGCCTTCGAGTTGACCTATTTCAGAGCTGGAAATTTTTTTAACAGCTTTGTACACCATTTTGGAGCAGATGACACAGATATCCCTTGTAACCAAAACTGTAATAAGTCTGACAGATGGAGCAAATTAAATCTTCCTAAGGTATTTCAAGTTTTACTACTCAAATCTATTAATTCTAAGTATTTATTCAGAAACCAATAGACAGCTAGAAAGAAAATGAACTATATTAAAATTACACATTCCCAAAAACATGACTTTTAAAGTAGTAAAATTCTATACTATGTATTAGTGTCAACCTCCCTAAGGTTTTAAACTAAATTCCAGTAAGAAGTGAAATATACACACTCTAAATTCCAAATAAATATTAGATAAATAAATATTATCCATGCCACCACAGTTTTTGGTTACCCTAAAAAGAAAGATCACAGTTTTCAGTTAGATGGAAAAAGCAAATTATTCTGTTACTAATGTAGTATTCTATTTGAGATATATAATGACACCTGAGAAGTACCTCTGAATCAAAACCAAATATTTGTCCTATTTTTCAGATTTTTCCTACAAGCGGCTATCACAGAAGTTTGAAAAAATAAAATCTGTCTGTAATAGATTATTAAAAACTCACTTTAGAATATTACATAGATACCTAAGTGTTTTATGGCTTGAAAATACAACACATCCTGTTCTTCCATGTGGACCCAGACACGTGTTGAGCAAGAAAACAGACAAACTTCCACAAGGAGAAATATTTCTTTTTCTCTGCATTTATAAAGATTGTTGAAAGTGACTAGTTCATATGAAGATGTTCATATCTATTCCTACATTAGCAGAATTCCATGAAGAGTTCCTATTGTAAAAACAGTTCTGTCTTTAAATATCCTATGTCTGTTGATAATTTACTGATGCACCAGCTTTGTAAATGAGTATACAACCAAAATGACAAATTTTAGGAAATAGAAGTAGATTTAGAGAAAGATAACTGGAGTGAACCAGTATTTAAAACTGAAAATTTCTGAATGCAGTTACATTTAAGTTGAAACTATATGGTTGTCTTAATACCACCCAACAGTATTTTGCAAAAATTTAACTTTTTCCCCCGCCCCACCCCCTGCCATGAGAAGGCCATAGAAAATGCCTGTGTTAATATTAATAGCAAAACACATTTAAATATTTTCATTTACATTTTCTATTCCTGCTCAAAAAACGAATATATGAAGTCCATGTTCCTTATTTTCTTCTTCTTTTTTGTTTTTCATGATTTCATTTATTTCTCATGACAACTTTCTGCCAGCTTGAATATTTCTGAGAAAGGAGAGAATGAGAATAATGTATTGTCACAACAAAAGTTCAAAGAACAGCATCACTCTTGGTACAATAGTGGAATAAAATAAATATAGAACCTCAGAGGAAAAAACAGTTTAAAAAAAAAGGTAATGAGTTTAATTAAATTGTGAAAATTTAATATAAATTGCAGGGCAAATAGCTTTATATTGATTCACTTGTTTTTTAAATCTCATTCTTTTGGTCTTGACCTCATTGAAATCAATGAGACGCTTCTTAAATCAAAAGAGAAGAATATTTTTTATTTTCTGTTCCTTCTCTCACTGCACCTCACTGATCTTTTGATGGCTTATTCCAATCCTTATGAAGCAGCTTTTTACAGTATCTGTTTTGTTTTCTTTTAGGATAAGTAGGGCGTAAGCAAAGAGGAGGAAGAAGAAATTTCAAACCAAATTTTATTCTGTCTTACAAATTTATTAGCTCTGGGTTATATAATAGAAGAATACTAATAATTCCTTTTAAATACAAGGCATGTAATAGAACCCTAGCATTACAAATCTTGCTTAGTAGCACACTTTATCAAACCAAATTTTTTGAGGAGAAAATTAATGAAAGAATAGGATATTGATGTATGACTTCATTTATAACCATTTGGTTACCTGTCTGCATAATTTTCTTGCAAAAATATAACAGAAGTAATTGAATTGATATTGCTTTTAATTAGTTAAAGAGATATTGCTAGTTAAGCAATAGTAAAAGATAAGAATAGATGGTTTAAATATCCTACATGTGAAAATCCTGGTAAATCCTGGTAAATATCCCACATGTTAAAACCCTGGAAAGTACGTTAACTAGGGAAAATTAAACAAAACTTTAAGAAAGGGCACACAGTTGTCTGTATTATTTACATCAGTTTTGCCTTTCATTGGATTTATTTTTTCAAATGTATATGCACTATTCTCTATTGTTGATAAAAACAATATTTTTCTTTATTGTATTATCTTTCTCCACATAAAATGTCATCTCCTTCAAAGTTCAGAGTTTCCCCTTATCAAATTAATAAAATCATAATAACAGTGATCCATGATTTTTAGGTCAGACGATGATTGATGATCACCTACAGGTATAATAATGTCATTGCCAGAAATAAAAATATAATTCATCTAGTGTGAAATACAGATTGACTTTTAAAGTCTCTGAAGTGTCACATGGATGCTATAGCTACTGCAAATGCTAACTGCTAATTATTACTCCATTTTTTTCACAGTTAATATTTGAAGCAATTTATTACATTCCTTAATGGTTTTGCTATATACTACTGTATCCATCACTTGAATTCAACTCTCACCAAGAGAGTACTAATTCATAAATTTGTTTCTGCCCTGGAGTGGCAGAGGCAAATGGCATATAAGCAGTATATGTTACAGTTAAAAAAAAAATAAAGGTGATTTATGTCAGTATTGCCATTCTTGTCCTTTATGTAAATAAGCTACATGGTGGGTGTCTAGACAGAGTTTACTTGATGTCTGATCATAGCTTCACACAGCTCTACTTACGCAATATTTCTACCAAAAAAACAACAGAAAAACAGAAGATTGCAGTCTTATTAAATATATATATAAACAAATAGGTATATATGGCACTTAAAAAGTAAACACAAGAAGGACAGAAATACTTTCACAGAATTTGAGTAATAATTTATGGAAAGGGAGAAATATGTTAATTTTAAAATAATTTTTATTTTTGCATTCAGTAGGGAAAGCTAGTCATCTTAAACCTTAACTTAATGTCCATATCATTATTGTGTACATACAAGGTGAATAGCTAAGCGCTCATAAGTGGAGATTTGGAAATTTCTCCATTTGCATAAGGACTGGTGTATAATATGATTTGAAGAAGCACCCTTCATCACAGAGAATTGCTTTCTGTGATATCCTCAAGGCACTGCCAATGCACATGTGATCACCTGAGGAAATACACATTCTTTGTCATCATCTTTGACTACTTGTAAGAGCTTTATTGTTTCCAGCTTGTTATTTAGTAACGTATGTATTCATATTATAAATATATTCTCCTAAAAAGTTTCACTTTAAGTGGTTTTATCTGTCTATTTTCTACTGGGTTTACCAGTTTATTTACAATAACATATGTTTATTGATAGTGGTAGTGGGATTCATCCCAACTAGTACTAAATATTACTTACCAGCAATATTAATTAGTAATTAGACACCTGAAACCAGCTCAGACTACCCAGATGATTTAAGCCTGGAGTACATCTCCTTAGCTCTAACTAATCATCTACTTGGTATGACAGAGAAAAAGCGAAGAAAAGAGCAACAAATACACTTTATTTCACAGATGTGCCTAAACCTACACATTAGGAACATCTTTGGGACAGGACATCATGTGGTGATGAAAACCCTGGGGACTATTGGGTTGGACATAAATATCAAGAAATTCCAGAAATTTGGCTTGCAGATTTGTGATTAACAAGACTGTTGTCAGTTTACACTGACAGTCTAGTTTAGAAAGCAATAAATTAATGAAACAATGTCCTCTGAAGAGAGCAGGGAGACACATCTTAGATATCTGATGCCATGCAGAAGGTTAAGCTCAAGATAGATCCATTATATTAACATCTAGGACCTGACAATTTTTTTTTAATCAGAGAGAATGTCTCATTCCCCTTCATCCATGACATTGGTCAGAGATAGATTGGAAGTGCTGCATTTCTGAGGTGTTTGAGTTGGGGGTGGGGGAACAGAAATTCTAGCAGTGAAATTGTTACCCACTCACTGATCCCATTCTGCTGAGTAAAGAGATTTTAGATTGTATGTCAGTGAATCATGTGGTTGTGACTTTGTGTCTGTCTCACTCTTAGCTGTCCTCATAGTCACAGACACCTAAGCGTGACCTAGCCACTACAAGATCCATTTATAGTCTGCAGAGAAAAAGGAGCCAAACTGGTATTTTGTGTGTGTGTGTGTGTGTGTGTACATTTGATTCCAGAATTGTCCTCTGAGTGTTCTTGTTTTTTCCAGTCTTGATCAAAAGTGAGCATAAGTAATTAGTTCAAGGCAAAATGTATTTCCTTTCTCTTCTGCAAAAATTACTCTTAAGTCAGGTAATATGTACAAGAATAGATGAACATTTTGTAATCTGAATGTTTAGAAAAACAACACCAAATTAGCCTTGCTCTTCCAAGAATTTTCTAACAACACCATTTCCCACAACCAGTAATGACAAATCTGTATTGCTGCTAGAACAGAAATTACAGACATATTAATGATAGACAACTTCAATATAACTATTCATATATTTCATGTTTTCTGTCAGGATTCATTTCTAGACCATACAGTGAAAAGAAAAGTATTTGTCTCAAATTGGACTTCTAATATTTACACAAAATAATTTTAATCACAAAGTTCATTCATTGTACAAAATATTCACTGATAGTACAAAATAATTATAACTGAACTTATTCTCAGCAGAACCACTGGGTTTAAAAATCAACTTTTTTTTAAAAGAGCAACCTTTGTACATTAATTTAACAAGGGACATGGAACAATTAATAAATTATTATTTTAAAATAATTCTTAGATAATGTGTTGCACCCAGCATTTAGAGTGTCTCACGGTTTAGATGTGAAAACCACAAACTATCCCCTGCCTATTTACTAAAGCTTTCACTTTATTCTGCTCCATCTCTTATGTGTTATCGATACATAGATTTGTGAGCTGTCTGAAGCTAAAAAGAATGTCACTGTTTTAAGTGCGTGTCAATATAGTAACCTGGAAACTACATCGTGTCTCTGCATCAGGGTAGAACTGTGAAATCAAGAAATGGACTGGAGCACAGAGGAATTTCTTATAAATATGTTCATGTTCTGTACTGGGTTTCTGTGACTAGGTTTTGGTAGTGGAGGGCTACAGGAGGGGGCTTCTGTTAGAAGCTGCTAGAAGCTTCCCCTGTGTCTGGTGGAGCCAATGCCAGCTGGCTTTAGGATGGGCTTCCTGCTGCTGACCAAGGCTGAGCCAATCAGAAATGACAGTAATGCCTCTGTGATAACGTATTTAAGAAGGGAAAGAAAGTGACCATGCAGATGAAAATTACAGCAAGGGAATAGCGAGTGAGAACATGTGAACCATGTAGACACCAAGATCAGTGGAGAAGGAGGGGGAAGATGTACCCCTGGCACCAGAGCTGAGGTCCCCTTGCATCCCGTGGTGCAGAGCAGGGTGGAGCAGCTGTCCTCACACAGCCCGTGGAGGACTGCGAAGTACAGAGATCCACCTGCAGCCTGTGGAGGAGCCCACACTGCAGTGAGTGGATGCTCAAAGGAGGCTGTGACCCAGTGGAACTCCCATGCTGGAGCGGGGTCCTGTCAGGAACCTGCTGACCCATGGAGAGAGGAGCCCATGTTGAAGCAGGTTTTCCCTTGTAGGACTTGTGGCCTTGTGGAGGACCCACACTGGAGCAGCTTGTTCGTGAAGGGCTGCACTCCATGGAGAAGGGACCCATGTTGCAGCAGTTTCTGAAGAACTATTGCCTGTGGAATGGACTCATGCCAGAGAGGTTTGTGAAGGACTGTCTCCCATGGGAGGGACCCCACAGGACGCACGGGAAGGACTCCTCTCCCTGACAGCCACAGAAGCAACAACTGACCATAACCCCCTTTCCCAGCACTTCTCTGTGGGAGAAGGTAGAACTTGGAAGGAAGGAGGGTGAGGGGAAGGTGGTTTTAAGATTATTTTACTTCTCACTCTCTTGCTCTGATCCTGTCAGTAATAAATTTAATATCCCCAATTTGAGTCTGTTTTTCTGTGATGGTGATCAGTAAGTGACCTCTCCCAGCTCTTAACTCATGAATCATTCATTGTATTTTCTCTCCTCTGTCCAGTTACAGAGGGGAGTGAGAGAGTGGCTTTAGTGGCTACCTGGCATCCAGCCACGGTCAACCCACTACACCTTCCCACAGCATTTCTAAAATCTGTAATTTATTAAAATAAGAACACATATTTGCATGTGTTTGTCTGCAAGTATATATGTGCATATATATATATACAGGATAAACCTCCTAATTCAGAAATTTCAAACTGACTCTTAATAGCTTATTCATGCCAACATTAACAGGAAGTATAAATATTTGAATTAATTTCAATGTCCATAGAAGAACACTCCACAGTTATAACTTTCTCTGGTCAATAATAGGCAGGTTATTGCAGCAGTTTATGAACTATAGTCTTGTCTCAGCACTGACATTTCTAACATATTTAACTGAAGCCTTGCTTTTCAATATAGTTTCAAGTAAAATAACTCCCATGCATCAATTGAAAGTTAATCAACCTGTAGCTTGTGCATTTGTCAACACTGGAAGGTCACCAAATCTGGTTTTATGAGCTACAGATAACACTTCTGCTTTAAATTTATCTTCTCAGAAATAAATGTTTTAAAATGTCACGTCTCTCAACATGACACAACATAATGACTTTATTCATGTAGTCAAGCATTAAACAAATAACATAAAAAGACTTGATACAAACATACAAATACTCTAAAGTAGTGAAAGACTGTGGTCTTCCAGTTTCAGGAATGGTAATGTTAACAGGGAGCTATTAGAGGTCACTGCTGATCCAGGAAAGACTGGTTTCTTCTTGTTTTGCTGTTTTTCAGTCTGATGCAAGTAAGTTCTCCCTCAGTTACTCTGACCTGTCCAGGCAGGATGCAGCTGTAAACCTGAAGCTATGTTAAGACAGTTCTGTGTTTGAGTTAATAAACTCTGCTGAGAGTAAAAGACTACGGAGACTTACCAAATGGGTGTTGTTACACACGAGAGCAGTAATTATTGGGTCAGAACCACCCTGTGGGCAGTGGGGGTGTATGTGTGTCAGGAGAGGGGGCCAGGCCTCCAGCACTGGTGTCCACATGGTCAGCCAAGCTGGCCACCGGGGTCTGCAGCAACGTGGCACAGAGCCAGCATGGGGGACCTGTCAATCAATAAGGCCCACCTGGTAGCCCACACAAACCACACCCCCAGAGCCTGGGTCTGGCTGTGCCACCCCTCACTTTGGCTGAGGGGACAGTGAGTGGTCAGTGGTCCCAGTAAACAGACATGCAAGAGGTCTCCATCTTGCCCTTGCCTGCTCTCCTTGAAACTGTCAATGTGCAGCCTCTAAGCGGTAACTGTAGTTTTCTCTCCTTTCTTTCTTCTGTTAATCTCTCTTTCTTTACTGTTTTCTTCCTCTAGTGGGTAACTTAAACACCTATTTTCTGAAAGATGTGGTATCTCACTTAAGATGTATAAGGCTTTGTGTTTGCTGGGTGTAACAAACTGGTTCTCTACTCTTTAGCAATGCTTGTTAGTACCAGTAGCCTGATGTAATGCTTTTGTGAAGTTGCATGCTATTTCTGTAAAACCCCGTTTGCCAAAACATCTATTTTTCTCTCCAAATTAAAAGAAATCTCTTAGAGAAAGTGTGTAGCCTTTTCTCTGGATGTGAACTCAAGGTATCAAGGAATCAAGGCTTTGCAAGAGTTTATGTGAGCAAAATCTCTTGAAGCCTAAAATTAAAGTATATACCAGGTAAAGCTAGACTGGGGTGTAACAGGTGTAAAGTAGAGGTCTAACCAGTTTCTCTTCCAGGAAGAAACTTTATCTTTGTAGAGGTTCTATTTATATATGAAACAGGATGGCCTGTGCAGATCCTAGTTAATGCAGCTTCAGAGGCGAAAAAAAGGACAAAAATAATCTGTGATTGTTAATAATTACTCTGGTTTTCAATAAATAAAAAATACAAGCTTTATTCAAATGTGGTTTCATTAAAGAATTACTGAAATTATTTTTAAAGTTTTTTGCTAAGTACATTTTATCAGTGAGAAAATTATATGGAAGTTTGATTTAGCAGCTATAAATGTCATTAAACAAATATGTACTCTTCAGACTTAATTACACATTACAAAATCAAACGGTTGAAGTCCCAAGAGATAATAAAGTGTAATTGTCACTACCAAGAATGTAATATTATCTTAATAATTTAGACCAGATAAGAAATTGCAGTCAAGACATAAGAATTCCTAAGTGGGGTAAGTCATGTATCCTGCCAAATGATGAAATCACTTTTCTGAAAACATGACCGATCTATTTCTAATTATTTCTATCCTTAGAATAAACACATCTCTTCTGAGTATCAAAATTAATTGTAATTATTTTGAAGCATATGAATGATTCACCATTTTTTATACAAGCATCATTTGCTTAGTTTTTTTTTAAAAAAAAAAAAACCAAACATTTCTAAATACATACACATTTGTAGAAGGAAGTCCAGACAATCAAACTAAAAAACCAAGTGGATCATGATGAAATCTCTGGTATGGGGGTAAATGAGAGTAAAGTTCACTCTAAATTCTATAAAGTCATACCCTTGCATATCCCACCCTTAGCAAACAGCCTGGACAACACCAGTTAAGTGAGTATAAAATGAGTGTATGTGAATTGAATATATGAAGCTATCTGAAAGAATGTCTCCCTAAACTGCTCACATTAAAGAGGAAGCCAGCCCTCAGTGGGATTAGACAGTAATTGGTGAGATTGAGACAAAGAGTCTTTTGAAGCAAAAAAAGAAACAACGGGAAGAGAAGTCCAAAGAGAACATGAAAATTCTCAATAGAGGATAAGAAAGAAATCTTATAGTGAAAGCGGCAGCAGATTTTTTTTGACACTGCAAGATATCAGAACTGTGTGATATCTCATCTACTGCCCAGTCGGGGCACAGCAACCTCCCCAAAAGCTGCCTTGAGCTAATGCACTCAAGCGAGTTGGGTGGCACTGCAGGGTGCAACACATGGGGACCAACACCTCACATGTGTGTTTTGCCTCATGGGATGCCGGATGTCCAGTACAAGTACAGGCAAAGCTCAAACACCTATGTCTTCATCAAAAGTGGTGTGTGTTCCTTGCATTCCCATGGAAGTGGGGAGTGTTGGCAACCTACAAGGCCTTCGAGAAAGGGAATATGGCTGTAACTATGTGTGTGTGATGGCAGGAGGAAATCAGAATATTTTGGAATTATTCATAAAAAGGGGCATAGGATTTTTTCAATTTTTATTATTATTTGTTTTGGCTGATTTATTGCTGATATTTATCCCAGTCATGTAGTTCACTGATTGCTGATCAATTACATGTTAATAAATCAATGAACCACTTCAACAGTATTTGTTTTGTGTGTTTTAAATATGAGCTAAGGACTTCCACATTGAGATAATTAAGTCATAAAATAGATTAACATCATACAACTCTAGGTAGTGAACTATCAGTATGACTTACATCTACAAAAGGAAAAAAAAAAAAGATCATGCTACAACGCCACACTTTTATTTAACACAAATAACTTTGACTGGGAAAAGTGATAAATAAAAGTTCTCTCAAAAAATAAGCACATATTACATAATCAAGCTGATCAACTAAAATTTGGTCTATTTAATATCAACAGAGCTTTCAAAAAATGCTTCTACACAAAATCCTAAGAACAAGTTTGGGGCAATTTGCCAGTCTTCTACAATGAACACGTAATTACAGAATTTCATAGTCTACCAGTTGACTTAATCGGCTCTTAATTGACATAGGGTTTTCCAAAAAAAGAGATATGTATATATATTCACAGATTATTAGACCCAGGATGTTAAGCATTGTACTGCACGACGTGTTATGGGTTGTGTTGCTAACATGAGAGAAAGCTAAATGGCAAGGACTGCTGAAACTGATGTATTCAGGTCATTCAAGAAACTAGAGACATGCCCTGTGTCACCATGGAATCACACAGATTCTAGGGAGTCACTTTTCTAAGTGTGAATTACTGCCAGAAATACTCCCAGCCTCAGCTTTTGAGATATGAAAATTTCCAAATAAATTTCCAACCCAATATTTTCAGCTACCAGACATGCCTTTAGGAAAGATGGTCAACTTTTCTCTGGACATACTAAGAATCGTAATGTAAGGATCAGCTTTTCAGCAGGACTTGGGCACCTAAAGTACTTAGTTATTTATGAAAATTCAAACTTCAATGTATAAACTACAGGGAATAAAATGGGAAACACATTTTCAATGTCAAAAGAACTTTTTCAGATGAGAACTTTTCATGGGATGCAATAAAAGACAATGATTTTGTGAAAACAATCCCCCTTGAGAAATAATTCAGAACGTCTTTTGCAAAAGAATTAGTGTCCAGAATGAGAAAAATCTTTTAAAGCCGATGAAATATTTGAAAGTATTGATGTATTTAAAAAAGAAAGTGTTTTTTTTTCTTTCATTCACCCTCAACAATCTGCAATGATCAAAACAGAAATGTGTATTTGTGTGTGAACTCACAAATACACTCGTATTTGTGAAGAAAGGGGATTGTTCTCCATTCTCCAGTCTTACTGCTGTCTTCTTCTGTGGGAGTTAGGTTCTTTTTCTTATTCTCTGTGACTACTAGAGAAGGAGCCCTTTTTCTACTTGAGGTTGTATTTTAGCAATACATTTAAATATTGCTCTGCAATAGCATTCCCCCCACCCTCAAAAGCAAGCAAAGTGAATTTGTCAAGGGTTGCTTGCAGCTTTGGCGGAAAGGAGAATAACATACAGCAGCCAACCTACTGCAGTGTCTCTGAGAAACTGATCTTGTTCTGCTGTGTCAGAATAAGACTTTGATGATAATGACATTTTCAGCTGCAGACAAAATCCTTTTTAATTTTTTGAAGGGGAAGAGGCTGAAATGATTTTCTATTCCAGGATGTGCTTTACAACTTGACTTACTTTTCAGCACTAACTCTCAGTTCAGGGGCAGGTGAGGAGTTCCTACTGACATGACCCTGAAAAAAAACAGAAGCATTCCAAGGAGTTGGAGTTTTTAAATTATTCTTTTTTTTTTTTTTTTTTTTTTTTTCTCTTAAAGATCACATCCTTCAGTGTCTTATTTGAGAACTAAATTAGAGGGGTAATAGCAATCCAGTAGAGTGAACTGACAAGCTTTAGGAAACTGTGAGATACAGAGGAGGCAGAAGGAAATAGGACCCATTTTAAAACTTCAAATTATTTTATTTCTCCTGTGCCTCTCTCATATTGGTGATTTCATCATTCCTTGTTCTATGCCAGCCTAGCCGTAATTTTTCTCTTTTCCCTATTGATTTTTTTTATTTTTATTTTTATGCAGCTAGCTGTATACTGTCCTAGCACAGGATTTCCAGAATTCCCTAAGGGTGACTGTCATCTTCAGGTTGATCCCATTTCAAAGCATCAGGTAATTTTTCCCTCATATTAAAAATTTCTTCAGTTTCTAAAATTACTGATATGCCACCTCAGTCAATAGAGAATAGAGAGTAAGAACGTTTTTCGTTGTAATTAGTGACAGAGCTAGACAATTTATCTTGTAAAAAGTTTTGTCTCTTTCATGAAAACCTGGGTCTTTTTGAGAGGTTTTGGGGCCCAGTTTCAGTGGAGACTTGTCCAGTGGAATGTACAAGATGCCTCAAAAGCAATGAAGTCTATTATGACTCAACAAAACTGGTAGCCTATGCACTATGCTTTGCTATTATTGTTTAGATATTTTTGTTCATCATTCAAGGAATAAGTCATGCAGATACATCTCTCTGGTGGAAAGACTATGATCAAGTAACCAATTTTTTGGTCTTTGAAATCTCTGCAAAAATGAGCTTATGGATTTTGTTCCTTGTTCAGAGATAAGGCTTGCAAGTGTATCCTGGCACTTTGAGATTATTTAGGATTGGAAAGTAATGAATGCACAGAGATTGGTTTAATATATTTATATAAAAACACTGCCCTAAAAATACAATTTCATGTTTATATTTGCATAGAAACACAATTTTCCTTTGTGTCTTTGCATGCATGCATCTGTGCAGAAATATACAGTTACAGACAGAGGTATATATATAAACCAGATATAGACATACATAAATGGTCCTAAAGAAATTAAGAAAACAAACAAACAAACAAAAAACACCCGCCAAACAACTCATATACAAAGGACTAGCTCCTCAGCTGGTTGAAAACACTGCCTCTCTTTTCTAAGATAGAAATAAGCACCATTCCTGGAAAGAGTCATGAGAGGAGGGCACATGTAAAGACCTGAGAAATTCTGAAAATGAGAATTTCAAATAATTGGCTAACTCATTGTTAATGTTTATCTAGGGTAATTACACTATAAAGTGAAAAAAGTTATGTAATTTCATATTTATACCACAGGCACAAGCTCATAATAAGAAATTGCCTTTCAGATAAACTCCCCTCCCAAAACCTAACAAACAACAACAAATCAAAACCCTTAAGTAGGAGCAAGGTGCAAAGTACCCAAAAGCACGGAAAAGAAACATCACTGACCATTAGAGATCACTTTTACAACATATATGCTGATAGATTTCATAACACAAATAAAATTCCTCTCTATATAAGTTTTAGTAACCCCTGTCTGAAAAATATTCAATATACTGGCTCCACTTTGACTTGTGTACTTTAGCTCATAGGGTCACAGCAACCCTCTTATCAGCCAACAGCAGAGCTGCAGCAGTAATAGGAGATGCCATTTTAGATTAATGCAAGTGAAAATTGCCTACAATTTTTTATACTTCTGTCTCTTGCATGCGCTTTACAGTTTCATTTTTATCTCAGAACATCCTTGGCCATACGACTTCTGATATTTTGGGAAAGTATTTGAATGCATCTTTAGTAATGATTATGATTGTCAGTAATAATTTTTTTAGAATCTGTGAGAAATCAAAAGGCACTGCATCCCAGGAATCATGTGTGGATCATGTAAATATATAGTCTTCTGTCTAAATTTTCTCTAAAAATGCACTTACTTATGTTTCAGTTTTACTCTTTATCTTCAACATTGACTCCCTTGACAAAGTATCAGCGAAAAATTTGGATTTCTCCTATTCTAATAGAAGAGGAATCAGAAGCTATTTGATATCCTGATCATTGATGGAGCAGGTAATTTTGAATTATGCATGACATTTGCATATTTATTTTTTTTAATAGTGCAACATTAATTCATATCTTTGCATTGTCAGCAGTTTGTATTGTGGTGTCAAAAAAAAAAAAAAGGCAAGATTCTTTTACCAACTTTAATAGACTAGAGGTACAGTAAGAAGCTCAATATGTGGGTGCTTCTGTGTGGATACATAAGGATAGAGCAAAAATGCTGTCATTAATTTAACACAATCACTTTTGGAGAAACAGGCACACAAGAAGTATAGGAAAATATAAAAATGATGTTGCTTTTTTCCCTCAATATTTTAAAACAAAGTATCTCTCGAGAATGGATTTTTTTTGTTTTCATTTTTAATCCTGTAAATTGAATTGAAGTGGAGAAGTCTTACTAAAGTTCAAAAAATTTTATTGTCTCCCCTCTGTCTTTTGTAAATCTGCCATTAAAGTGAAAACTCTTTGACACGGAATATAATACATTAAAATCTACATTATAGTCTCAAGTTAAGTGTGAGGAAGAACTATTTTTCCCTGATTAAAACCTTTTAACAGCTTACTGTCATAAAGAATATTTCCAGAGAGTTCATATTTGTCGTATTATTAAGGGTGAAATGAAAAATCAAGTATTTTTATAAGTATGCCTGACACATACATGTTTCAGACCACAAAGTGTGCATAGTAATAACAACAAAAAATTAATTGGTTAGACATAGTGCTAATAACACCAAGGTTGTGGGTTTGATCTCCATATAGGTCATTCCCTTAAAAGATGGAATCAGTGATCCTTGTGGGTTCCTTCCAACTCAGAATATTCTATGATTCTGTGATTCAGTCTGTGCCTCGTCTCGTTAAAAGGATCTTTGTGTCCAACTTGGAAGGGCAACCGTATCAATCCTAACACATTCTGAAATCAGTATAGTTGGAGGCAGTGACAGTTTAGCACAGAAGCTGCTATTAAATTGCATTAATTATTCATATTTTTAGCAAAATCCTTATGTGGAAAGCAAGAACTGTAAAAAAGAGCTAGACAATATAACCGATACCATAGTAAGCAAGATCAAATTGTTTGACACAGTGACACCATCATTTAAATAACATAATTATAGGTATATTTCAAGAAAATATTTTTGCAATTTAAAAAAAAAAAAAAATAAAGGAAAAGGAGAGAGGAGAAATTCAGTGTCCTCAGTCTGTGTAAAGAAAGAAGGGAAGTCGCTATCTTCAAATAGAAAAAAGTTTAACATATTCTAATATTCATAAAGTCATATCTAACCACTTTGAAATTTATTTGGATTATGCATTTATTATAAAATCCAACAAAAATAGACTTTCATCACTGATATGAAAAGATCTGTGTAGATCCACGTCCAAGTTCTGGCTTACAGAAAATTGACACATTTGAAAGCTGTAATCTTTCATACAGGGAAGCAGTAATTGTTATTATTCATTATCACAGTAAAAGTGTTCTGCCTCCAGTAAATTGCAGAAGGTATTAAGAAAAATCAGACATTGAAGTTCAACATATATGCTGAGTTTGGTGTTTCTGGACAACATATGAGAAATGATCTATGGGACCAAGAACAAATTAAAGTAGATCCACCCCCAAGCACCTGATCAGAGAGGATAAAATGTCCTCCCAGAGAATGCAGGAAGAACATTCCAGTGGATAATTAAGAAAACTGAGGGGTTTCCTGTTCTGTTACTTGATAAGAGCAAAATAGTGCACAGTGAAATAGTTACATCATGACATGGATGTAAATGGACTAATAAATAAAAGGCATCTCAGTTTAATACCTAATTGTTTTACCCACAAGCAAAAAGAAATATTTGAAATCTAAGTCCTTAAATAAAACACACCATAGAATAAATGCTTTCTCACAATAATACTAACAAAGGCTTGAAATTCTACTGGCTTTGGTTGGGATAGAGTTGTTTTTTTTCATAGTAGTTCCTATAATGTTCTTTTGTATTTGTGAACACAACATTGATAATTACATAGGAATGTTTTAGCTATTTCTGGACAGTGTTTTACAGTGTGTCAAGGCTTTTTCTTCTTCCTCACACTACCACACCAGTAAGTAAAGTGGACGATATGCAAGAGTCTGAAAAGGGAGACACCCAGGACAGCTGAACTTAACTGACCAAAGGGATATCCCATGCCACATGACGTGCTGTTCAGCAATAAAAGCTGAGGGAAGAAGGAGGAAGGAGAGTCATTTGGAGTGATGATGTTTGTCTTCCCAAGTTATCGTTATGCATGATGAGTCTCTACTTTCCTGGAGATGGCTGAACATCTGCCTGCCAACGTGATGCAGAAAATTAATTCCTTGTTTTGCTTTGTTTGTGTACATAGCTTTTGCTTTACTACTAAGTGATCTTTATGTCAACCAACAAGTTTTCTCAGTTTTACCCTTCTGATGCCCTTTCCCTTCCCACTAAGGTGGAGTGAGTGAATGGTGATGTGGGGCTTATATGAGTGAGGCAATGGAAACAAATGGTTAAAGTGGTAGGAAATGTTAGACCCATACATTTATTTCAGTTTAAACTTTTGTCAGATTAAAGGGAGCATGAAATCACCATCTAACAGAGCCATCACTTTTTCCACATTAGAGAAAAAGATGCAAATGCAACAACATGGTTACTATGGGCTAACTTCTGCACTGATGATCTGATTACAAAATATCCGAAATGTGTTGTGGACAGATTACAGTAGGACCTTAATTAAATTATGCATTCACAAGTATAGTAAGTACAGAGGGCGCAAAGCTTTGAAAATTTGTATTTTATAGAAGTAATAATGGATATATTGAAGAAATGTTCATTATCCAAGACTTCTAACTGCAATAACAGATTTTTCCAGCAGGAAACTCTGAGTAGAATTCAGCTTAGAGTTTCAGTTTCAATTTTAACTATCTCATCTCACTGACTGAATTTACATCAAATTTATATTTCTATTATAATAAGTTGACATCTAGTCAGGACAGTTGGTAGAGTGCAGTTGTTCAACTGACCTGATACTAGTTAATTATTTTCCTTAGTCAAATAACTCTTGATGTTCAATTGATTATGCAGAGTGGATTCTTACTACCTATTGTCAAATACCAAAAGAGAAATGGATACAAGAGATTATACGTTATCATGCTGAGATACTGGATATTGGGATGAGGAAGTTCAAATTACTACTGGATGAATAGTGGAAAGAGGTCTCAACAAAGAATGGGATACTTTAGATGATGTAAAGGCCAAGAAACTGTTACATGGAACAAACAGCAATTAGCTCCACTTCAGAGGAAAAAGAAAGACTTTAGGGGACTGTGCAGAGTTGCTGCAACTAGGAAATTCAGAAGGTTAACAGAAGTAATGTCTGGAAGCAAAGACTCAACAACAGGGGACTTCTACACAGTTGAAGAAAATAGTTTATAACCCCTTTTTCATTTTTATTCTGTCCTCTGAGATAATTTTAAAAGATTTAAAGATTCTTTTACTTTGATAAAACTTGTATTTTGAATGTAAAAGTATTTTTAGCCTTCCTCTGGGAAACTAAATGTAGAAGAATGGTCCAGGAACATTCACTTCAAAGCTAGGGTCCATTTGGAGACTCATAACAGTTCAGCATTTCTGAATATAATTTCTTTAGCAATATTCATATTAAAAAGAAAAAGAAATAAGTTACAATCCAAGAAAAGTCTTATTAAACTCCCAAAATTCAAATTAAATTGACTCTGTCTCTTCTAGGTAACTATTAATTCTAAAGTCCATGATTTATTCTAGCATTTTTGGACTGTTTAAAACTGAGGCTACCAGTTGGAATAACTAGAATATAACAAACCATACATGTAGTTTTACAAACAAAAGCAGAGGCTAATATTAACTGTGTACCTAAATAAAAATGAAATTACCAAGCATAAAAGATCTTTTATTTAGAAAGAATTGCACTCATATTGGAGATTCATATTTAGTGGGAAATCCATGAATAATTTGTTTTACGGTTTAGGGGATGGTATCCATGGCCACAGCAAAATCCTTAAATGTTTCTCATAATGTGAATGTTAAGGAATATTAGGAGCAGCTACTGCCTACAGCAGTAGGAAGAATTCTTCCTGCCCAGATGCTGAAGCCCAGCCTGGTGCCTGAGGACTGGGACTCCATGCCCAGGCTGAAGGATGTGGCCTCTTCTTTCCCTTCTGTAGGTCTAAGTAGTAGTGAAGCTGAACACATTTCCCAGACACACACACACACACACACACACACACACACGTAAACGTCCACAGGTTCCTGAGTCACTGATTGGTCCAGCTTGATGCTCCCTAGCAAACTCTCAGAACTCAGACACTCATCCTACAGGCACCCCACATAAGTGAGTTCCCCCAAAGACTAGTATAGATCTTCACTCATCTGACATCCCTGCCCAGACTTGGGACCTCCTACTCCCTGGCTGGTCCAGCTGTTACAGACCCAGACACTGTTGCTGGACAGATAAAACTTAGTACCGGTATTTCAATTGATTAAAATGTAATATTCCTGAGGAAACACCCTCTAAATTCAGAAAAATATGATGACATTAGTGCACATAAATTAAATTGAACACTTTTGGACATACACTAGCTCTGGTTACTATCCTTCCTTACATTTTAGAAAGAAACAATACTGCACAGAAAGATATTAGAGAATCTTTTAGGCTATTGTCAGCTGCTTTTTTCTTTTTTTCTTTTTTTTTTTTTTTTATTTTAAATAAACTAGGAAATGGTCTAAGATGACATTAGCTAGCTTATGTGGAATGGGAAAAGTCTGTGAAGACTCTTAAAGCAAGAAAGCATTAGAAGGCCACAAACAACACATTCATCCGGAAAAAAAAAAAAAAAAAAAAGAAAAAAAAAAATAAAGAAAAAGTCTCTGGCTTAAATTTATGCTTTGCATGTGAGAGAGAGAAAGAGAGACAGATAGAGAGCCAGAGACCAAGCATGACATAGCATTTAACTTCCAAATTACCATTAATTTAATAAAACTTACATGCATATAAAATTCTCAATTATAATTGCATTTTTGCATATTTCCTGAATGTAACTGACCAAATAAAGACACTCTTAATATGCTTTGATTTTGGTGAAGGCAACAGTGCAAGCAAAGTCACTACTGGACAGCAAAAAAACAACAGACAGACCTCTTAAAATTGTCCCAATATTAAGAGGAAGTTACTGTCTCTTGATTGAAGTTTGCACCTTCTCAGACACAAAGCTAATCACCATCTAATTGCTAATCCATAAAATCACACATCATTAGTTCCAGCCTTCATGGAACTCCTTAGTTAAAAAATGTAGTTACTTTTATCAAGAAATGAAGATTAATTATTATAAAATAATGTTCATGGTGTTTATTTTGTTACCCTTTTTTTTTTTGTTAAATCCTTATTCCAGTTTGTCAAGAGACACGTAGAAAAAGTTCATTTATAAGATTAGATGAATCACAGAATCCTACCTCTTTTGCAATGGAAATGTGCCTATAAAGCCATATTCTGCTAAACTAACACATCTGGAATACATTTTGTTTTGAGAGGGCAAATTTTTGCTTGCCTGTGTGAAACGCATACAGGAATTTTTAAAAGATGTGTCATTGTGTCATCTTTACCATTTTTTTCTGATTTGCCATTTACTTGTCTTCTATTATGAACCTTGTTAATAGTGAGTGAGCTCTTGTATGGTAATGAATCTACCATTACCACTACCATTTTTGTGTGTATATTTTTTCAGTGCATTATGCTTTCCTAAGTCTTACCAGGTTTGCATATCAATGCTTTCCCTTGCAGACCCCTAAGGGACTCATTTCTCCATAGTAACACTAGCCCTACAGTATAATGCTTGATTTATTTTTCTATCAACTATTGTTCTATACCTGCATAGTCTTTTCTATTTGTTGCTGTCTAGAGAATACAGCACTGACCCTTCCTGCTCAATGTGCAGGGACTCATGCCTGCAAGCACTAAGGCTTTATAAGACTTATCCCTGTGCCTTTACTTGTCATATCAGCAGCTTCATCTGCAGAAATACATTCTGACTGAGTAAGCCTGAGGTAGACAATGCTTAATTCTCCATTACAAAATCTTCCAGGAAGAAGAGAGAGATTCAGCTGCAGGGCATCCATCCTGTCAGCAACCTATTATCCTAACACACCATTTACTCTGTTACTGGTTTTAAGCTCACCTTATTCAGTCTGATGATCATGTTAGAGCCTTGTCCTGGATCATTGTACACAGTGTATTTTTATTCAGCTGCTATTCTGAGGCTCTGGGTATTTGTCTTTCTTGCACCTGCTTATTGTACCTTTATTACCTATGAACAAATGGACTTCAGAAGATTTCCCATACTTAGATGTTACAAACTAATGTGAGGATGTTTTATGCTGAGAAGGAAGACAAAATGAAATAAAGTAAACCAAAGGAGAAACAGCTGTTAATAATAATTAAAAAAATACATAGTTTCAACATTTTATTCTTTCTTTTATTCTAACTGACAGAATTGATCCATGCTTTGCATTGATATGCATCACAGTCACATATAATAGATATCTGTGTGTTGGATCACAAAGATTACATATCATTTGCCATTTTCCTCCCCACGCTTTTTATCCCCCAAGGCTTCTAGCACCTTATAGTAACCTTAGCACACCAAATAAAGTGATCATAGACCAAGCATTAATATCCAGCACACAGAAATAAGGAGAGATGAGGTGCATTAATAACCTATAATTTATTAAGGATGCCTCCAATTGTATGAAATTTTTCTATGATTTTTGTGAAATATTTCTCAAAGAAATCTATTTTTCAAAACTTCATAAGGATTCTCAATGTGTCCAGTCAAAGATGAGGGTGTTGACAAAGTTTTGCAAAACATAGCTGAAGTTTCAAAGCAAGAAAAAGTACATTAAACAGAAAATCAACAAAAGTTTGGAACATTACAGTGATTTGAAAATTTCAGATTTTAATTTCTAAGGCTGGTGTTTCTGTTCAATAACTCAGTGTTCAAGTTTTTTCTTCTCACATTCATTGATATTATGTAATTGTCTTGAGTCTGTTGTCTCCCTTTTTTCCACCTATAAAACAATGCATAACGCTCTGATAGAGAACTTATTTTCAAATCACATTTTCTTTTTGAAATTATAGGATATTGTAACTATTTAAACAAGCTAACAGTATGAAAAAAATGGCTCCAGACAATAAACCTTATGTAATTCTGGCTGCATCTATTAATCACCTATTGAGATGAAACTGTTCATTGGATTAAGTTATTTAGATCTGGTCCCTTGAGTCTTCAAAGTTATAAATGAAACTATAAAGAAAAATTATTGCATTCAGAATTGACTTTTTAGCCTATTTTGTGACTTAGTATCACTTTGGAAAAAATAGCAATACAAAGTTTTAGACTGTAACCCAGACCCAGTCTGTCAATGTTCTTATGCTATCAGGGGTTAATGGATATGTTTCACAGTGTTTGAGGAATGCACTGAGAATACCCTCATAAAGAGTTTGCATGATTAGGTCTTTAAAACCAGCAGACCTGTAAATAAGCACTGCAAATAGGCTTTATGGAGAGAGTGTCATTCTATAGAGCAGGTGTGATCTTGTATGCCCTGTGCATTACCATGGAAATGAGTTTCCTAGAGGTTAACTTCTGTAAAGCCTATAGAAACAACAACCTTGACATGTCCTTTTTTATTTTTTTTTTCTCTGTGTTAAACTCTGCTGATCAATAAAATCAAATGATGATTAGTGTCTAGTGACTATCAAATCCCACAATGTGATTCTGCATATTTCAAGATGAAGTGGTGGGAATTATTTAAGTAGGCTAAAGTACAGAAATAATGGGAGAAATTATTCCTGTAATTTAAAATACAATTTCTGTGAAGTGTTGTTAAGACACTTTGTTTGTGTTTATGTAAAAAGAAAATAAATAAATAAAATCCAGACATTGATGATCATTGAAGCTGAATTGTTAAATCCTTGTCCTTATTGCAAAACTCACTAAAATGAATCAGTAGAAGTGCTACTATTCTGTAAATGTAGCACTTACTATGAGGTATCTAGAGGAGGGTGTGATTTTGGAACTGAGTATTTGGCACTGTATAGGGTTTTTCATGGGCTTTCTAGGCAAGGGCTTACGGGAGGGGAAAGACCAGGACAGATCAGGGAGGGACAAATTTGAAAAAACGGGGGCAGAGAAATAAAAACAGCTCGTCATTTGTGAGCTGGCAGATGCTCAGTACACTCAACTGGCTCAATCCTGCATGGTTTATATTTCTTCTTAAACTTTATTTCTAACCTTTTTCTGTGTGAATACACTCACTGTTCAGTATGTGAGTGTGTGGGAAGGGTTGCAGGTGAGGTGAGCCACTAATGAATGTGAAGATGTATCTAGTGATAAGAAGAGGTCAGAGCTGAATACTGGGCTCAGTGCCAGAGACTCCGGGAGCTCAGTGCTAGAGACGCACTTGAAGGGCTTTTTTTCTGTTTTGTTTTGATTTGCTTTCTTTCAAAGCATGCTCAGAAATGCTTTTTGGCTCTGATGGTATCTGACATTGAATGACATAATTCCATACTATTAAATTTTCAGTTTCTAAATGAAGGTATTTTCATACAAACTGCCTACTATTGTGTGATTCCTGGCCTATACAAACTTCAGAAACATGTTCAGATTTCTTTGGGATAGGGCTAGCTGGCTGTGTCAAAGTCATGTCTGGGACCATTCTAACAGCTTTACAACATAGACTATTAAGTTCTAATGCCTGGAAATGCTCCTAGTGTCACTTAGTTCCTGAAATATGCTTAGTCTCATTGATTCAATAGCATTCTTAGCTATTTATAACTGTTTCACCTTATGGATGCTTCTCCTCACTATTTTTTTGTAGCTCATGTTACTTTTAAAATTTCAATTACTCCTTTTTTTCTCTTTTTGTTATTTTTTGTTTGGGGTTTTTTTGTTTGTGTGGGTTTGGTTTTTCTTTGTTTTTGATGTTTTTTGGGGTTTTTTTTGTTGTTGGTTTGGTTTGAGGGGGTTGTTTGTTTTGGTTTGTTGTTTTTTTTTTGGTTTTTTTTTAAGCAGACAGTTTAACTGTTATGCATTCAAAATATAAACTTTTTTACTTCTTGAAAATCTAAAAACCAGAATATAATTAATAAGTTATAACATTTTAACTTTTTAAAAGAAACTACATATTGTGTAGTATTTTTCTGAGACACTCATTTGTCAGAAAATAAATCAGCTAAATTGTCAGGAGATAAGCTTCTGAAGCCATCATTCCTGAACTTAATAATTTTCTAAAAAGAAACATTCTTTTTAGTAAATACTTCCATAGGTATTTATAGCAATTTAATACACAGATGTGAAAGAAATGCATTTTTAAGGTTAGATACCTGTCCTTCTATTTGTGACTGAGACTGCTTGAATAATACCTACTAGAGGAGAGCCAAGTACCTTACATAATAGAACTGTATTCACAAAGGTATACTGTATCTCAGATGAAGGAACTTTATCCATTCTTTTGAAGTCAGCCTCTTCTGCAGGGAAGAAAACTAATGTGTAAGGTCGAACTGAGATCAAGTGAAAGGAAACTCTCATGATCATTCAGGTGCAGCATAAGGTTCAGGAAGCTTTTTGACTACTAATTGACAGCAGCTTAGACATTATACCATTGAAATGTTCACCTTATACTCTTTTTGTTCCACATACTCTCCCCACAGCATTGTTCCTGCCTATTGTTAGAGGATGATGAACAGTGGATTGGCTGATGGGACCCAGTGTACATTTTTCCTCTTAGAATAACTTTTAAGTCATTTATGTGAGAGAGGACAAAGTTGTAGTCCATATCACTGTTTTCTGTGTACCTTCTGTTTATATCCAGTGGCAGCAGTACTGTAAAATGTGCATCTGTTTTTGCAACTAAAGTAGTTCAAACTGGGCACCTATAGACATCTGTATTTTAAAACATTTATTATTGATTTTAGATACCTTTTGGAAATAGTGACTCAGAAGATAGGAATTGGATCATTACATGAAACCACCCCACCCTTGCAGTTTTCTGATCCATAGTTTTAGCTAAAGTTTGAATTTTGTTACCCTTGTGTACATGTTAGCTCAAACTTTTACAAAAGCCTGGGAAAAATTTCAGTTCCCTGAGAGAGAAAATAAGGTGCAGGCTGTCCTATTGACAGAGCAATCGAACATTTAAAATACTGGGTTCAAACTTGAATGTAGCACAGAAGTATCTAACAGTACTAGTTTGGATGAACTGATACTTTTTATCAGAAAAAGTCTACTCTAAAGCATATATGAGCATTTTAACACCATTTGCATACAAGGGATAGAGGTGAAAAGCTGACCTTCTTAAGCCTTGAGAAATATTCTGTCTTTAGACATACAGCAAATATTAGGTGGCAGGGAAAAAAAAAATAAAGGAGGACAAAAAATGTCTATGGTAGTTCAGGCTAGCTGAGTATTTTCTGCAACTTGCAAAATTTAGACAGGAGCTCATGAGAAGGAAACAGACCCAAACAGATTGGGTAACTGAGCAAAAAACCCACCACTATCTTTGCAATCCTCCTGGCAAAGAGCTTGGGATGCTGGTACCCTACCATCTCCTTACTTGAGGAAAGCTAGTGCCATTAACCTTCTCAGGGAGTCAACACACTTTTACTGACAGACTTCAGAAAATAAGGGAACTTAGCAACAGTTTAAAACAAGCATTCAATCAACATAAAGTACTTCAAAAAACATTGACTTAGCAAATTCCAGATCATCCAGGTTACCCAAATATCAAGTTACCCAAATATCAAGAAAAGGAACACAGAAGAAAAGGAAGAAGTAAAGAAGGAGAGGGAGTGAGAAAACAAAGAAAAAGAGAATTATAGCTACCACTCCAGATCAAGCATAGGTCCAGCTACAAGAAATCCAAGAATGGTAGGTTTGTGAACAATATGCTGGCAATATGGTGATGACTTTATATGCTCTGGACTCCTGTGGCCACTCCCCCCAGTTGGGCTCCCAGTGTGGCAACCATTCTGGGGCTGGGTTAGGGACTCCAGGGGGTGTGGTGTGGGTCTCAAGAGTGTCAGTGGCTAATAGGCATCCTGGGTCTGGGTTAGGGGCTCTGGAGGGTGCAGTGTGGGGCAGTGCTCCTGGTGTGCTGCACCAGTGGCTCTCAAGGAGGTGAGGTATGGGGAGGGGAAGAGCACAATTCCACCTTGGCAGAACCCAATCCACCCACATGGAGCTGTTTCAAGCTAGTAAAAACTTTTATAACATTTTTTTCAGTTCTCCACATGCCTGTTATTTAGTGACTGCATATGCTTGCTAGACCTCTTCCCAAATGTAATATTCACAGGGCTAAACTAAAATAAGCTATGCATCTAATCTCTAAAAAAAAAATCACCACTTCGGCAAGTCTAAAACTTCCTTGACAAAGGCAAGCGCAGAAAGGTCCAAGGCATTGCACTGTTAGATCAACCCAAAGTTTTCCCACTTTGTCTAATGTCAGAATCAGATTATTATACAGTGTGAAGCAGGAAGAACTGTAGAAAATGTAGTAATTCAAAAATGTGTCCTAAAGTAGCAATACCTCTTTGTTTCATTTTCATTCCTTTTCATTAAGAAGAGAGAGAAAGAAGGAAATTGTGCAGTTATTTGCCTTTAATGCAAGATTACTTCTTAGAGTTGAGAACCATGATTGTCAATCATTAAATATGCCTTTATTTCCAGAAAGGTGATTGAACTGTAAAAAAAAACCTAAAAAACAAACAAACAAACAAAACCCAAACCAAAACAAACAAAAAACCAAACAAAACCCCCCAAACAAACAAAAAACCGCAAGCAACTTGCTATCAACAGAAAGGGTCCCATAATTGTTTTTTTAAGGGAAAATATTCAGACAGCTTCAATGTAAGACAGGTAGGATTTTTTCCATGGAATCATTAGAGATCATCTAGTTCCAATTCCACTGCCATGGCTAGGGAGCCTCATTCCACTAGACCAGGTTGGCCTGGCCTTGAAAACCTACAGAGATGGGGCATCTTTTAGGGAAATGTGTTCCAGTACTTGACTACCCTCACATCAAAGATTTTTTTTTTTCCTAATATGTAAAGTAAACCTACTCTCAGTTTAAAGTTGTTACCCCTTGCACTATCACTACCTGTGATACACTCACATTTTCTCAACTCTTTATCACCTATAGAAGCTTTTGCTGGTACTTTCCTGGCCAGATTTAATTCTATCAGGGATTCAGCTTTCCTAACCTGATCCCTGGATCTTTGAACAGCTTCTCTATATTCCTTCCAGGTTACCTGTCCTTGTTTCCACCTCTGTAGGTTTCCTTTTTTTGTCTGAGCTTTTCCAGGAGCTTCTTGTTCATCCATGCAGGCCTCCTGGCATTTTTTTATCAAACCTCCTCTTCATTGGGATGCATTGGTTGTGAGCTTTGAGGAAGTGATACTTAAATATCAACCAGCTTTCTTTGTCCACTCTTCCCTCCAGGGCTTTATTTCACCGTACTCTAGCAACCAGGTCTCTGAAGAAGCCAAAGTCTGCTCTTCTAAATTCCTGAGTAGTGAACTTACTGTGCACCATTTTTACCACCCTAAGGATCTCAAACTCCATCATTTCATGGTCACTGCAGTCAAGGCTTCGCTTGAGCTTCACATTCCCCAGCAGTCTCTCCTTATTGGTGAGAACAAGGTCCAGCATAGCACCTCTCCTCACTAGCTCCTCTGACACTTGGAGAAGAGGTAGATTATCATGGAATGATGGAATGGCTTGCGTTGAAAGGGATCTTAAAGATCATCTAGTTCCAACCCCTTGCTGTGGGCAGGGACACCTTTCACTAAACTAAATTGCTCAAAACACCATCCAACCTGGCCTTGAACACTTCCAGGCATGGGTCATCCACAATTTATGTTAGGGAAAAGTTCCTTTAATTAGGAAAAAGAATTGCAATGATGATGATGAAAAAGTTACATTACCATATGAGGAAATGATAGCATAATTTAAGAGTTAGATGATAATTTTTTCCCTTACTATTTTGAACACACAGCAAGATTCACTGATTATAGCAAGGTTAAATTAACTGGCTTATCAGCTGCCAATCAACTGACTTATCAGTTTATTTGGCCAAGTTATATTCACAGTTCTATAGATGCTCATTCTCTAAAAAAACCTCAGCAATCTTGGGGTTTTACTTACAGATTGCAGGGCATTGACTTATCTTCAAAGTGAAAATGTTTTAACAAAATCTTGTCATTTTGTGTCAGATTGGCTGCTACAGTGAAAAAAATACAAGAAGACTCTGGTTCAAATGGGTCTGGAAAAGACAGAAAACATTTGCCTGTTTTCAGTTTTATATCCTTTTTCCTTGGCAGCAGCCTTTCTCCCATAGTCTATTTAATCCCAAATCAGAAATGAAACGGAAAATTTCCTGAATATTGGAAAATACTTTGAATAGACCAAAAAGGTTGCAAATGGAGTAAGGATTGTATGCTAGCTTTGAATACGGAAAGTGATTCAGGATCACTGTTGAGTAACAGATGTAATGTTTGACTAAAAATAAGCAAAATTCATTGGACATGGCAAAACAGTGAAGGTAACTCCAAAGTTAAAGCTAGGAAAAAATCTATACATACTATCCAGACAAAATATTACTTGCCTCTGTTGTCAACACTGCTACTATAAAACCATTTCACACTATGTTAGGATGTTAAAAATTTTACAGAGTATTTTGTATCATTCCTTTATGTATAAAGGTATCTCATCCAATGATACTGTTGTTATTAGTATGGTTTTCTGGTTGTTCTCCCTATCCCTCACCTGGTGATGTGCACACACTCTTAAAAGTTAAACAAGTTTTTGTTTTTTTTTTTAAATAGTAACCCACCAGACTCATTTCTTTTTTGATCCTTTTTTTTTGTATATGGCCTGGGAACTGATGGTATGCATGGAAAATACACATTCAGATTATGAGACAGTGTTTGGTCTTCACTGAACAGCAATCTGCTGCATTTCAGTGGCAGATTTTTCTGTGAATTATTCATGTAGGTCATAGACACTGAGCTTGGAAGCAACCTCCAGAGGTAATCTTAACCAGGCTTCTGCTCCAATCAGGATATTTTGAATCTTTCTAATGATGAAGATTACAAGCAACCTGCTTCAGTGCTTGACCATCATCTTTACAAAATTTAAATTCCTTATGTTGAGTTGAAATGTCTTATATTGCAACTCATACCATCATTCCCCTCTCTCACTCCCCTTCCACTATGTCAGGTTTCTCAGAGCTCCATCCAGCCTGGCCTTGGACATTTTCAGGTATGGGTCATCCACAACTTCTTTAGGCAACCTGTTCCAGTGCCTCACTCCAATCCTAAAGAATTTCTCCCTAATATCTAATCTAAACCTATCCTCTTTCACTTTGGGGCCATTCCTCCTAGTCCTGTTACTATATGTTCCTGCACATAATCTCACTCCACTTTTTTGTAGACTCCCTTTCAGGTACTGGAAGGTGTCATGACCCACCAGTAGGGGTATGATGTTCATCGTAAATTCTCATGAGGCTGAACAAAGACACTGGACCACTTGTCAGGGAATTCTTATGTTTTATTGTACTGACTTAACTCCAGCAACCAGCCCACTGCTTAGACTCCAAATGTGTTGGATAACAAGCCCCAAAATTTTTACAAGACACTTCCACAAAAGTGACAGATAGCAAGTCCTTCGTTTTGTACAGTATGCTTCAATAAGTCCTCAACTCCCAAACCAACATTCTCAAAAGATTCTGGCTCCCAAGCCCCAACACACAACCAAAGCTGCTGGCACACAAGCCACAACACTACCATACAAAGAAAACCCATGAGCCATCCACTTCTCCTCCCAGCCTTCCAACATCTTCACAATGGTAATGGGAAAATTCACAGAGAAGCCTAGACCCATAACAGACAACAACAATTTAATAGTTGCCAATAGTTTACCGTAATTTGCCAGTTCCTGGAGAGTTAACTTGGATATATTAGACCTTCTTGTGTAAGAGCAAAGAACATAAAAATTATTTATGGCACATAGAGGTGTATGTAGTTCAAATCTTGTCTTTTGTTTCATCAGGAGATTGAACAGTTTTCTTATAAATGTGTATTTAAACAGGACTTAAATTAAGACTTTTCTCTGTAGAAGCAGAATTTGTCATCTCAAATAAATAAATAAACAAATAATCTGCCCCATCACCTTTTTGATTTGTCTTACACTACAAAAGTCAACCAAATCCCAACAAATATATCAATTCTAAATAAACACATCAAAAAGGTGAGAAAGTAATGTAAAATTCTCATAAAAAATATCACATGTCCACTTTCTTTTTCCTTTATTTTCAACAAAATTGCCTGATAATGTTTATTGCCCTTTTTCAGTTAACATCTAATCATTTCTCTTTGCCTGATCAAAAAATTATTGCTGCTTATCCATCCAGTGATGCCAACAGTCTTCTAACCATTGCAGAAAGAAAGGAATAAAAAAGTGACATAAAGATTCATTGATAAAATTTATGTGGATTATCTTTTCAATTATATTTCTTAGAAGTATTTTATAGGGAAGGATGGAGTATGGAGCCTTATGAATATTTAGTGTAATTAAGGGGAAATAAAGTATGTCAGGTCTGAAATGCTGCTGACTGAAAAATTTAAAATAGCGCCATGAAAGTTAAAGGCAATTCTAGGCCTTCAGTATAATTTCGTCTATAGTATCTAGAGAGCTCTCTTCTCTTGTCGTCTTCCTAAAGAGTTAGTTCTTTGGGAAAAAGTCAGATGGGGATTAACACTGTTACTTGTCTGAGGAAAGCACCCTAGGGAAGAGAGAACTCTTGAGTATTTGGTGTTTCCTGCTGACTCCCTTGCTGCTGAACAAGTTATAACCTAGTGCTTCATAAAACCCTTATTGGTGCTTTTCTTTTTTTTTTTCTTTTTTTTTTTTTTTTTACCCAGATTTGCCCAGTATGACTAATAAAGCAATGCCTTTACATGTCCGTAGCCCACACGGATTTGAGGAATAATCCCTTATAAAGATATCTGGTCCTCAAGTGTAAAGAAAATTATTCTATCAGGAACAAGCAATTTCCCCTCAAGGTGAAACAAAGAATACAACTAGAAAGAGACTTAAAAGTAATGGAAATAACAATTCTGTATTGAGTCTGGTCCTGCCAAAATAGGATGACATGGAAGATATTTAAAGGGTGTTCATCTCTTGAAAGCTTGTTTGTTTCTCTGCCAGGAATATGATTTGGCATGATTATAAATATCCTCTAGTCCTATATGTAATTCTGTTTGTTGAAAACATATTGATAGCAATCATATGAAATTAGTATGAGTATGGTGGAAAAGGTTAATTATACATAAAACTGTAATTTTTAAATTATTCATGTTATCAACCACTTGAGCATCAAAGTAGAATGTTCTTTTAAATAAAAATATAAAAAAAAAATCTTCTGGATGCATTAGCAGTTAATGGTATGTAAAAGATGTCATTCAGATCAATCTCCAAAAGTCATGTTACAGTTGCATTCTAATTAGTGCATTACAAACTATGCCCAAATGCAGCAACTGGGATCCTCAAAATAGTTGTTAAGCTGTTCTCTATAGCATAAGAATGACTTTTGAGCATCAGGGAAAGAGAGAAAAAAATCCTACAAAGGTAGAGTCAATTGTCCAAGATTAGAATTCTGATGTGTTGCCAGGTCTGAAATATCAACATAACAGCAAAAGTGTTTGGAAAAGTTTATATTATTTCAGATTACAGATGCTTATAACTGGCATATAATCACCTATCTTTGCCTAAGGAAATTTTCAATGCAGAAAATGGGCTTTTGGACATTTAATCATCCTAAAAGACTGATTTATCAGGTATGACTTAAGCCTGACTAATTCAATTGAATTTTGTGATGCAGTGTCAGCCTTGTTTATTATATTATATTTCAGTGGTTAAGATACTCACCCCAGAAATAAACAAATTCATAGGACTTCCCTCATTCTAATTTGATTTGAAATAACAGTTTAATCATCCCACAAATGTTTACTAAATACTCACATTCTCCCTCTTACAAAGTAATACTCATTCCATCCCTGACCTGAATTGAGGGCCACTGTGCAAACTCAGAACAAGACTATTAGATGCCAGAATGAGGTTCAGTAAAGCTGCAGTTAGTCATACAGGCATTTAGTAAGGAGGACAGAAGCATCAGCACCATCCTTGATGTTTTTAATCAGTGACTTTTTATTATAAGATATTTAAACAGTGTAAGAAAAAAAAAATCCCTGAACGTACTGTTAAAAGACAGAGTGACCTAAATCCAAAGCTATAGAGTCAATCATCTGTGTTTTGACCTTCTGTACTGGATCTGCAGATCCTGCAGATGTGGTGCCCGACTCAGCTTGAACTAAATGAGAGGGAAAATTAATAAATATATTTTCAAAAGATCATATGGGTGCTTTGTAAGCCAGGAAGTCTTGTTTTGACCTTATATATAATTCATCAGGGTAATTAGATGATTGATAGTTTAATTGTGTGAGTATTGTTATATTATTGCCATCCATGAAAGCATTCACTTGTTTCAAAGTAGATACATGGTATTCTTGGTGAATCAAGTCTTCATCTGACTAACTCATTTGTATGCATTTCAATTAAATATGTTCTTGTTTTCTGGCTTTTTTCCAATAGATGACTTTACAATATCTTCATTCCTTTCAAATTGTCAAAACTGTTAGCTTTTTTTGTCTCTTACTGACAAGTTGATTTAAAGTAATTCAGCTATTTAAAACCTTCATTAATTTCACCCTTTTCCAATTTATTCATTGGACTAATCATTGTATTATTTTCCCATCAATATCTGTTGTAGCCCATCTGATTTTGTCTAATCCTCTGACTACATTAATTCACTTATCAGTTTGGCTGCTTTTCTCTTTCTGAGGTATTAGTTTACAGAGGTATCCTTGTCTTATGGCATCTGTTATTTTCAACCCTCCAGTCCTCAGATATTATGTTTTGAACTCCTGTTATAAGGTAAACTTTCCAATTTTCAATTTGTCTACCAGAGGACTGAATAGAAGATAAGCTGGCTGGAGTCAACTGCAACTGGCTGTGTCAGCAGGGGCTGTTCTGCAACCCCCACTGCCAGGACCTGGGCACTTTTACCCAAGAGAACTGCTTTCTGTTTCCAAAAGCTTCCTCGGTGTTCTCTTTAGCTGCACAATGAAAGAATTAGGACTAAGGTCAGAAGTAAGGTTAGGTCTCACTCCTAGTGATATGTCTCAAATACGACAATAGGTAACAATGTTGGGAAATAATGTTTAAAAATAACTATTTGGCTATCAATTTTAGATGAGTTGAGTTTGTACTCAAGTGAAACATAAGCAAGTGAAATAATGAAATACAGTAAGAATAAAATGCTCTAGGGCAGATACTTAGAAATGCCAGCAGGAAAAAAAAAAAAAAAAAAAAAAGGCCAAAAAAAAACTTGACAGAAAAGCTCTGTTTTCCTCAGCCTTCAATAATATTTTTTCTCTTCCTCTTTTTTCTCCTTACCCAGTGTGAAAGATAACACTCCTGCCAAATCTAACCGCTGCCTATTTGGATTGTAATTTCTGGCAGCAAACAATTCATTTCAAAATCATCTACATATCTGACAGTTTCTGTATCAGGGAAAGGAAGTACATGAAAATATGAGAAGACTTCAGGATTCTGACTCTTTTGAGTAAAGCTCTAAACACATACATTAAAATAATCATACAACAAACTATATGAATTTTTATTCTCTGTACAATTCCATTAAAACTTTAATGTGAATTGAATTTATATTGATGTCTTTTCAGACCTCCAGAGAAGTAATGCAATTGACAAAAATACATAGTAAGAACATGTAAAGCTTAGTATTTTACCCTAGAATGATCTGTGTTGATGGTCTGGTTATGTGTCACTGGAGCTGGAGTTTTAACCACAATCCTAATTGTGTTAATTTAAGATGCCATAAAAGAGCTCCTAAATGCATGTGTGATATTAGACTTCGGAATATCAAGGGTCTGCAACCAAAATGTGTAAAGAAGCAGCTAGTCATATTTTTATGTTTATGACTTAAAAGATACAGACACACCATGGGAAGAGGCAGACATAGCTTCCAGGACACAGGTACAGGTGGGTACAGGTTGTCAAGATGACCATGAGAAGGAGTGTTTGCTGAAAGAATGCCTGGGCTAAGTGAAAAATGAGCATGGAAATCATGAGCTGGTTTATTTCTTTTGGATTCAGGGAAGCAGTGTTTATTGTTTTTACATTTCCAGCAAACAAGTAACATCCTTACTTCTTATTTTACTGAGAACTGCTGTGATTCTGAACTACAGAGGGCCACTCAGGCAAAAGAAAAAGGTGTGTGTGTGGAAACAAATCCTAAAGGAGAATGAACTATTTAAGGATTTTGATACCAGATTCTGTTTTATTTAAGTTCATTATTACCTTATTTCCTCAGTTATCCCTTGGATTTGTATGGCTAAATGATAAATCATGGCATTACTCCATTGAAATGAAGATGATAAAATGAGCTCACGAAAGCTTACTATATAAGCAAATCCTTACCATTTTTTTTTCTACATTCAATTTGAATGTAATACATTTTCTTCTTTGCTAAAGAGAAATTTGCTTCCTTATTTTCAGCATGAATGGTTTTGTGAATACTGTGAATGAACATGAGTTTACTGGACAGCATGTGGACCATGAGAAGCCCATTAGGATGTTGCTAGGTGGTGTGAAACAGCATTATAAGAATTACGTCTGGGGCAGTACCCAAAGGAGACATAAAATGTGTTTCCTGTCCCAGGGCTATTTATGCATCAAATTAATTTATTTTTTTTTCCTAATAAGATAACAAAATATTATTTAAAAATTTTATCTTAAAATGAAGTTGGGTTGGAAAGTAACATTGTTTACTTGCCAGTGAATTTGCTGAAAGGGAGCAAAAATATCTATTTCTCTCTTGCCTCTTTAATTATCAAGTTCCAGTGAAATTCTTTACCTTGTTGATGTGTGCTTGTTTTTATTCCCAAGGGAAAATGTATCTTTCAGAAGTTATTAAGAAACATGATTGTTTTCATAAGCCAACATTATGTCTGATTTTGAAGTATATGTGTCATATTTTGATGCATCCTGTCAGGTTTAATCAGTCAAGTTGATGCATGTGAGGCATGATCCAATTTCACATGATAAGAATTACTTTTTTTGACATACCATCATGTGACATTGAAGGTCAAATTAGAAGCAATAACAAACAAACAAAAACTTTGTACTCTATTAAAACATTTTAGGAGACCAGAACTAACTTTCTAAAGCCAGGTAAGGTGCTTATGCTTAGATTTGATGCAGTTGCTTTTTTACTGTTAAATCAGATTTTATGGTACTATGAATTCAGCCAATAGTGGAACTCAACACAGAGATGGAACCTTAAGACTCTAAGACAGTTTGTTTCCAGTTGATAATTCATCTCTAAAGACTGATAGAGCAACCTGAAATAGAGAATGAGAACTTTTTTATTTTATTTTTTTTTTTTTTAAGGCTGGATAGATAAAGTATTGAAGTCTACAACACAAGTTCTTATTAGTCCAAAAATATATTCTCTGTCATTACATACATGTTTTTTTGAAAAAGTGGTGAGCTAAAAGACAGAAAACTGTTTTCTTCTGATTTCTACAAATAAACTCCAGCCAAACAAAAAAGCTCCAGATACTCATGGAGCAGAGATAAGGATGGGTATTTATTTATTAATTTATCCAGCTGATATCTGATTCATGGAAAAAGAAAAAAAAAACAAAACAAAACAACAAACAAGCAAGCAAGGAAGCAAAGATATAAAGGAACTGTACTCATTGGGGAGCACATGCCAGAGCACAGGCAAAATGTCAGAAGGAAGTATCAAGCAGAGAAACCCCTGTAATTACCAACCATGACCTCACATGTTCAACCTGTGCTGTTTACAGTGAATGAAGGGTGAAGGAGTCTGGAGTGAAAGAGTGAAGCAGACCCTGGAAAAGCAGCTGGAGAAAAGCTGTCTCTGTTTCTCACTACCCAAATTAATAATTGCATTTTATTTTTATTGGAATTAAATAAATTTTTTCCAAGTCTATGTTGCCTATGATGGTAAGTGATGTCCCTGTTTTTATCTCAAACCATGAGCTTTCTCACCCCATTTTCTCCCCTGTTCCTCTGAAGAGGGAAAGTGAATGAGCAGCTAGGTGGGTGTTTGGCTACTTGCTATGGCCAGCTCAGCGCTCATACACAAAGCTTTCTTCTAACATATGACATCAGAAGAAGTAGGGGTAAATGGTAACTCTTCTTTTTCCAATGTCAGAGAAAAGAAGAAAGTGAAAGGACCATATTGTGGTCGTTGCATATTTGAAAAGATAAGCATTAGTCTGAGAAAGAAAATGCTCAAATTTAATTACTTGTGTATACATGTAAAAGTAATATATATGTATGTATATTACTTGTTATAAATATCCTAAGTTGGATGATGTACCTCTGGAAAGAGTGAAAAAAAAAATAATAAAAAAAAAATCTGAAGAGAAACACCATCTAACTTTTTAATTAAAAAAATTAGTTTCACAACTTTGAATTTGTCCATGCTCCTCTTTATAGGCCCAGGTTTCATGGCATGAGGATTTGGTAATTATATTATAAAATTTTATATTATACTATATTTATTCTATTACATTATACTATCTTATTTTCTATTACATTATAGATGATCATATAATAATACCTATGTGGTAATTACGTAAATATATGTAAATGGTAAAATGATAAGAATAGTAACGTAGATATGAAACATATCTCAAACCACATAAAACCAGTTTAATCAGTGGAGAATGCATTTGGATGCTGAACTTTAAAATCAGTACGATAATAAAGCTGCTCATATTTACAGAATATGGGAAAATAATGCTGTGATTTGTACTTTGGGAATAATTAAATCTGCTTCTGTTAAAGGTTTGTTGAGAGTATGAGGTTTGATTTTTATCTCCTGCTAGCTGAGGTCGCTTCTGTAACCTGATGACAATGTTTTTACCAATACCATCTGAAACAAATTGAGGTCAGTGTACATTTTCTCACAGCCTTGCTCTCAGATTTCTTCCATGAACTGGAGAAGGTTTCAATTTACTGAAGCACTGAAGTAGGTAAGATCCAATCAAAGTAAAAGTAGAATCAATAAATGCTGACCTCAGAGGGCTAAATAGTAGCAACCTCAGTCAGGGGAAAAAGTTGTTTGCAGATGCCAAATACTGTCGGTCTGTATGCAGCTGTATGTTTTTATATTACTTGTTCACTGAGATGTATTTAACATGTTTGATAAACAAAGAGATGTATTTTCTATCTAATTTAGGAATGCACCTATGTATTTTTGCAAACATTCAGAAAAGATAGACAATCCGTGGAAGCCAACTAGATGAGAATCCAAATTCTTCTCATCTCTGTAATATATTTCCCATTGCCTCGTTTCCTAACATTTATTTGTTGATGTAAATGAAGCATATATTTTTAAACACTATGATAAGTAAAAATATATATAAAATGTTCACAAAACAAGTTATATATTGAGTTGCTTACACCAATTTGGTAAAAAAAATAATTTTACATTAAAAAAAAAAAAATCTGTTATCTCTGCTATCATCTTTTTTTGTTAAATAAAATATTTCCACAGAAACATTTGGGAAAAAAACAATAAATAGTTTTCTTTTATGTCAGCAGTATCATGTAGAAAATGTGATTTTGCATGAAAAAGTGTAATGTGTAGTGATAGAATAGTTCTGTGTGTTTATACATACTTTTAAGCTTGCTTTTTAAACAAACATTTTATATTTTTCCTGAATATCTGTTAAACTTCCTTATGTTCAATACAGCTCTATTGTGTCAGCATTCGTACAAACTCTCACTCATCTGAAATTTTTATCAATTAGCATTAACCATAACTTTCCTGTTCAATCTTCAGGAATTATAAAAACTTTTCTTTTTCCCGAAGGTATGAAACAGTTTTGTGCTCTGTTTTTCATTGTCAAAGAAAAAGAAAGTGTAACTTGACTTAATTATTTTCACTATGAAATAGAAATTAAAAATCAGAGGAACGTCGTTGTTTTGAGGCTATAAATGTCCTATAAGATGATTTTTTTCAATGTCTATAGTTTTGTACAGATTTTTTTAAAATAATGTCCTAGTTTTGTATATGGAAATTGTGTGGCATATTATGGTTATTCATTTACATTTTCATTTGTTTAAAATTGAAGTCTAATTAATTAAAAAAGTTCAAAACAATAAGAAAAAATAAGTAACCCAACATAGTATCACAGAGGTCATAATTGATCAAGGTATCCCTACAACCATGATTATTGATAAGGTTCATGTTTTTTTCTCCAAGATTTTTGCATTCCATTTAAAGGGTTAGTCTTTAAAAAATGCTGCCTGAAATGACTACAGTGATGCTGCCTAAAATGTCTTTAACTTTGCTGCTCAGAAAAATCATGACTCAAATTGGTTTCTGTCAGGCACTAAGGTAATATACAGTGATTACAGAAACCAAGGCCAAAAGTCCTTTTAAAACCTAGCATCTGACTATGTTGGATCAGACCACTGGTTCATCAGGTTCAATACACTGTTTTTTATAATTGATCAGTAGTACTTTTCAGAACATAAAACTAGGGCGAGCATATAGTGAAATTTCCTTGTATTCTCTCATATCTGAAAGTTATTTTTCAAAGTAGTCTGGTTAAGAAGTGCAAAATCTGGCACATGGTAATCTGTGTTGTGATACAGCATGATAAAAATATGAACATCTCTGCTGAGAGAAATGGCAATAATCATGTGCATGAGTAAACAGAACTTAAAACATCCCTTGGAAAAAAGATATCTTGCCCTCCCCATCATAATCACAAAACACCCCTCAGGGTTTTTCAATGACTATTCATTAGGTATCCATGCCTTGTCAATGACAGTGAAGTACTCATCCATGAAGGCTTGCAACAGAATTATATTAACATTTGTACATTTGCTTTCTTTTCCTTCGTTACGTCTAAATATACTATGAGAATAATGTTCAAAATTATTTATATATTTATATCTTATCATAATTATAATGTATTTCCTAATAAATTTGGCATATCTCGTAGTTCAAGATATTTGAATTATTTTTCTACTTCTTTATTAATGTACATTAAAACAATCATATAAGTAGTAGAAGGGATTATTACTGTAAAAGGTCACTCAGTCCTCCTTTACTGAAGAAGGAAGAAACATTATTAACTATAGTCAGAGGGAAGTATCTATTCAGTGACTGAAAAAAATATATTTTATAATCATGGTTCACTGTTTTATTATAAAAAATACTTAATATTTAATATAAACGTTTTCTTTTACAACAGAATGAGGACATCTGGTTATTATCCTTTTCATGGTAGTCTTCTTTTTTTTTTTTTTTATCTTTTATCTGTTAAATAAAACAAAACCATTGTCTTTGAGCTCTCCTCCTTAGCTATGTTTTCAAGTTTTCATGCTATTCTTGCTTGCTGTCTCCTATTTCGACTGTACCTTTCTTTCTAAGTGGGTCAAGATGAGACTGAAACTTAAGACAGAAAAATCACTTCCTGAATGGCATTTTCCTTTTTCATAAAGAGAATAATTTCTTTCCCACCAGTGGTTAATTTATGGACCACTGCGGGCCTCCATCTTTTGAAAATTAATGTTTCTTAACTGTTTATTCAGTATGTTGTGCTAGTAATTTTAGATAACTGAACTGTAACACTGACCTACTGTTAAGCATTGTTCTTCTTGTTGATGTCAAAATATCTTTCTTTTTCAGACCTTAAAATCCAATGTGTTTGCAAACCCCCCAATTTGATTTAGTCATATTTTTTGATGTTGTCAACAAATTTTAGAATATGCTCTGTACTCTACCTGTTAACTCAGTGAAAGTATTGAACAAAACTGAGTCCAGACCGGAAACTTTACATACTAACCAATCAAAAATTTGGCATCCATTCGGTGAGCTTTTCATTCAGTTTTTCAGTTATCTCTGAGAATTTAATTAATCTACTTATAAATCTCTGCTTTAAGAATGTCCTCTTAGATACTTCCAAAAATTATGTATTTCTTTAAAAAAGATATACATAATTATTGCCACTGTTTCAATGTTATCTGCTAGACTAGTTATTCTATCAAAGAATATTTGAAAATTATGTCCTAATTTGTTAATGAGATCCCAACTCTGTATAATTGCATACTGAAAATCAATTAATAATATAAAAGACACTGCAGGTAAAGACTTCACAGTAATAATTCCTGGTTCATATAGTCTGCCATTGTCTTGTCAGGGGCAGTTAAATATTGATAACTTTCAGCAGCAGAAGGCAGATTTAATTTTGCAAGCAAAAACCAGGCAGCTTTGTGAACCACTTCTATATGCAAAACTTGCATATATATATATATATATATATAATTTTTTACCTCTTTCTTTAATGTATTCAGGTTTGTTATAGTCCTATTGTAGAAATCCACAGAATGTAGTCCATATTTGTTTTTTGCATGGATATTCAGGCAGTTCTATATATGAAACAATGCTCTGCACTGAGAACAAGTGTATCAAGGTAATGCAAAGAAAAGATCAAGCAGACATTTATACTGCAGTCTAACTCACATATTTTATTACATGTACAGAGAGGAAAACGTTTAATAGTCAAAATTATTATATACAACTACGAACAAACAAACATGTATGATGTGCCTGCTCCTTCTCTCTATCTCTCAAATAATTTACTTTCTTAAAGTAAAATGTTAAATTAATTCTTGCTATGAAATATTTGGCAAAAACTTGTGAAGGTTTGTGCTTAAAATCTATTGGAGAGCAAAAGCAACATTAATCCTAAAATAAGAACTAGTAAGATTTGTTCATAATTATAGCAATATTAATCTTACCACTAATAAAACGGACATGAAAATAGTAGTGGTTTTTATTTTTTTTTTTCCCAAAGCATTTCAGCTGCTAACCAATTCAATGGTGTCCAGTAAGCACTGAATGCACTTGAGACTTAAGTTGACCTGTACAGTTCCAGTCTCCAAGGTTAAGAGGGATAGTTACATTATCATCTTATATATGACATTAAACATACAGTAGAAATGTAACAACCCATTCCACAGACTTAATTCAGGACCCTATTATTTCAACATGTCATATTTAGTACAAAAGACCATTGTAAAAGTTGCTAAAATAAAATTAAATGGTCTCGTTCACAACTGCATTTGTATATATAAAAGGTTTGATGTAGTCCCAAATCAGAAACAGTATTTGCTGTTGTTGATAAATATTATTTCCTATTTGAAGAGATAAAAACTATGGTGTCCCCAGATGTTGAAATATCATGTGAAAGTAAAGCAGACAATATTCAGGAAAACTGCACACTGTTTAAAATGGATGGGCAAGGAGGGAATATTTTGCAAGCATATGTATATATCTGCAGTCATAAAGCCATTAGTATGTTCCATTCTCTTTGCTGCAATTGTACTTTAGATTGTGCAGCAAGCATGGCATGATAAGGATACCTGAGGGCATAATCACTGTTATATACAGAGGTTTTGTTCTGCGAGAAAGTCTGCATTTGAGCTGCAAAATTGGTAAATGAGAGAAGGTTTTATGGAATGCAAACAATCAAATATAAAGCCAGTCAAAGGGTATTATTGGGAAGATGGGCATTCCTGATCCAGACTCTATTTAGCACAACTTATGTATTAGTGCTGTGCAATTCACCAAGCATGAGCAAATTTTTTTTCCTGTACAATAGAACCATAAAATGCACACTCATAAAAAAAGAAGATGATGCACTGTAGTTGAGATATCAGCTAAGGCTGTTTGTTGTTCCATTCAAATATTTTTTTACATAATTTTGTAATAAAAAATTACCCCTGAGTAAAACCCTTGAAGCGGTGGCATCTTATTTCAGTATAATTAAAATCAATCAGTTAATTTCTGCTTGATTAATGTAATATACTTGTTCTGCAATATCCCAGTGGCAAATTAAATGTCTATTAAATCTGAAAAAAAGCTAATTCTAAAGCATAGAATCAGTACTTGCAAGGGTTGTAGATGCATAGTCTTTATGATATCTTGCGACATTTGTGAGTTTAATCCTTGTTCTGGATTTGGGTCAAAACTGCACCTAGTGTATCTATATGTGGATGAGAAAAGACTGGAAAAGCTCTGATCTAAATATAATGCAAATAATGTTGCACTTCCTTATGTTGCTGGCTTCAGGTGCTGCTCTGCACTGACCTTGACAGTGCAGGGATTGCCTTGTGAACTCTTTCTGCTCCAAGATATAAACTTATTTTCAAATAGGAAGTCCAGACAGCATCTGGAAATTCCCATCTGGTAATGCGGCTCTTTTTCCAAGTAATTCTCTTAGTGATTTAACCTTAGTCCTGGCTGAAAAACAAGTTACTTCAGTTTATCTGCCACGAGCCTCTTCTGTCTAATGAGACAAGTAGCCCTCACCTCCCCAAGAGATAAAAAACTTAGAGGTTTATTCTTTATTATTAGAGGGCTGAGCAATCACTAACCATATGAAGTTTAGCAGAGGCAAGTGCTGTATTCTGCACCTGGGACGGGGCAACAGACTGGGAAATGAGAGGCTGAGGAGCAGTGCCACAGAAAGAGACCTGGGAGTCCTGGTCAATGGCAAGTTCGGTATAAGTCAACAGTGTGTCCCAGCAGCCAGGAGGGCCAACTGTGTCCTGGGCTGCATTAAGCACAACATTGTGAGCCATCAAGGAATGTGATTGGTCTGTTCTGCTCTGTGGTGGTGTGGCCTCACCTTGAATATTGTGTGTAGTTTTGGGCACCACAATATAAGAAAGATATAAAGCTACGAGTGTCCATATGAGAACTATGAACATGGTGAAGGATCTAAAGAGGAAGCCATATAAGGACTGGATGAAGTCACTTGGCTTGTACAGCCTACAGAAAATGAGAGACCAAGGGGAGACCTCATTGCAGGCTACAGCTTCCTCACAAGGGGAAGAGGAGGGGCAGACACTGATCTCTCCTCTCTGGTGACCCATGACAGGATCTAGGGGAATGGTAGGAAGCTGTGTCAGCAGATGTTTAGGTTGGATATTAGGAAAAGGTTCTTCACTCAGAGTGTGGATGAACACTGTAACAGGCTCCCCAGGGAAGTTTTCACAGCATCAAGCCTGACAGAGTTCAACAAGATGTTGGAGAATACTCTCAGGCAGATGGTGTGATTTTTGGGGTGGTCCTGTACAGGGCCAGGAGTTGGACTCAGTGATCCTTGTGGGTCCTTTCCAACTCAAGATATTCTATGATTCTTCCTCTAAGTATTAAAGATGCATTAAAAGACTGTCCCAGAAGTCATTATATCATATTCTTTGAAGTTAGCTGTTGAAAAACTATTCTACAAGGGACTGTATTTTCTCTAGTTCATGTAGGGAATTTACTCATTCATCATTACAGAGCCTCATTTTTAGAACATGAAGGTGACCACACTGCATCAGATCAGAATTTTGTCTCCTGAAATGGCCATAGACAAATACCTAGGGGATAGTCAAAACAGAGCAAGCATACAATATTTCTCCTTAACACTTTCACAGTGCATTGCTATTGCAGCCCAGCAGGCACTTAGCTTTCATTGTTACAGCAGCACACTGCTGACTTCTGTTCAACTTGTTGTCTCAAACAAATGATTTGTCTCTTTTCTGTAAACCTACTTTCTAGGCAGTCACTTTCCAACCTGTGCTATTAATGGTGTTATTTTGTCCAATGTACAGGACTACTGAAATCGAAGATATTTTTGTCCACCCATTTCTCTAGTCAGTTGAAAACCTTTTCAATGGCAGCCAGTTCTTCGGTGTAAAAGCTGCCCTTCTGTCCAGAGACATGCTGAAAATGCATTTTCCCTCATCATGCAGACCATTAACGAGGATGTTGAACAGTATTGACCTCAGTATCAACAGTAAGGAATAACTCAGGGTGATGTATAATATCTGGGTAACAGCTGGGTTTTGAACTGCTGACAACTGTTCTTTCAGCATGGCAATTTCATCAATTTTTCACCCAGCTTGTCATTCTGTGTTTCCAGACCATTTCTTTCCAATACAGCTGCAAGAAGGTGTGCTATGAGACACCATGTAAAAACATGTTGGTAACATAGGGCAGGCACTTCTCTTCCGTTGCCCACCAAGCTGATCTTCCTGTTACAGAGGGAAATCAGTTTGGTCAGGCATGATCTACACTCAGTAAATATCTATTCTTAATTGTCCTCTTGTCCTACATGTGCCTTGATCTGGCACATGTGCCTTGATTGTCCCCTAATCTTCAGCCAGATAATGTCAGGAACACCAGTCTGCATCTCCTTGAATCCCTCTTTCTTGCTCATCTTGAAAATAAGTGTGACATTTGGTGGGTTGTTTTTTGTTTTTTTTTGTTTTTTTTTTTTTATTTGTTTTTTTGTTTGTTTGGGGTTATTTTGTGGGGGTTTATTGTTTTTTTTGTGTTTTTTTTTTTTGTTTTGTTTGTTCTATTTTGTTTTTTGTTTGTTTGTTTGTTTTTCTTTTTGGTGATCACCAGAAACCTTGCCTGACTGTCTCAGCCTTTCAAAAGTGATAGAGGATGGTTTTACATAATTTGCAATCAGATCTTGAAGTGTCTTTGGGTGCTGGCATTTTGGCATACTAATTTAAGCATTAATTTTCAAGAACACAGTGTTAAAATTTACTGAAAAAGTTCTCAAAGACAGAACATATCTAGATTTTGACACCAAACTGTCCTAATGCTATGATTCACATTTAATATAATTTTCTTAAACAAGTATTTCAGAAGAAATAAAAACATGAGGAAAGAAAAATGGTTCTTTTTTATCTTCCTGACTTCAAAGAGGAAGTCAACTTTAAGTCAAAGCAATTCTTAAACAGTAATGTCTGTAAATAATATTTCATTTAAAATGTCTTTGCTTTTGTATAAAGAAAAAAAGGGTAAGCAAAGGATTATGTTTAGTTTTTTTGCTTTTTACATGCTATAGCTACTATGAAGAAATAAAATAGTTTTTAAATAATTGTCTGCAAGATAAATTGTACACAAAAACCTAAAACTTTATAGATGTATTTCTGGTTTTACAATACAGAAGAGAATAAGACAAGCTCTAGGGAATTCTTCTTGAAAGGAATATTTTAATTCCTATGTGGAAAAGAACACAGTAAAATGTTTAAGAGGTTGAATAGTTCAAGAGTTGATATTGTCCAAATTTCTTATAAGTACTTAGCCACTCTCAGGACATATATACTACTATTCATGTATATGATTCATTTATTTATGTATATATTGGTAAATCCTCTCCTTATACTCTATTCATACTTTCCCAATCTTTGAAATATCCCACCATCAGATAATACTTCAAATTAAATATGAAAACCCCATACAGTTTGTCCTTGTAGAACTAATGAATTCCTCTGTCTAATGTGGAGATATACCCAGGACGTGAACCTGTTATTAACATACAAAAGTAACTAAGTGATGACAAATATAAAAATATTAGATTGTCTCTACATAAATAGGGAACAACAAAAGTATGATTTTAGTTGTCTTAAACTTATCTCTGCACTTCTGTTGAAAGAGGGTATCTCAGCACACTTCATGTACTTCTTCTTTTTGCCCATGCATCAACTTTGCCATTGCTTCTGTAATGCTGGGTGTAAAAATTACTCAGTATATCAGATAAAAACACTGATCTGCTGAGATATATATCAGTTAGAGAATTAAAGATTATTGTGGTGGGAGCAGTTTTGAATTAAAAACTAAAACAATCAAATAAACACTTTACTGAATTCACTTATTAACAATACATTTTTGTTAATGGTTACTTCTTACATGTCATTACTCCTCATCACCATATATGTAAGGTTTCACCACATGTATAAGGTTGTTCACGTTTATTACCTACAACTTTAAGTAGTAGTGAATATATAATACTAGGGAGCTCAAATCATACAGTTATCACTGATGGCTGTGGTCCTTTGTGACAATATGTCATCAAGACCAAAGCAATTGAATGTAAGAACAGTTCAGGCAAAACAAAACTGAGCTGAAATGAGCTTGACTTTTTCTTTGCTGATTTACTTCACCTATGCCTAAGACGTTTTTCATGTTCCCCTCTAAAAAATGGGGTGTCTCTTCTGCTGCAGATTCAGCTTATGTTGTTTCCAGTTATGTCTCTTGTGTATTCAGGAGGATGCCCTGCCTGTTTGATGTTGTACTTCCCTTGTTATTTCTTGTTATTTGTTCTACCACCCAGCCTTTCTTTACCCCTTCAATTGTCCCATTGGTGAAAAATTTATATAGAATATTTTCTGTCTGGCTATGCCATCACAGTGTTGCAAAATATTTCTATACCATTGTAAGTTACACTATTTCAACATTTGAGTTCAATTTGCAGTATTTTATGCTGACTATTCAACTCTCAGTTTATAGTTGTCACAGGATCCTCTTTTGCTACAGAAAAAAAAAAAAAAAAAAAAAAAGAGAGAAATTACCCGTATATAAAAGTCATACTCAGTTTTGTTTCCTGCTATATTTCTAAGTGAAAGAAAAATCTGTGTAGCAATATTGATTTTTTTTTAATTTTTGCTAAAGATTTTTTCTATTTGATGATCACTTTACAACTTGATAGAGTAAATGTAAGAAATTTAAAATTTAAAGTGTCTTTAGTTGAATTTGTTTTTCAATGAGTAGAAAATGTTTAAGAACAGCTTGTGATTAGAAAAAAAAAAAAAAAAAAAAAAGTATGATCTTTGTTGTGCCAGTAAAAAAAGTTAAGGCCCAAGGAATTTGAGAAATGACATGTCACTCAGTAGTTTAATTGAAATTTTTTTGGGGAACAGGCTCTTAACTTGCAATACTGAGCTGTTAAAACATTATTGATATTATTATTATTATTATACACTACCTCATAAAAAAAAAATGGCTATACTTTAATAGTTTTCAATTCTTCTAGGTCTTTAACAAATATGCAATTTATCTATTTTTTCTGTTTTAAAAATACTTTCTTCTCCTATCAATTTTAATTTTATTTTTTTCCCATATATTTCAGTATTCTGCCCACATTAAATTAATATACACATAAAGAGTAATTAATTAATGGTTTTCTGTTTAACTATATCTACAATGTATATAGAGCACATTAACGTGGATTAGTCTACAGAGTGTACATACACTAATACAGGCTTTCTTACACTCTGACATCTTCCCTTATTTTCATAAATTAAAAGTCACTTGGTAATTTCCATGTCTACAGTCTTAACAGGGCAATATTTTATACTTCTTAGCCACTGCATAGTCAGAAAGAAATTATTACTCACAATATTTGTCATTTATCCTCTTTCTTTAGATTAGCTTCCTGGTTAGATTTCTTAACCTATAGTTGCATAAACTTAAAGCAATATTTTATATACCATATTTAGATCCAATTATAAGCTGTAATCCTGGAAAGCATGATCACAGATTTGTTCAGACATAGCCACAGCATAATATTTTTGACTTGCATTTTGAAGTATGGTCACATCATAGACCTAGTGCTGTTTTGGTCGTCTGGGGATAGTTGAAATCTGCCAACTACAGTTAGCTGCCCTGAATAATGCTGTGAATCTCTAGGGAATTTTTCACATGCGAAAAACAACCCCCTAACTTTTTCAACTAGTTTTTTGGACTATCCTGGTTACACTCAAGATATGTATTTAATTGAAACAGATTACTTTGTGTTTATTTGTAAATGTTTTTTACTGTTCACACTCTTAATTGGCATTAATAAGGTTCAGATGTGATGAAAATTGCTTTTCCTGTCCCTAGAATAATAACTTGTGTGCATTCAGACTGGAATGACATTTTTACATAAATTTCTTTATGAATAAACATGATGGAAGTTTAAAGCAATAAATTTCTATTTCTAGGCTGACTTTGACATTGCGGGTGGTTATGAGCTTATTCAGTACTCTTTTTTCTGATTTTTCCCCTCCATACAAAGAACAGAACTATAAACTATCTACTATGCCTTTTGCAATTTGTGTCCATAAGCAGAAAAAAGCACAACAACAACAACAACAGCAACAACAACAGCAACGAAGCAGTAAGCAATGCTTTTCCCTCCCCCATACAAGTGCTACTGTCTGTGGTCAGGTACCTGGATACATTAATATTCTGCTACTGGTTTCTCTTTCCGAGTGAAATGTCTGTCAAATAAGAAGAGGGGCCGTTAGTTATGGGCTCTTAACCAGATGGAAGTTGATTTCATTTAAATGTCCTTAGAGAATGATAAAAACAGTTATTGCTGTTTTCTATCATGTTTATTCAGTTTAGCTTGATCTGCGTTTTTTCAGATGTTCCATAATTTTGTCTTTTTTATGGTAGAAATGCCACCTTTTTGTGACAAGGCACTGTGGGGTTTTTTTTGAATAATAGATGCAGTTGCCCTCAAATCACCTGCATAAACAAGTATTAAACCAAATTAGCCATCAAACAGGGAAAAAAAAAAATGTTTAATTAGATGACCATAAACAATGTACTTCCTGAAACTCTCATAGAAACCATTCCACGAATATGTGTAAACCATGTCTTATGCAAAGAGATAATATAGACAGTAAAAGACAGTGGATCACTTTGTTTTAATTCCCAGGAAAGGCAATTAAATTATATTTAATATCCTCTGAAAGGACATATAATCTCTCTACATGTAATACAAGGATGTATTACATGGAACTGATAGGAACTATAGTGTTCCTTTCAGGTGAAATTAAACTATATACTTTATATAGAATTTCTTATATATATAAGAATATACTGACTAGGCATGTACTTTTTTCACTGTGTCTTCAAAAGAAACCAGTTTCTGTACACTGTTGGTTTTGAAGGGATTCTGGATGAACGAAACAATGATGCTGAGAAAAAGTTTCCTAGACAAAAAGATAGAGAAAAAGCAGAATTTGCTGTTGTCTATATACCAGCAGACTGATGTAGGAACAACTTTTTCCAACATTGACAAAATATTCAAGTGTCAATTCTGCCATCTGAGGTATCAGTTAAATACTGACGTAGATTTGTAATTTTCAGAGTTATATATGAGTAAGTATTATTTTTTTAGAATGTTTTGTTTATATCTTTGTACTTAGATTGACATAGAGAAATATTTCTTTGTCTTTTTAGCTTTACTGATTTTCTTTTGCACCAGAATATATCTTACATTCTCGACATGAATAATATTTTTCCCAGTATACAACTATTTTTTTTTTTTTCTTGGTCCCGTTCCCAGGAAAATATTCAGTATCATGTTGCTTTATCAACCATGCATATAATGAAAGACAATAACTGCTCTATCCCAATAGTATTGTAATTGTGGTTTCATTAAATCAGCTAAATCAGTAAGAAAACATACATTTTTACAGCATTTCTCTTTTGAGTGTATCTAGAATAATGTATGACTCAAGGTAAAGTATATATTCTATTAAATTTATTAAGTTTTTGTAAAATAGATGTGTCCACATCAAATTAAACTTCAGATGTGACATTAACCATCATTCAGATACAGGATAAAGAATTGATCTCTGAGCTAAAGATGTCTATGTGAGATAAGGAGTAAATAAAAGACAGTATCAATGTTTAAGGTATCCAGCAGACCTGAAATTCTTTTTTAAAAAAGAAAATTACCAGTAAGTAAATGGAAATCTGAACTTACATTTGCTGTGTAGAAATTCTGATAGGCAGACTGAACTTTCATTGATTGGGAGAAAATAATTTGGAATAGAAAAAGAAAATGTGAAAATACCAGATACCAATTCCATCAGAAATATACAGACTCAGAAGGAAAACGGAAGTATATATTGACACAAAAAAAACAACCAAACAAAAAAAATACCTGAATGCAAACCCCACAAATAAACAGATGGTCTTTCAAGTGGCTAAGTACAGTATTGTATTTGAGAGTATTTTATAAATTTCTAACATTCTGGGTAATAGATACACTGCCAGTAGTATAATCTATTGCTTGAAGTCCTCTGTTGTAATTTCTGGAATTCATGCAAGGAGGATGAATATGATAAATACTACCTGATTAACCGGCTATTTATCAAAGATAAGGTTTTCTTAAATTGCTGGAGGATAAGGGCCTTTTGCTATCATATATAACAATCTACAAGGAGTAAGGGAAATTTCTGCTGTCCTGTAGCTCTGTGGGGTTGGTACTTACAAGTCAATCCAAATAACTTGAATCCTCTTGTTTCACTTTCAGACCCTTATTTCTCCAGTCTAACTACATCAGTAAACTAAAGGCGTCATGATACTCTTCAGGATTTAAGCATATTGCCATTGAGATTATAGAAGAATTTTGTGCTTCTGGCAAATTTCTCATTCATTTGACTGGACTATCTTTTATTTTTGAAGCCTCCCACAGGGGCAAAATCCTAGTCATAATGGGCAATCATTTACACCTGTTACGCTGCACTATAAAGCTCTAAGACATGGAACACAACCATGGTGCCACTGATGGGCAAGAATTAATGGGCAAACCCCTTCAGAGCCTACTAAAGCTACTCTTTCATCAGTATGAGGAACTACAGCTTGAATAATGAACATTTATTTAGCCCTACTGCTTAGACACTAGGCAGGTTGCTTCTTCAACACTCAGCACCTTTGTAAGCCATGCCTAAAAATGCAAATAAACTGTGCACAACTGGAACATATGTGGGAACTTGAGAAGCAATGACTGTAATTTAATAATAAAAGCCAGATTAGTAATTATTTCATCATTCAGGAGCTAGTGCACAGAGAAGATAGATCAGAAATATATTTTCCTTCACATATTCATGTAGTCAGGGTATTTAAGTCCCTATATAAAGATGAACAAATATAAATACATATACACCAGCTATCTATGCATAATAAGATCAAAAAATTTTCAGCTTACAGGAAAGAGCTGGAGGGCAAACTGTCATGAACTGACTTAGAGCAAAAAGCTCCTCTCTCCTATTATGAGAAGTTTCCCTCTAATAAAGTAGTAGGAGGAGCTGTCATGAAATCAGTTGTGGGTCCCTGATTCTTAGGGCAAAATTGATCCCCAGTGCATGTTAAAGCAGCTGGAAGCTGTCCTATCTCTCATCAACTCCTGTCATTCTTAAAGGGTCAGACACAAGACAGGGTTACTTGGACCATAGCACACTGCAGCTATCCCATTTTCTACTTATTTTTGCCCACTATGTTACTACAGGTATGGCTGCAGCCAACTATCCTAATTGAAGATATGGTAATGTTTTTCCTAACAGCCTTATCCCACATGAATACACAGAAGTATCTCTGATAAACTAAGTACATGTGCTCAGTGAATTCAGGTGTATTCAAAACTAGCTGTAAAACTTCTCAAGCTTTTAAGGTTCTGAACTTCAGTGCGTAACATGGGACTTCATTAGCATTTCTAAAATACTGAAATATTCTAAGATACAGTTATAAAATTCAACAGCTAGATCAACAAATGTGGAATACAATAAACAGAATCATAGCCAGTGTCTTCTTTTATATATATTGCTGTAAAATTAATGCAAGGAAGTCTGAAAATACTTGCATGCCTGGCATATGATGAAAGGAAAGCAAGAAGCTAAACCAAATTATTGAGTTTCATATTCAATTATTTGAGATTAATAATCATTGGTTACAACTAAGGTGGGAAAATTGGAAGCTTGGAAATGATATTACAAATTATGCATTTAGCCTTGCACTCCACTATTACTCTTTCAAATCTGCAAAGGTCACAGGTAAAACACTGTTTCCCAGTAGATATTTACAACAATCCTCACTGTAAAACAACTGTAGTTTGCTCAGATTCGGGCTGCATAATAACTCATAATAACTCATGATTCTGACTGCTGGATTTTCATGGGAATGTATTTAGTGCTCTTACTCATTAAACAGCAAGGCTAGTAACTTCCCTTTTCTGTCATACGCTTCTTACTTTTTTAAATTAAAGAGATAAGCATGAAAGGTAATGCACTAATTCTCTTATGAGTTCTATGAGACATCTTTGGGGGGTTTTATTACTCTTTTGTTATTAACTTCTTTTAGCCTGAGTAACAGTTTTGTAACAAGGTGGAGATTTTATTGCATAAAACTAAAGGTGTGAGTTGAATATCCTGGGGCATGGTGTGAGAAAATGTAGAAGCTTTTTGAAGGTTAGGAGTCCTCAGGGATAGTTCTGGAAGACAGTATAAAATGGAGAAAACTGAATCTGGTGCAGTTTCATCTATAATGCTTTTATTTATTTGTTTTTTTATTATGATTTTTTGGAAGCAAATACCAGAAAAATATCCAGAAATTGTCCTACCAAGAGCTAAATGGAGTGGTCCAAAACAGAATCAGGGATTAAGCTAATGAATTGATAGTGAACAACTCTCCTTTTGAAGTGTACTTCTTGGATTCACTTCCTGACTATGTCTAATTTCCAAATAGGCTGAGATTGATCCCCAATGGAAAAGTAAAAATTAGTGTCTGAATTGCTTAAGACAGAGAAAAAAGGGAAATAAGGCAGTCTGAATGAGCACCAAATAGTCCTCAATCTGAGGAAGATCAGAGTGTGTGGCTGTAGAAGAAAGGGAAGCAAAATGAAACTAGAATGGACTCGAAACATATAATTGTAGCTAAAAGCATGACAGTGAATAAAGACTAACAGTTTTTATTTAAATGGAGAAAAAAGTCCACATGAAAAAAAAAAATTGTTGAAACAGCAAAGAGAATGGTGGAAGCTTTAGTAGTTTATGGACTAAGGGGTCTGATGTACAATGCTATCTGGAGCAGGAATGATGAATCCACCCAAGGGAAGAGACATTGAAGTTGGCTGGAAAAATACTTCTTGAAAACAAATTACCATTAAAATAATTTACTTGGTGGCATAAGAAGCACACCTCCTGTGCTCCAGCCTTTAAACTGTCATCTTCAGTCAAACCTGAGGTGATAGCCTTATCTCTTGTTCCCTGAAGGACTAAGCACTGATTCTGTACCTGTGCCTCCACTGTCCTCCCTTTCCTTCTGTCATAGCATCTCTCAGAAAACTACTAGCTGGTGTAAAATACTGACAATTACTTGGCTGCAATTTAAATGAAATGGTAAGTTACAATTAAGTTTTTACTGTTTTCTAATTAGGGTTTTAAATTGTGAAGATTCTGTTGTACTTTATTAACATTAAAAATGTTTTAATAAACAGTCTTCAGAATTAGTAAATTAAGGGTATTTCACTTTGAATTTAATACATATATTCATGCTTGAGATCCTGATCCACATAAAAAGGCAGAAGTAATCTGTATATAGATAAATTCCTTGACTCAGTACGTAGACACTTACACATGAGTATATCATATATCTTATATTTTAGAAAATGAACTTTAATCCAATTTAAAATAGTTTTGCAAGCAAGCTTTGGTTTTTCTAATGTGTTTTGTACATGAGCTTAAGATCAAAACATACACAGGGAAGGTGCTTACCATTTCTAAGTGGTAGATTGATTTTCAGACTGAAGAAAAAAGATAACCTTTAAAAATAACAGATACAATAACTTTATACTTTTCAAAAAATAATAAAAAAAAGAGGGAAAAAAGACAGCATTTTGGTTGTCTATTCAAAAAAGTGAAATACATTATAAAACAGAGAAAAGATGAAATATTAATGCTTTGTTGCCTTTTTGTCAAAACACGCAATTATTAATGTCTTACTTTTGATACTTGTAGAGAAGATGTGATGTATTCTTACTATTTCTTCCTCGAGTTTAGGCTTAAAACAGTGTACAAGATTTGTATAATAAATTAAAAAAAAATAGGTAAAAACAAAGATAAAAATTTATACTCTTGCATGTTTTAATCAAATAATAACACACAATTTAGGGCAAGATACTAGACTTATTAAAAAAAAGTCTGGAAAAAACATGGAATTTTTGAAGGAGCATTTGTAGACATGTAAAAAAAATGTGCTATATGCCATGAAATATAATTAGACCTGTAAAAAGCAAGATATAATAGAAAACTAAGCACAGTCCAGATTCAGTGAGGATAATGAACAGAAAGCAGTATGATGGTATTGATAGATCAACTTTTTCTGGTAAGAAATAGACACAATTTTTTATTTTTTTTTTTAACATTCCAAATCTCTCTTTAATTATTCAACGCTATTTGCCATAGGTAAGCCATTACTCACTTGAGAGAGGGGAAATGAAGGTCCAGGACAGTATGAGTAAATGATAATGATGTTCTCTACTGCCTAACACTGAAATTCCATTCTTAACACTGAAATTCAATTCCTTAACTAAAGAGGAACTTGGGTTTTTAAGCTACGCATCTGCACCTAGAAGCAATGACACAGGATATATGTGACACCCACATCTTTCTGAACAGATAGTTTTAAGTACACTGCAACATCTCAGGTGTCATTGAATGAAGCCCTAGCTCTCTATTATATATCCTGATACATTAATCATGTCTATGATGAATAGGCATCTATGTATAGAAATCCACTTAGAGAAAGACTTGTATGTTTTTGTTGTAGTCCAAATTTCACAGCTGCTATCATAATTTCTGGGAACTGTAATGTTTCTAGACTTTGTGTCAGGTCTTGATTTGGCCCAGTATTTAAGCTCATATTCAAGTGTAGGTTTTAGGTGATTGCTACAGCATGGGTAGAGGGAAAAAAAAAAAAAAGGATTTGCCAGATTTCTTAATATGTACCCAAAAGCATCAGTGTAGGAGAGAGGGAGCAAATGAATGTCCATAAATGTCCAGTCTCTGCCTGCCACTGTAATTCTCTGTCTGTCACTGTCAAACAGTGACTAATAGGGGCAAATCAGCTTAGAGGATTTCTTCTCCTAGGGCAGTCAATGTTGTACATTACAAAAATCTATGACATCTATAAGCAGCTGAGCTACAAGTCATAGTTTTCCAGTGGACATGTGCCATAGCTACAGGAGATTTTTGTATTTTATTTTCTTTTCCAGTATTGTTTTGGAAGGACTGTCTCTTTAGGAACAAATTCCCCTCCTCCCTCACCAGGGTCAGTCAGGAAGAAGAAAAAAAAAAATGGCTGGGTGGAAAATGGAACTCTGTTTCTCTTCCCTGAACCACACGTGCTGGTGTGCCTGCAGAGTGTCACGTCCACCATTGGAGCCAAGGGGGCCTGAGCCGTGCTGGGGTCAGAGAAGCCTGGGTTTACCCCCATCCCCACTGCTTGCCCACCACTCACCTGATGCTCCCCTACCCCTGCTCACTCACTGTCAGACCCCCACCACCCACAGCCCAGCCAAGCCAAGCAGGACACCAGTGCTGGAGGCAGAGAACAAGGAGGTCCTAGACTAACACTGCTGCTGTAGTCAAGACCTGAACTTGACTGGGTAACGTAGCGGGCAGTGTAATAGTATAAGCCCTTGTGAACTACACAGTTTTCCTAGTTTTTTCTTCTGCCCGTTTCCCCTTGTTTCTTTTGTTTAGTTGGGCAGAGGGGGATGGTTGGCAGCAAGCACCCTGTACCATTTTCCTGCCTTTGTTCCCAGAAGACCACATGGGGCAGTGAATTACCCTCTTTCTGGGTAAGCCATTTTCCTTTTTATCTTTGTGGTTGCTTCTATTTCGTTGCCAGAAAATTGTTATTTTTTTTCAATCACACTTTTGTCTCTGTATTGATGGGAAATAAAAGGGAGAGGGAGTTCTTATGGGAGTTCCTGCCCTAGTATTTGTCTTTAAATCAAGACAACATAGTAAATAACAGCTAAGTTGAATTAGGATGTTTCGAGTCTCCTAATTATTCTAGGGGAACAGAAAGACTCACAGAAGCTCTCAAATGTAGATAAGGTTCTGTATGTAAGGAAAAGATATTGCTACACCAAGCTATAGAATTTAATTTGCTGCAAGGAAAAAAGTACCAAATATACTATATAATTGCTAATTAGATGCTGTTTTTAAACTAAGATCTCATTTGAACTCAAATCATCATAAAAGAATTAAAGGTTTTTTTCTTTCTGTTACCTCTTCCACTCTGTTTTTATACACATTAAAATAGTTATTCTGCCCAAATTTATCTCTGAAATACATAATCACACAAAAGGTTGCCTATAAAATTTTTAGAGGAAACTTGAAGTATAAAGTTGGTGCCATGATTTCTAAATACATGCAATAACTTTTAAGATAGTTCTGTAAGAAAAGAAAAGGAAAACTTTCTCCACAATACACACCCACACACTGAGAGAGATTTATAGAAAAATTCAAGTTGAAGTGTTAGGGATATTTTAGGACCTGTCCTGTGAAGAGCTAATGACTTTCCTTCATCGATTGTAACACAATGAGACATGTTCCACTCAGACATTGAAAAGAGCCAGAATTTTATTTAAATTGTATGTCTTCATTATTCATCTACACTGAAGAACATAGACTAAAAGGAAACAGTAAGAAAGCACTTTTTTTCTGCAATTTTCATGGTAATGTGCTATACCTGTCATATTTTTGCAAGCTGCCAAGGCTCAGTCTCCCTTAGAATATCTTCAGAGTCATCTATCTTCAAATTCTTGAAGTGTATTTTGTTTCAGTGTGTGTTATATACTGGAATACATTTTCAAATATTACACATAAGAGTGTAATTTGGTGATTGAGTTTCTGAGCCCCAGTTTGTAACTTAAGGGACAGTACCAGAGGGCAGTGATACAATGGATTTGTCTGGTGTCTTACAGGAAGACTCAATGCCCTAAGGTGATTAATACGGGACTTCATAGCTTGAAAATGCAGTCCTCCTCTGAAAAATGTGCAGAAATCATGGTGTTTTGGGTTTCATTTGGTTTGGTGTTTTTTTTTTTGTTTTTTTGTTTCCTATGGCTATGGCAAATTTCTGTGCTGAATTTACAAATCAAAAGTTTTATTTTTTCATTGGTAGCTCTGGAAAATTAGAAAGTTTTTTGTTTATTTGTTTTTTAAATTACTCTACCTCCCTACTTTTCCATCACAGCAATAATCATACTGAAGCCCAAACTGGTTCACAGGTACACCTCATCCTGCAATTCTTCTTCCTCTAACTATGATACTAGTGAAAGAGGACAGGCACATTCCATTGCCTTACTCAGATGTAACTAATAAGAATTTATTAGGGTGTTCTGTGATGATAGATAAACTGAAATAAGAGATCCTATAGTTCGTATGGTCTTAGGTATGATGACTTCAAAGGATTGATGCATGAGATTTCATCATTGCACTGACTTTATGAATTCAAATTCATTGGTGAGTAAAATTTACCAGTGTGCCATTAAATTATTTTATAAAAATTGGGGTTTTTTTATAAATTATTTTCCTCTAAAGCTCCCTCTAAGTTTTGCTTCATTCTTTTCATGAGATAAGATCTGAGTACGTTTGAGGCTTTCAGCACTATCCCAGCTTCCCCATTCAAGGGAACTACACTGCTATACATTTGTCGAGTTAGTTGTGAAATAAAGGATTTTGAGTTCTTCTAATAAATACTATGATTATATAAATGCATTTAGATGACACATTTCAACTGAATGGGTCCCAAATTACTCGCTCATCCATATCTCATACTTACTAATGCAGTAAAAAAAGAGCCATTTCTTTGAAATATCCAGTGTTACACCAATAAAAATCTAATGTAAGCATAGATCTTTAATTTATAGTGATACATTAAAGCTTTTAAACTTAGTACTTTTCTCTCTGCGGACACATATGATAAAAGAACTTTTCAGAAGAATACAAAATGCAGTAGGTAGCAAACACTTAACTCAAAATGTTGGCAGTGTTTGAGAGAGTTAGTTCCTCAAGTTGCATGAAAATAAGATCCTGAAAGGATTTGATGAATCATATGATTTGTGTTTCAAAATGCATGTTCATGCTTCAAAATATCTGGCTCATCTATTAATTTTTACATTACTTCAATTTATTACTAGCTATTGAGCAGTAATTTTATATATATATAAATGAGAAGATAATGTAATATCTAGACACAATATGTTTAATTAATGCACTGCATTCAAAACACTGATAACAAGTTATTCAAGTTATTTTGCAATTATTTTTACCTTTAACTACATGATAAAGTGCCACGTTCAGCCGGGAGAATAAGGATCGGGTCCACGCAGGGTGAGGGTGAGAACAGCAGTGAACCCTTTATTGGGGGGTGCATCAGACTTTTATGGGGTGGGGATGGAAGGGTCCGGAACCTGGGCAGAGTCGGGGGCGGAACGCGACACAAAAGGAAGGGTAGGGAGGGGACACTACAAATAAGGGATAACTGGGGAGTGGCC
>JAWWEW010000001.1:62625571-62636661 GCA_035583185.1 Anabacerthia variegaticeps
TCCATCCTGCTTATGGCTGGTGAATAGGCTCTGTTGCAACTGTTTTTTCTACATTTAAGTCCTTCCAGGATCTAAAACTATTAGCTGGTTCCCCGGCAATAAAGGATTAGAAATTGTAGAAATGTAGTATTGGTACATATTCAATTTGAAGACAACAGGTTATATACTGCTTACCAGAGAGTTTTGCTAAAGTAATTGACATTCATAAATGACAAAATTTGGCTTCATATAGCCTAACTTGTAGATAAAATTTATAAGAAGTTAATAGAACCATCATATTACTTCAGTGACAAAACTAGTATTGATAGTCACCAAAAAACCTAGGAAATCCATTAGCTGTAAAGTTAAGGGAGTCCATGATCCATTAGCCATAATCTTTACTGAGTGTGGTTTTTTTTGTGTTTTTTTTTTCAAAAATACATATGTAATTACTGTATGGATCCCTTCAAACTTGTCCTATTCTGTGATTCGGTTATTTATGAATATTTCTAAATTGCATTAACAAAGCACAGCAGAGGCCCTTAAATTCTCAGCAGTGTGAATCGTGTTACAATATGTCACATCAAGTCTTTAAAAGTGAATGCATTCAGACTGATGTAACACAACATGACATGATACATAAGGTCAGAAATATGGAGATTTTGAAGGAGTTACTTTCTTCCTTTAAACAAAACACACTTGATATTATTTTAATTTTTAGTTTTCAATGAAGTGATCATCTTAAAAGTTTGAGTCGGCCACGTTTACAATATACTTTGTACTTGAAATTTCATTAAAATGTCAAAGAAGATTCCAGTGATTGTAGTATTTGGTAACTAATATTTGTCTAAATTTATTATATAATTGAACTGGTAACAAGACATTTTTTTGCCACCATTTAAAATTCAGTATGCTAATTAATCCTACAAACTCAGTATTTGTTTCTGCATGCAACAATGAAGATTTTGATTGTGAGAAGAATGGTTGGTTTCCCTCCCATTTCTTAAAACACCAGAGATATCTTTTCTCACACATAATGCCATATAGTCTTGTATTAACAAGATTATATTTTGAAAATTCTTAGATCTGAAAAAAAAAAAAGGCAAAACACAAAACAAACAACCCTAAACAGCTAAAAATTGATGGCATCTGAAGAAATATATATATAAAGTGGCACAAAAGGATATACCAGCATGAAGATAAGTAGCTTAATTACTCTATACTGAGCCAGTATTTTATTTTCAATGGAAACAATTTGACTCTGTAAAGATTAACAGCCTGAATTACAACAGATACCGGAACTTGGGTAGACATTTCTACTGATACTCCTGTCCTTGTCAGTCTGCCTCATGAAGAAAGGAATCACTTATTGTGGTAATGTACTCTATGAGGAGATAGTTGAGCATATATTTTAGCAATTTTGCTCATTGCTACACCAGCTATGGTCATATAGGTCATATCAGGCTTAATAACTTTTGTGCAATTTGTCACAGAAATATCTTGTTTGTGCACTCTATTTGCTCCTCTCCACCCACCTTTCCCCCTCTCCCCTTTCACTCTCCAGGAAGAAGCAGGTGTAGTTTGTTATCCTATTGAGTTAAAACTTAATTTCATAGCAGCAGCTGCCTGAGAACTAACTCAGAACCACCTAAAGGAGAAGAGTCTGTTACAGAGGAAACCATGGAAGGAAGCCTCACATGCTTGATTCATACACTCGGCTAGAGACTGTGTACTATAATGTCTGGGTTGGTAAATTGCCTTTCCTTGTGGAATGTGAAGCCAACTCTACTGCTTCTACAGCTTGTTTACCTCTTGTGATTTTGGAGCATAATTGGAATTTCTGTACTCACTTTGCAGGGGGTTTTAGCCACATGAGCAGTTCCATTAACTAGATGATTCATGTGAGAAGGTGATAATTTGAAAAAAAGGTGTCACATTTTTACCCCAACGCAGCAGAACACATTTTTACATGAGATTTCTGATGCATAATAGTAATTCATATTTATAGTTAATGTCAGATTAATTAGTCCAAGAAATGAGAAAAATAAACAGAGAATGTTTTGGGTTTATTCTGTTTGTTCTGAAACAGTGCTCTCCCACTGACACAACAAGTGGCAGTGTTTCCTGCTGACCACCTGAAGTAGCCAAACAAGGCAGCTTGGAAGGGTTTTATGGTTAAGCAGAAAAATAGGAGCTAAACTGCTATCATCATATTGACATCTGAGTTTTAGGTGTAGCCTGTCTCACTAATGATAGAAATTCAAAGCCAGGCTTTTGGAGAAGACACTGAAGAGTAATATTACATGGTGTGTGATTTAAAGGGGATTTGAAGTGTTGACCAATACAGTATTTGCCATCTGCCTAAGTAATAAATTATTTTTTTTTAAATTAATTAGTAAATATAAGTCTACATTGAACTAACCTACATCTGACTCTGTGTATGAAAAAAACACATTTTATGTCTTTTAATATGGAAAAAAAATGTTATTTTCAAAGGCAAAAACTATGAAAACCAAATTAAACATAGTCAGTATAGCATAGTGTTTGTAATTCAAATATAGTTAAGTTGGAAAATCTGTAAACAAATCTGTAGATCTCCTACAAGTAACTATTAGGTCAGAAACAGAAAGTAGAAGCATCCTAAAAAACATTTTGATATTGTCTTTTAATGTTCTTTGTAGATAATGTTATATGATATTTAGTAGAGGCTTGATTTAGATTAAAAAAAATAGGAGATACTGAGACTTAGAGGTGTCAAGATGAAAAAAGCTGACACCCCCAAAAAATCAGAGGAGAAAGGGACAGTTTTCTTATACACTTATTGAACCAAAAACATATTTTAAACAAAAAATAGTACATTTGCATTAACATTTCTTATTGAAAAAGTGTGCAAAATTGAATATGTTGTAACTCATTTTAGAAGAGGTCCAAATCATGACTTTACAGATTCATGACACTTTATTCAGTACTAGAAAAACACTAAAGATAGACCAAACAAAACTAGAAAAATTATAAATCATCTAAAAAAAACCAATCAGCATGGCTTGACAAAGAAAATCTATATATCCATGTATGTTTGTGTATGTATTTTTTAAGGTAAGTACAAAGAATGAGGAATACTCTCTATTGGTTTGTTGTTTTGTTTGTTGTTGTTGTTGTTGTCTTCTTTTATTTTATATTTACTTATTTGTTTATCAGGATAAACAGGGAGTGGGTTAAGAAGAAAAATTCATGGACAGATTATTATATAAGAGAATTTTCCAAGTAAGCAACCCCATTAACAAAAACATGAGGTTTGCCAGACACAAGGATGTTTATTCTTTCATAGATGCTGGTACACAGTGGTCTGACAGGTGTTTGAATCAAAATTTGTCTTTCCCTTTCAAAGCTCTTGCTGTATCCCAAACAATAACAGTTTGTGTAGCCTGAACACAAACCTTCTATTACCATATAATACCTCTCTGTAACTATGTTTACTTGTGAACAAAGTGAGGATTTAACCAAAGTTTTCAGTTTTGTAAACCAAGTCATCTTGATAATATCCTTGTGAATAACATAAAGGAATAGGATTCTAATGGAATTAATTAAATTTACATTGTCTTTTCTCTATCTTTAAACCTTCAGCTGTAGAATTGGAAGCTCCACTTTTCTGATCTTACTGCTGTTATTGCAGAGAATGTCCCAGATATTATTTCTTCATATGTGTACTCTTTTTTGTGCCTCATGGAACAAAGCAGCTTAAGGACACATAGCCCCTGTGTTTGAACAGGAAGAATGTCATTCTTCATTTGAGTTTCACTTCATTTGCAATTCCAGATTGAAATCACAGTAAATTATAACTAGTCCTGCAAGGAGCAAGGAGTTGGACTCAAAGATCCTTATGGGCCATTTCCAACTTGAATTATTTTATTATTCTACAAGAAAAATCATACTTGTAGGTGGGGGGGTGAGAGAGGGAAGGGAAAGTCCATGAGATAGATCTGGATGCAATTTTATACATTCTGTGGACCTCGTTCTATTTAATTGACATTGATTAAAGTTCATCATAGTCTTTAGCAGACAAGAATAGGCAGTAATAACAGATTGAAACATGATATTTTCAAATAGATGTACAAACTCTGAAAAAATAGGTCTTTTATTATCCCCAAAAAATTCAGTAATATATATGAAGTACTAACAACAGAAAATAATGACACCTAACACCCAATTATCTGTGTTTCAGCAATGTGAAACTTGCTTTCCTGCATCTTTTCACATTCATTCTACTTAATCCTTTGTTTACTCTTTTTTTTCTCTGGTATTTTGTGCCCTCCTTTCAGACACATTTTCAGCTTGCTTCCCCATTGTTTCAAGAAAGGAACAAGACTGTTTGAATGAGATTTAACCTAAAAAAAAGAAAGAAAAAAAAAGAGAACATCTGTGCTCCATATACCTACACAGATTAATCAGTTAGAGTGACAATTCCATTGGAAATCAATACAGAGAAGACAAGAAAAAAATTCAAAGGTCGTCAAGCAAATGGTTTGTGAAGGCAGCATCTTCAGAAAAATAGCCCGGTTTATGACTGCTAGCCTATCTGAGTGAACTACAGTATGATCAATTACATCTTACACATCTTTCTTGACCAGTCATACATTTCTTCCCATTGTGTGCTCAGCATATTCTTCCATTTTTAATCAAATAATGATTAACAATGATCACAGGCCAAAGTACAAATTCAGCCCATATGCAGCCTTTCAGCTCTTGAAAGTAAAGCATGTCTATCACTAAAGTAATGATTGTCTATCATAAATGTTCAAGCTAATATTTTAATGTAGACTGGATCTGGAGAACCGGTCAGAGAACTATCATGAACTTCAACAATGGGAAATTATTGTAATGCTCTGAATAAAATGTAAGAAAGTAAACTGATGTGATCACCATCCCCATGAGCCATTCCATAGGCAATAGCAATCTTGAAAGACGTTCATAATATTTAAGTAACATATAAAACATGCAAAATGATCTCTACTTATATCATGGTCTTACTCAGCTATGACATCCATGTTTAGTTATGTTCTCAAAAAAAAATCTTCATCATAGACCTTTGTCTTTTTTTCTTCTTTTTTTATTTTCACTATAAATATATTCTTTTACTCAGAAACAGCTTCTGAATTTTCAGTGAAGTCAGGCATATTATATTTTTGCTTTTCACTCTCAGAACTAAGAATGAAGAAATATATATTTGGAAGGGCATGAATACAACTATATAGATTTGGAAGAAATTCTAGTAATCTTTAGTAAAACCAAAATAATCTAGAGAAAATAAAATTCACCATTCTAAAGATTCTTCTAAGACATAAAGTCATATGGATAACTATCATTTAACATAAAAAATGCAAAAGAGGTTTTCAGGACCAAAAGCTGGTTGTTATTTTCTTAGTTTCCATACTTCCATGGTTTCATATTCTCATGCGATATTTCCAATACTAAAGTATTAGTTTAGGCAGGCTAGTTTCAGTTCTTTCCTTCTTAATTACAGTGTATTGATAATCATAGGCAAGACATAAATCCTGATCTCAAAACACCACCTGCAGTAATTTGATTCTTTTGATCAGTCTTAGAATAGTTTGGTTTATAACTTGACAGGAATTGGGTAATAGGAAACAAGGGGAATTTACCAAGTTCCATATCAAAGATACCTTCCTGTCACCAAATGCCTCAAGCTGAGCTCTTCCTCACATCCATATACCTTTTTGAATTGAGAAGATAAAGAATCTAAAGTCTTAATTTGTGTGGGAATTTCATCCATGTTTTACAAGTATTCTACCTCTGTTTCATTTGATTTCCTCACTTGTTGTTCACACCCTTCCCAAAGCTATTGTGATAGTGTACCTAACAAGACTAAATGCATAGTGAAGAGAGGGAAGGCTGAACACCTTCTCCCATCCAGCCTGCTGCTAATCTTGAATTTTTGGGTGCCTTTTCTTTAGGTGCGATTTACATGGGCTCCAAAAGTCTTGGGAGTCTAGGAAGTTCCCCAGTGGTGGGAAGCTAGTCTACGTAATCAACATTATTCCAATTTACAAGAATGTTATAAGGGAACGTTCAGAAAATGACAGACCTCTTAGTCTAACCTCACTACCTGGAGAAGGAGATCATCCTCAGTGCTATTGAAAGTCCAGGGTTCTCAATGCCTTCTCCACCTCAATCTTTGCTGGTAACCAGGGCTCCTAGGCCCCTGAAACAAGAAGGGGACTCTGGAGCAAAGAAGACTTACGCTTGCTTGAGGTGCAAGGTTAGGAAGCACTTAAAAAAAGCAGGCACACATAAATTTAACTTTCTGAAAGTTAGGACATGGATTTATCCTTCTTTAGTTATCTAAAAGGGTTTTTTTTGTTATATATTATTTGAGTTGGATAATTGTTTGTGTATTTTTTTTTATTTTGTTTTTTTGGTTTGTATTTAATTCAGGTTAAGGTAGTCATCTAAGCTCCTTTATTACAGAGAGAAATCATACAGGCAGCGAGATTAACTCTTTATAAAGTCAGAAAAATCATTGTGAAAGTGGACCCTTCACCATTAATAGGTGAGGACAAATCACGAACTGAATGATGAAGATGAATTTCACCTTATAAGCCCAGCAATAAGATTTTTTTTTAAAAAAAATTATTTTTATCTTTTTATCCCACTATGTTGATTCTTTGCTGGTGTAGAGTTAATTTTCTTCATAGTAGTTAGTATGGGGCTGTGTTTTGGATTTGTGCTGAACACAGGATTGATAATGTAGAAATGTTTTTTGTTATTGCTAAGCAGGGCTTACACAGAGCCAAGACCTTCTGCTCCTCATGCTGCCACACTGGCAAGGAACTTGGGGGTGCATGAGAGAATGGGAGGAGACACAGTTGGGACAGGTGATCCAAACCAACCAAAGGGATATTCCAGACCATATGATATCATGCTAAGTATGTAAAGATGATGGGAAGAAGGAGGAAGAGGAGGTATGTTTAGAGCGATGGTGTTTGTCTTCCCAAGACACTGTCATGCATGATGGGACTCTGCTTTCCTGAAGATGGCTGAACACCTCTCTGTCCATGGGAAGAAGTGAATTAATTCTTTGTTTTTCTTTACTTGTGTGCACAGCTTTTGTTTTCCGTATTAAACTGTTCTTATTTCAACTTGCAAATTTTACTTTGATGCTCTTCCCCATTCCATTGGGTTGGTGGGGGGAGAAGAGAGTTGAGCAAATGGCTCTGTGGTGCTTAATTTCCAGCTGGGCTTCACAACACAACACCTACAAAATTCTAGAGAAATTCACAAATATAGTTGTCATTTAAATTCTTTGAAAGGGAGAAAGATGTAGCATGGGAAAAAAAACCAAAACAAAAAAACCCACCAAAACCCAAACAACAAAACCCTCCAACTTTTAATCAAAACCTTTTATAACTTAAATTAGTTAGACCTGAACTAGAAACAATTTCTATGATTACTTGAAGGTATTCTGTAGCTTTGTTTAAATGTAGTCTCAACGAGCATTTTTGCGACAGTTTATGACATCAGAGTATCTAATAAGTAGTATTTATAAGCCTTAAATCATCAACAAAATGAAATTAGATCATATCTTGCTCATGTTTAAAGTAAAAATAAAATTTAGAAACAAAATTTATTACATAGAGATTGATATAATACTCATTATGTCTGTTTACCTAATTTCAATATGTGATATGAGCATATGTATTTTTACTGAGAGAAGAAATATTCTGAGCAGAAACAATGAATTCAGTTGGACTTCTTGGTTGAGAAATGATCACATGTTGAAGGTCTGAAGTCTTACTGTCAGAATATATTATCATATATTTCAATCTTTATGTTTTGTTGACTTCTAGTGTATTTCGCATTTTAAAAACTTCCTTTATTTCCAACACTGTATAGGGCTGCCCTTTAAATTCTCAAGTGTATATGCTGAGAAATCACTTGTTCTTTAATATACTGATTTGTACATTATTTTATGTTCCACTTTAATGCATTTGAAACAAAGGTTTCCTTAACCAAATGTATTAGTAGATGAATATGCATTTATTTCTTTGGTCAGCTTTGCTGTCCTGACTTTCCACAGATAAACAGATTGCCATTGCATATGATCTGACATGAACTGAAGTGAAGGAAAACACATTAAGGGAGGGAAGAGATCTGATTAAAATAGATAGATGTCGCATTCAATATTTACAAGTTTATTACAAAAACACATTCTGAATTTTCTTCACAGAGCTAGAGTAGATTTTTTAAGTTTCCTTGATGATACCTTAAACTTGTAGTAGACTAACCCAAATCAAAATGATGTTCTGTGATGTCTGATACATATAAGCACTAATCTCATAGTTGTTTCTATGAATATCTAATTTTAAAAGAGTAATATTGTACACAAAAAACTAAACGTCAGGGCCGAATACAATATTCTGAGAAAAGTCCAATCAAAACCATAACAACTCATTTTTTATTAAACTATTGTTTCATCAGAAATATGAAAAGTACATTTTCACAAATTTACTTAATAAAGAAATGTGACCGAAAAATTTCCATTCATAATCCAAGTTGTTTACTGAGATGTATTCACTGCTAAAAAATGAATAGGTACTGACAAACAGAATGACAGAAATCCCAAACCAATAATTGGCATGAGGCTTGATAAAGAATGTGACCTTTAGTAGTCTTGTTATTATTTCTGTCATACTGCAACATAGTAAAGAACATTTTAAGAGATCTCATATTAAGTTGTCAATCTTAATTAACATGATTAATCAAAAAAATGCATTTTCCATATTTGTTTTCCAGGCAAGAATTAATAATAGCAGACAGATTTTAAATATGTAGTAAAAAGTTAATGAATACATTACATTTTAAGTACTGAGTTCAAAAATCTAATTTTGGATCAAGTGTTTCTTGAAAAGAAAAGAAACCAGAAAGCTGTGGTGTCTGCGAGATTCCTGAAAACCAACAATCAGGCACACCACATTTTCAGTTGTTAACAGCATTTATACCATTCAACTACAAGCAAGTTTGCTCTATCAAGGAAATAAGAAATAAAAGAATGTTTATGATCATGTTGAATGCTTTACCTTTTCTTCAGATAATCACCCCAAAGAACACACACATTGTTGCCATATGAGATGTTAGTTGTCTACCTGGTACAACACTGAATCTATCAGTGTTCAATATCAAATTATTGTCATTCCGATTTAAAAAAATCCACTGAAGACGTTCTGGAAAAATTGAAAAAAAAAAATAAAAAATTAGACTCTTGATATATTAAATGCTGGAGCATAGTTATGTTTTGTTTTCTATTGATCGTTTCCATGGTTTTCAGTAAAAAAATTGTATGTGAAGATAATCTTATCTTGTGAATGATCAAATTTGGTCTTTGAACAAACTCCAAGATCCTTGGTTCCCAAATACTTTCATGCTGCCCTTCAATCACTCCAGAAAATATTAACTCTATAAAAAATGACTGTCACTCTTTTTGAAGTATGACACTTTTTCATTTTTTTGAAAAGGAGTTGTCCATAGATAGAGAAAAGTCTATACAGGAGTTCTTGATTTTTTTTTCTCTCTGCAGTAGAACAGGATTATGTGTAATTTCATTACCTTACCTCTTGTCTTCCTCTGAGTTGAATAAAGATGTTTTATGAATCAACATACCATCTCATCTTATATATCATAGCTTGTGTTGTTTGCCTATACCTCATTCCCTTTTACTAGCAGTCCTATTCCGAACATGCTTATTGCAACTAATTTTATCTGTAAAATTCATTTTTTAATTCACATCAATGTAAATTATTTTTTTTCTAGAGATTATCCTGCACGTAAAAGAACTGATATTGCTGCCAAAAATTACTCAGCATCTGTCAGCACAGAAACTCCTTTTACAATAAGCTGCCTTCTGGTTTATCTTGGTATGTCAATTCACACTTCTGCTCCCTTCTCCCTGACTTTAAAGAAACTGAATATATAAATGCCACATTCAATATTTCCTTCCTCTTTGGAGGCTACAGATAACTATGTTAAACAGTGATCCTGATGGTGGAAAAGGATTTTTTACTTTTTCCATTGATACAAACTAGTGATTCTAGTCCCTCTTCTTTCTCTATTTTCTTACCAAATAAAATATTTATCTCTTATATGGCTGTTTAATTATATGAATAACTTAGATGAAAAGACAGACTGTTTAAAAATGAAAGTTATACACATTTCTTCCATTTTACAGATTAAGTTTAGACATTTTAAAACATTAAGTAACTCTTTCATTAGGCTATTTGTGAAACTTAGCTCAAATAATGGTGTTTTTTTTTTTTTTTTTTTTTAAATACCATTAAGGGAAATTACATAGGCAATAACAGTTATCACCATTTTTTATTTTTTCTGATCATTATAATATTTTAGATATTTCAAAAAATAACCAACTAAAAAAAAAAAAAAAACGGAAAACAATAACAACAAAAACAACCCAAAACTTAAAACCTTTCAATATTTAGATATAGTAGCTTGGTTTTGCTATTTTATTATTGGGGGATAAACAGAGGCTGTGCTGTGTGAAAAATAAGCAGTGCATCTGTGGTTGTTTTATGCCCAATTTTAATGAAATTACAACTTTAGTCTAAGCAACAGGAATACATGCTTCATTGTTATTCTCACATGATAATGCACTAATGGAGAACATAGCTGTTACTGAAAGAACAATAAAAGAATTTCCAATTTTTAATTTTTACAAGTCAGAAATTTATGTTAAAGATAATCCACTCTGAATCATAATCCACTTTTCAAGAGAAATGAAAATTTTATGAAAATGGGGGAATAATTGTGCAGTTTCCTTAAGTTGTTTAAATTCGAAGCAGTGGAAAAACAGACTTTGTGCAGAAAGGAGTATCATAGATTTAAACATTCATATCACCAATATTATCTGTTAACTTTGACAACACAGTGGGTATTAAAAAGACTGAAGAGTGAAAGAAGTAAGTACACAGACAGATGGGAGTCATTTGGCTTAATGTACTATTGGAAAGATTTAGGAAGCTATGAAAAGGAGTGTAGCGGGGAGGAGAGGAGCGGAGAGGAGAGGAGAGGGGAGCAGAGGTGAG
>JAWWEW010000001.1:62637231-62650499 GCA_035583185.1 Anabacerthia variegaticeps
AGGAGAGGAGAGGAGAGGAGAGGAGAGGAGAGGAGAAAGCAAACACTGAACTTTTTGAAAATGTTGCATCTAGGAGACGGATGACACCAGAAATAGATGGATCAGCTCTGGCTAGGCCTTATAACAATTTGATTTAATTAAGTTTGTGCAGATAATGTCTTATGTTGATGTAAGTAACTTCATATAGTGGTATAATACTGCTAATTAAGTGGAGCATGAAATTTAGAAAAGATATTGAAGATAATGAAGGAAGAAAAAACAGGACGACTTATTCTGAGCACATCTAAAAATTAAATTTCATTTCTTGATATATATAGAAAAGAGATGGTCAAAATCAGTGCTTGCTGTTTTCAGGACACTATGTCATTCAGCATGTAACAAGGACTATATCTGTTCTCTTGAATGTCAAAAGGATTTTGCAATTAACTTCACAGCATGATGAGGCTCTGGGTCTTTCAAAATAGAGTTGTTGTATAACTCACAAAGTTCTCAGAAGTTTTGATTTTTTTTAAATTATTTTTTTCTATCACAATTTTTTATAGGAAAGACACAGGCTAACACTTCAGTTATATATATATATTTTAAAAGCTAGGTATTTTAAAATATTTCTTTCTATACCTTTTTCCCCCTCACCAATTATTCTGCAATATGTAGTGTGCTATTTTTCTTACTTTCATTTTTATGACAGTTTCAGTTATAGTTCCAAAGAAACACAGCAAGACTGAGATTGAAAAATTTCTGTTATTTCATTGGGTAACTGTTTTATTCAAGCAGAAAAATACAAAAGGCAAAAGTGTGCCTTAAATGTCAGCTGGAAATAAAGCGTGTTTGTTCTGCATGTATATCTGCCTTGAGAGAAGCAGAATAAAAGGAGGAAACTTCAGAAAAAAATATCACTTTTGATTAAAGAGAGTGTGTTATATTGAATTCATGTAAATAATCAAAATGCATGATATTAATATGATCTGGTGTATTATAGATAGAAATAGTCCACACTTTTGATATTACCTTAATGTTTTAATAGTTACTTTAATTATTTTGCAATATGCAGCACATTAGGAAATTTACCCTTCTTATTTAGGTTAAAAATACTTTAGCAATGATTGATTGCAAGTAGATCAAGTCTACATATTAAGAAATAGTTTTCAAAGAAATACAAATTCCTATTCAGTATTTGCTTAAAATATGTAGCAAAGCCTTCAGTTGTAAAATGCAACCAGCTTGATTAAACAAATCATTGTGCTACTGAAACTCAAAAAAATAACCCAGAAACAGCATCTATTATAGGTCTTTTTTTAACACTGACTTTGTTTCTGAAACAATAGAGAACTATACTTCCTTTAGACATCACTGCCCCAAATATAATAAAGTCAGACCAAGCAAGTTTTGATCACTGTACATTTAAGCATATGGGTCATTATTTTGTAAAGACTAGTTAGTTTGGTTATAAAAATATCTATTCCACTGCAACTGACAACACTAAAGGGAATGAACTGATTTATCTGAGAAACAACTAAATAGTTACTAACATTAAATGGAAACTGAAATTGGAAAAAAAAAAAACAAAAACCAACCACTTCACACAAAAAAAACAAACCAAAACCCCAACAAACTCACCCCACAAAAAAAACCCAAACAAATCCTTTTTCAAGCCTATCCAAAGTTCTCCAAAAAACATCATATATTATCCATCATTTAATAATTAGCAAACCTATCTGCTATTAGAAGGGTGGTTGAAGAGTGACAATAAATCAAATCACCTTTCAAATCCGTATCTTCTATTTCTAGCAGTCAATTAAAAAATTTAATGTACCAAATGACAGTAGAGCAGAGAAGACTGAAGTGTAGGACAAAAAGTCTGAGTTCTTTTCTCTCTGAGGAGCAGTCAACCTGGTTATTTTTTTTCGGGGCTAAAATCAGAAAAATACTGTTCAGAAGGTAAGAAGTACTGCTACTCTTCCTTATTCTAAGTGTTTGTGTTATGTGTGTGTGTGCATTCTGTGGAGGGCTGTCTTTTTTCTTTCAAGAAAGTGACTATAGATACTTATCTTCAAACAACATTCAATGTACTTAGAAAGTGCCCAGCCTAAAAGGCTCTTTAGTTTACAAGATTACCAAGTAATTTGTAGCTGAGTCCCTTATTAAGTAATTTCAATAAGGATATTGTTGGAAAATTCCCTTAAATGATAACATTCAGGCTTACCTTAGATGGTAAAGCAGGCGCATGTATCCTACTCTCGGAACAATTCTATGAGTAGTAAGGTACCATGTAACATGAATGAGAATTTTGACACCTATTTTTGTGTTAACATCTACTATATATATAAAATTTCTATTTGTATTAACATATTTAACAGGATCTTCCATGTACTTAGGTGTCTTTTCTAACACGTAATACTGTTACCAGGTCAAAACAAAACATTTCCTGAAAGTTTGATCAAAACCTTATTGAAGTCAATGGAAAGAACTCCTTTGACTTGAGATAGGATCAGATTTAAAACACCTTACAAAACTAGTAGTCTGGCCCAGATTCTACAATGATTACTAAAGTCAGTAAAGATTTCTGACCTTCTGTTCAGTATAACCACATATTTTTGGTTTGAATCAGAGATTCACCATCAAATTAAAAAATAAGCAAATGAGACGTTCCATCTGTCCAATAAAATAATTTAGAATCTATGTCAGAACAAGCTCGATACGTAGAAAAAACTTACAAACTCAAGTTTAAAAAGCCAGGAAACAAGACCAGCTGAAAGGTAATCTGTGTCATCATTAATTAGAAATAATTTTCTGACAAGGTTACTAAATGTGAATTTTAGTATCGTTATTTGTAAAAAAATAAAAAATCATGCTCATGCATACTTTTAAATAGTCTCAAAATTTAATAATAAATATTAAATTGAAGTTGATTGAATAAGTCCATTAGCTGGTAACATTAAAATACACTGAAATTTGTTCCTTTACATATTTTTTTTTTCTGCGTTATAAATAAGACAGTCAGCCTGTGAAATGCACTGTTAATAATATTTTTCAAGTAAGATAAATCTCTAGAAAAAGTGGTCCTCAGTTATTTCATATTGGTGGTACTGTCTTTTGCTAGCTCATTGTTTCTCTTTGTGAAGAGCTTAAATATAAACAAAGCTGTTTCAATTTAACTTGGATATAACAAGCAAATAAAATAGTTTAATTTCCATATAAATTTTAAAAATAGTGAATAGTTTACAAGGTTAGAAGTACAATGCAAAGATTTCCTAATAGGAAAAATGTATTTCAGCCAGACTTAAAGTGTGTCTTTGACATAAAACATTGGATATATAATACAAGGTTTAAGCTGCTTAAAAGTTAGGCACTGTCTGAATTTGTCAAATAGGCTTCTTTTGTAGTTAATGGACAGACATCTTCTAAAATGCAGTATTAAGATATAAAGAACATAGCTAGCAAGCTTAGTTAGCTTTAATATAGCTAAATCCATGGAAGCTAACAAATTAACCAAAACCAACTCCTATTTTAAAAAGCTTTAAAAAAATTGTGTAGGACACCAGTATCCTACCCAATACTCACAAGAAAGTGGCTGTGTCTATACTGCTTTATACCAGCACCATTAACTCTCACAGCCTTACAGGCAGATTGCTGACCATTGCCACAGTACAGACCAGGGTTGACCTTCTATCAGCTGCAAGCAGGTTTCTTCTAACACTCAATGGTGAAGGCACAGTGAACTTTTAAAAGTCCTCTCCACTTAATGGTCCAGCTCTGACATTAGAACTAAATGGTGCTTCAAGCAAGATGCCACATGGGCAAGAGGAATTATACATTTAACTGTCACTTTAAAAGGATCAGGATTTCGATTTTGGCTCTTGCCCCTCCCAACAGCTTCTTACACACTGATAATTTCACTTGCAACTGTGGTGAGACACTGAAGGAGGTTACCCAGAGAAGCTGTAGATGCCCCATGCCTGGAAGCATCAAAGTAAGACTGGGCAGGAGCTTTGAACAATTTGGTCTAGTAAAAAATGTCCCTGTCCATGGCACAAGGACTAGAACTAGATGATCTTTGAAGGTCCCCTCCAACTCAAACCATTCTTTGATACAATGGTCTTCCCATCGTGCTTAGAGAGTGAGATATGTAAGGAGGCAGAGGTAACAAGAAATTTTGTTTCAGCAAGATTTAGCGGTATTGTGTTGGAAGATTGAAAGGAGATTATCCTTCTCACACAGTCACATCTGTAGGCTTCCCCCAGAAGTGAAAAGACATTGGAGCCACCTCTTCAGAGGAAAATAAACATAGTCTCTCTCTCTGAAAGCCAGGAAGAAAAAAGCATCACCACATGAAAGTATGTATCACCAGGGAAAAAAAAAAAAAAAATCACAAAAACCTAGTAAGTGATTGAGTAGGTCATCCAATTAAATAAGGATAATCTGTTGTGCAAAAGACTAAGGAAAATGTAGAACAGAGAAAGTGTATGGAAGAATCTCAAGAAGTTAGACGAACCTGCTGACCATAAGTGTGATAAAGTCCAAAGAGATGCTTTCCAAGTAATGATGGTCACATCCTCCTTAGTCTCAGATCTGCTGAATGGCTGCTGTGTCTGACTGACTTTAAGATGAAAATATTTACATGATAGACAGTCAGGATACATTATAAGCATTGTCCCATCAAAACCTTAAAAGAGGAGTTTATAAATAATGAATAAATTAGCTAGAACCTTGCATTAGACTTTGCCTACTATGGAGTTTAGGTACAAGAACTGGTCACTTTCATTAAATGCACTCTTAGATATTTTCTTAGGAAAGACAACTTCTAGGACACTAGGGTTTAACTACCTGCTCTGCAACTTAAAGGAAACCTAGAGAAGTTGTCTGCTTTTTATCTTTAACCCTAACAGTCATTTTAATAACTTCTCAAATAAAATGAAAATTGCACTCTAGATTTCTCGCATACTAGCCATTCATAAAATGAATGCCATTAGTTTTTTCACCACAGGCTAGCATGTGCCTTTTGTCACATTGAATTTACCATCCCGTGACTGAAACCTTATTAAAAGTATTCACATTCTATATTCCCAGAAACACAATTTTGATTCAATACCAATCTGACATGAATATAACCCATGCTAATGGTTTAAGACATAGGAGATCAAATTCAATTGTTTTATAAAGTAACAAAAATGTGGAAATATAACAAAGGTCCCCTGGTATATATCGTATTTCTCTAAGCTAACAATGAAGGAATTTTTATGTATACTAATTCTATATCTTATGAAGATTAGATGTGGTAGCTTGAAACTGTATAATATGGAGGAAACTTGCATGTATGTAATAACCTTATTATTTAAGTTTAAGGTTTTACTCTAAAGATATGAATATAGAAATTTGTACAGGGGAGTCTGGAGGAGGTTGTTGAGTTAAAAATACACAATTGTTCCCAAATCCTTTTTTTGAAATATAGTCATTCCGTTTTCTCTCGCCGCCTCCTTTCTAATTCCCACTCAAAACTCCATGCATATTTTTATCCAAAGATAAAACCAGACACAGCTGTCACTTCTAATTAAATTTCAATAACTCAAGTTGAGTATTTGTGAATTTGATTTAATTGTGTTAGCACTGTTTTCAATAAATACAGAGGAAAGCTGCCTACTTTATTGTAACTGCAAAAAATGTCTACCAAAAATATCTTAGGGGAAAAAAAAGTAAGGTTTTTTCTCTGGGATTACATTGTCAAAATAAAACACAGGGTTAGTATCTTCTGTTTAGGTTGTGTGGCCGCACTTCCAAGCAGCTCTTTATTTCTTAGAACTCAGCCCTGCACTCACACACTACATAATACTCAATAAAAGGAATAAAAGGTACCTGATAGTTTTCCAAAACAGAAGCACATAGACTATGCCCTTCTTCAAAGCTGTATTTAACTACTTTTGTATGTTCCTAAAGAGATAAGGTTTGGTTTATGGGGTATTACTTTGTTCACTAAAGATCATATATAACATTGTGTAATCTGTATCATACTGCTTTGAATCTGATTCTGCTTTGATTCTGAGAAAAAAGGTAAGATATAATGAAATTGAAACTTATTTTCTATTTTGTTTTACATCTTACCTGATAACACATTTTATATTTTACATTGTAATACTCATAATACTGGCAAGGTAATTTAACAGTCTTAGTTATGCAAGGAATTAGTAAGATTACCTGAAACAAATAAACATCAATGCGAAGAGATGGTCAACTCTTTGTAGTGGATATGACAAATCCTCTGACTAAATCAAAGAAATATGTAATGAATTGTTCCTCAGAGCCCCAGGAGACTTATGGAGGTCTAATTCAAGGGCCTCACATATGTGCCTATGTCTATTTCTACATTTATATGATGTATGTCTTGGGGGGAATGGTGTGGTGCTGTGTACACACATCTTTCTGTATTTGTATAAGGAACCATAGAATGATTTAGGTTGGAAAATATCAGGTTGCTCAGGAATTTGGCCAGGTGATTTCTGAAAAGCTCCAGAAATGAAGATTCCACAAATTCTCTGGGATACTTGTTCAGCTATATAATCATGCTCACAGTAAATGCATTTTAAAAAATGTAAAAGATTTTAAAAAAAATAAAATTAAAAAAAAAAAATTGAAAAATCCTACAGTCAGAAATTTCTGTGTTCATCCTTTTGTCCACTATTGTTCTCATGGTGCACCTTTGAGAAGAATTTGGTTAAGTCTTCAATATTCTTCTAAACTTCTCCAAGAAAAGTAGTTCTAGACAGCTGCAAGATCTCCCCTTAACCTTCTGACTCTAGCACTGAAAAAAAGTACATTCTCTCAGTATAGTAAATACTGAGTTATTTAACATTTCCTGTAGTTGCTGATATAGTAAGGTCAAGCATTGTATGACAGTTGTCATAGAGTGTTGCTTTGTATGTAGTTTGAAGTGTTCTGATGAGTATTGGTTATTATAGATACCCTTTTGCTCACCAACAAGCTGAACAACTGGTTAACAAACCGAAAATATGTGTTCAGTCTATTAAATTGATTGGTATGCCTTAGTTGGTGTGCAGCATAAATTCCAAGTGTGGAAAAAAGTTATAATAGATTACTCAATCTAGATAACAGAATAGCAAAATGCAAGGTTTAGATTATTTCTCTTAATTTTGGTAATATACAATTAAAACCTCTAAATCTGAATTAGTCACTTTCGTATACTTATACAGTAAGTGGTAACACCAATCTACATTAAAAGGCCGATTCATCTAAATGTGAAAGAATTATTGAAGAATAAATAACTTACTCTGGAAGTTTTTCTTTTTCTTGGTCTACTTAATAACACTGCAAATATGTTGCGTAATATCGTGACTCTCCTGGAACTGGATATTTAGGATAAGCCATGTAGACCTGAATCAAACACACTGTACAAGGAAGAAAACACTGGTTTTGTTTGGTTTTATTTCTTTGTGACATTGATGAAGACTGTGATTTACACCTGGAACAATATATAAAGTTTATTGTGAGATCCTGCAGGGCAGAAAAATTCATTTTTATACAGACATTTTTAAAAATAATTATATCTCCGGATATTGATATATATCAGAAAAAAATAATTTATTGTTATATGCTCCTGTTGTGTTATCCTTATAATTTATTAAAACATCTAAACATGCACAAAGATAGATATTCTGAAAACCTGTTTGCTGTTTCTGTGAAAAAAAAAAAAATTAGATATTTCTCTTTCTGCCTACATGCAGGGATCATAATTATATTTTTATTTTATTATTTTGACCTTGAATTAATGTCAAAGCTATTGAAGTATATCTGTGTTGCATCCACTCCCCTCAAAAAGTTCCTAGTTTAATCACATTTACCACTGGGTATGTGGTCCAAATAAAGGTCTTGTAAGCCATTTTTAAAAACTTTTAACTTTTTTTTAAGGGGTAAAAAATGGATCATGGTACTTGGCTTTTCAGTGTCACTTCTGGAGGGTTTTATTTATTTTTTTTTTTTAATTACTTTCTGAAGGTCAACAGACACAAAGCCAACTATTTTTTTCCAGTTTTAATAAAATATTTTATCTGAGGATAAATGATGCCTACATTTAATTTCCTAAACCCCAAAAGAATGTTTGATCTAAAGTGTATTGATATAGTTGGAAATATTTTAAAATTTTTGGAAATGTTATCACTGGTAACAATAGCTTTTGGATCAGAGATTGAGAAGCCTGAGCAGCTGCATTTTCAAAAGCTTTCTGTGTCTGCATGTTCTCCTTGATGTCAAGGGGCTTAAATGGAAAATAAATGACCAATCTTGTCTAAACATAGCAAATAAAACAAATAATAAGGCAAAGTGCATCAGAGAGGGACATCAATACTAGCCTATTTTTGAACAACTTATTATTTTTTTTATTTTTTTGTCATTGTTCCTTGAAATTACTTGTATACATTTGTTCTCAGCAGTTATAGGGAAGCATAAGCTAGAGGAAAACTGATCTGTCAGCAGCCATCTAGGACTTCAAAGTTTTTTCCTAAAAATACCTTCATAGAAAGAAGAAAAAAAAGCCCGCTATATATGTAAACATCATGGTAACAGCTGTAGACACTCTCAAGTGTGGAATACCTTTTTTAACTTGTCATACTGAATGTTATGTATTTCTACCTACTTACACAATTAGTAGGCTTGGCAGCTAAAACATATTTCTCTATATTAGAGATATTAGTTCTGTTGAAATACAGAGTCTTAACTAGCCTAATTTGACACACGTTTTTCATTCTGTTTCATACCTCTTCATGTAAAACACATTATAAGTAATACATTTTTTTCCATCAGTAAACTAAATCAAACCCCCACCAAGTAGTCAAAAGAAGAACAAATTGAAAGAAATTAATTCTGGACCAGAAACTACACCTGCAGAGAAAAAGAAACCTAAAAAAAAAAAAAAATAGCTTGCCTTTTTGTGAGGTATTCAGGACTTAGTGAAAGCCATGACATCTTGACCCAATGTGTCAGTCACTCGTCTGATAGAGAAGACCAAAGCTAACAGATTTCTAAGATGGTAAGGAAATTAATTATTAAAATATGAAGGATCAGGCAGGACAGAGACTACAGCATGGTCTTGGGAAGCATCATTTAATGACTAATACAACCAAATAAACTAGGAAAATACCAAAACGTTTACTATGGACAAAAAGGTGGGAGACTATCACTTTTTCAGATTAATGGAGAATGTGGAAGCTGACTGAAGAGCCTGAAGTTTATACATCCACAAAGCAGATTAGTTTTTGAAGAAGGAAGAAGGAAAAGACCAGATAAAGCATGGGGGTTATTGAGGTGTATAGTTAAGGCCGTGTAAATGTGATGACAATGTCACAATCTTGTGCTTTCACTCTACTTTTTGAGACAGAGATGTCACCTCTGCCTGTGTCACTCTCTACTTTTAAGGTCTGTTTATATACTGAAAATAACTATAATGTGTTATCTGTCAGTGTTTCTGCTAGGTCAGATGTGATTCTAAGTAAATGACTGAGAGACTGGAGTAACTTGGCAGAGTACTGACTGAGTTATGAGGTGCCTAAATAATATTTTTTACCTGTACTCTAGATACACATTCTCATGTGTCATGCACACTGTCCAATACACATATAGGCTTTATTTAAGCAGACAATTTTCTTCTAACTGTAGAGGTCATTGGCATTGACAAGACATGTCAAGTGTGTGATCTGCTGATTTACTGATTGACAAGCTTTAAGACCCCAGACTCTTCTCACAAGCTCATGAAAGGGGTTTTACATCAAAAAATACAAGATTCAAAAAAATCCACCCAATGGATTTATTAAAGGGGCCTTCAGTTCTTTTATACCTTGAGACCATGCACATGAATAACACTATGATGTTTTTTCAAGAGGTCAAGATATCACACTTTTATTGGTAAACATCTGAAAATAAGGGAACTTGGCAAAAGTTAAGACAAGCCTTCAATGAAATAAAGCATTTCAGAAAGCATTGATTTAACAAATTCCAACCCATTCAGGTTTAAGTTACCCAAATATTAAGAAGAGGAAATTAGGAGAAAAGGAAGAAGTAAAAAGAATGAGAGAGATAGAGAGGGAAAGAATTATAGCTACCGACTTAGGTCCAACATAGGTCCAGCTTCTGGAAGTCCAGAAATGGTAGGACATCAACCATGCAGAGGCTGATTTTATTGCTCTCTACTCCTGTGGCCACTCCTCCTCCACAGCTGGGGCTTCCTGTGTGCCAGCCATCCTGGGACTGGGTTAGGGGCTCCAGGGCGTGTAGTGTGGGGCAGTGCTTCTGGTGTGCCAGTGACTGACAGCTGCATCAGTGGCTCTCAAAGGAAATGGAGTATGATTGGGGAGGGGGACGGCACACTATCCCACCTTGGCATAACCAATCTACCCCCTCCCACACATTCAGAATTGTTTCAAGCCAGTAATAACTTTAACAATATTTTTTTTAGTCCCTCATACAAATGGAGCTATATTATTAGGTGATGCTAATGCTATGCACAAAATGCTGAATGGATTTTGTGAGAGGTGGAGGCAGGATGTTGATTGGGCTGTTAGCTTGAATTCTCTTCCCAAATGTAAACAAAAAAAAAGAAAAGGAAAAGGCTCTAAATGTAGGTGTGTATACATGAACTACATATCTAAACTCCCATTATTGACAATAATGATGTAGGGCTCAACTCTAGCGAACACAGAAAGGTGCATAGATTAGGGTACCTTTCACAATCTACAGTCTCTGAATCATCTGTTATTAAATAAAGCTTCTAGTCATCCTGGAAAATGGAGTTGGATAACTAATCAACTCAGTTAATGCAGATACCTATTTAAGGCTCAAATTTATCTTTCTAGTCAATATAGCATGGTGCACACTCTGTGTGCAGCTCTTGCAAACTTTAAGCCAGAGGCAAGTAGTGTGATCTGGAAGCAAGGAATGGTGGTACCACTGTTTTTGGGTCCAGATGCTGGACACACAGGAATGTGAGAGTCAGCTACTCAAGGGACCATAGGTCTAAGCCAAGTACTAGAAACTGAGATCTGAGAATTGGCTACTGGGGGCAATGTAGATCCAAACCAGCTGGTAAATATGCCATTTTGTGGTTTTGCTGACAGTCAGAAGGGAGATGAGTACCATAAATTGCATGACCAGGTGCCCGGGATCTGAGACCAGCTACTGACCAGTTACTGGTGCAATCCATATTTTGCTTATACATACTTACATACACTGTCAGACTTCACTTCTGATTATCTAGTGACAAGGAACAGGACTGAACCATCAGCGGTATTCACATTCATGTGACTACTGTTGGCAAGTAAGTGGATGCTTGAAAGATAATAGCTTCTGTCAGTGTGTGGCTAGATGTGTGTGTCTAGTGTGCCTACAAGTATGTACACATCTACCAGGAACACATGCATAACCTTCTTTCTGGTGGCACCTGTAGATTCAAAAGCAACCTTGCATCTACTGGGCTACAGGTTAGGCAATTCCTAATAGTTTTAATTAAATATGTGAATCATTTTAGACTACGATATAAACTACACCTTTTCACAGAGCTAGTTTTAATCAACATTTTTGCATATTGTGTGTTAGGACACTGTATTGTAAGGTGTTAGACTCTTAAATAGTAAATGTTCAGGGTCTTAAAAGGTTAGATTGTTACATCTAAACAGAACTAATAGAGTATAATTTTACTTTAAGGGCCTGAAATTAATCACTCAGCCATTAAAATTATTATTATATATAAAATTTATCCAGCTATCACTTTCTTTTTATTCCCAGTTTCAGGTTCCCAGTTTGTCCCACTTTCTAGAGAGAAGCAGCAGTAACTATATAGCTTTTTAAGTCTGTGTGGAGGATTTTTCTACCTACTTTTAAAAATATGACCATAGAAATCAAACACTGCTGATGCTGAGATGAAAGATGTTTTAATTAAATTTCAATTATAGAAACGTGGAATATATCAAGTTGTAAGGGAACCATAAATATTGAGTCCAAGTCCTTGCCCTTGACAGGACACCTAAAACTAAGATATATGATTAAGAGAATGTTCAGATGCTTTTGGAATTCCAGAAGGCTTGGGATTATGTCTGTGTGTTCTAATATTTGTTTTTCTCTACTGCCAAAATGGATATTAAACACACCAATCAGTGGTTTCATCAAGTATCTACTTAACAGTCTGTTGTAATATTTCATGTTTCCTTGTAAATTCACTCCTTTCATGTATGAAACCACTTCAGCTCACTCACTAATGTATCATGGTGATACAGTAGTACCATTTGCTTTTCTGGAAAAAAAAAAAAAAGAATCTGAATATTACAGTGAATATATAAAAAGACACATTTTTATTAGTTTTATTTTATATTATCAGCATCTTTTTCACAAATGTTATTATATGATATAATTTTATATTAACATCTACATCTATATCGTTTTCATTATCTGTGAAATATCTATGAATTGTGTCTTATGTTGACATTATCATAGAAAGATAAAATATACTGAGTTGGAATGGACCCATCAGGACTATCGAGTCCAACTCTTGTCCCTGAACAGGTATCCCCAAGAATTCACACCATGTGCTATTCAATACATTAAATCACTACTTTTTTGTATTTATTTTCACTATGATTTAATGTATAACTCTTCATTTACTGACTACTCCATTTATGACATTACTTGCTCTTCACCTCTTTCTTCAGTAGGATCTACTGTTAGCCTTATCACAGTCTGATCCTACCTGCCATATTTCAGTGACACAGAATTCACCATTTCTACAAATTGAAACTTATTAAATTTGAATCACAGCAATCATCCTCAGAGTACATTAAAAATTATATGAAGTTACTTTATATTAAAATATCATACTGCAATTTATATTTCTGTTTAAGATTCCCTTCATTTCGCTATATATGTTGCATAAATTTTTCTATTAACAACATGAAATTATTAAATATATTATTTTTATTGAGGTGATAGTAACAATGGCATAGAATTCAATCTTGCCAAAATATTCACCTGAATCTCTATCATAGTATGACACAGAATAAAATGTTATAGAAAAGCAGCATATTTAGTAAAAATGGATTCATGACATATGACATTATATATCATCTAACAGAAAAACACTTTTGTGCTGGTTTAAACGCAAACCGGCAGGAGAAATGGACCCACCACAAGAGAGATTATAAATCAGAGTTACAATTTAATGGAAAATATTACAATAAATATACTGACACAAAGAGAAAACTGCTTTCCACTCACCAAAA
>JAWWEW010000001.1:62660277-62704301 GCA_035583185.1 Anabacerthia variegaticeps
GATTGGTTATAGGTATTAAATGTATTAAATATGTTAATTGTTTGGAAGGGTATAAAAACTGTAACCTTACTGAGGGTAGGGTCCTTCGTCTGCGGGGGACCAGAGGAGGCCCGAACCCTTCGAACTCTCAATAAAGGTATTGTCTATCTTTCTCCATTAACGTTGTGCTGAGTGCCTATTTTCCAGGATTTTAGGCATCGTTATTACTCAAGGAAAAGAAGCAAAATTTTCAGTCATTATTCTTGCAACCTGTTTTAGATATGCAAGTTAGTCTAAAACATATAAGCTGGTATCTATATTATCTTAATTTGGTATAATTCTATTTGCCATAGAGAAAATCTGTGTTGGCTAACTCAGATGTCATACAGGTGTCCTTACTTTAGATCCAATGTAGATTGTTTAGATGAATCCATGTGCCACAGCTTGCTGAGATTCACAACCTGTCTTCCCTCTGTCTTAGATCCTGTCCCTCAAAACTGGTTCCAAGGTCAGCTTTTTAAGGAACTAGGTCCCTTCACAGCATCACAAACACTCTGTGAATTATCAGCTCTGAGCTTATGAGAAGATAAAAAAATTGCAACCAGGCTAGTAAGTGAGAGGGATATGCCAGACTCATAAATACACATACTGTGATCTTCACAGCAAGACCTAAAAATCCAGGCTTTCTTTAATTACAAAATGAAAAAGTCTGGAGCTGTTATGCTGTGATTTTTAGGCACCAGATGTCCTGGAAAGAGAAAAAGAGTTTAGAAGCAAGAAAGTTTAAAATGAATTATGAACAAGAATAAAGTATATACTCACACATGGCTTATTAAGTCACAGAAGTTCATCATTTTGAAGTTTCAAAAAACAATATTATATTTTGGCTTACAGTTAATCACACATTCAGAATATGTTGCAGTGTCTCATTTGTTTTTAGTGCAGATCTTTATTTAAAATATTTGAAGGTAGCCAAAACAATAGCAACTGATTTCCTTGGGTTTAAGATAACACACTTTGAGCTGTATTTTTACATAAAATTTCATATTCTTTATACATTATAGATACTGAGGAAAGAGTGAACAGAAAGCATCAAAGTAGTAATATTTTTATATGACTTTTTTTCCCCTGGATTCTATGTGATACTCTTCTCTCCAGTACTGTGGTTTGAACTCTTGACCCCAAAGGCTCTTTTTATTTAGAGACCTAGAAAATATGATGCTGTTATTGCTAATGCAGTCATTGACCTGACAAAGAAGGCCCTCAGGACTTGTTTGACCTGTCTCAATCTGAGCTGCTAGTTTTAATTGTTATAGCAATTATCTGTGAGAAGGTGACTATTGCCCAGCTTGGCTTGTCTTAACTGTGATTATCCTCTATGCTAAAGGTCTGACAATCCTATATAGTCATTATGACAAAAAAAACCAAACCAAACTGAAACAAAAACGAATCTCAAAACATTAGCTTTTTATAGTTAATAGCTAAGTAGTACAAAGAGACAAGTGTTTGATGCAACCAAGGGGGAAAAAAAAAACAAAAACAAACAGGTAAGCAGATTGTGATAAGAAAATCCATAAAATCAGCTCCAAATGGACCCAAAACAGGTAAACTTCCACTATGAGTGTCATATTCCTCCTGGCAAAGAACTAATGAAGCTCTTTACCTACCCCCATACTCTGGGAGGAGTTAACTCAGAGGTGCATGAGGAATGAGACTAAACTCAGGAAAAAGTGGTCGATACTAGAAAATGCATAACTTCATTGTGTCAATGATTTATAAATATTACTCTCATTGTAATTAGACCAATTTTCTTATGTTTTAATTAAACTATTAAGACTTTATCTAGACTAAAAATAAATTATAGAAAAAAAATTGCCCATAAAAAATACTAGAAATAACTCTTCAATAAATGACAATATTCTTTCTAAATCTCAAGAAAACCCCTATCTTCACTTAGATCATCTGTACTTGGTATTCATTTTCATGGTCCTTGAATCAGCTTACTTGAAGAAAGGAATGTTGTTTTTCCTTTTCTCTACAAAATTATACAGTTGCCACTAAACATTGGGGTCTTTTTCCCTATTAAAATAAATGGTGCTTATTCTCCTTTGCTAAGGAATCTACCCTTTATTCAGGGTAGAGCACATGAACACTGTGGAAGAGCACAAAAGCTACATTTAGGCTAATAAATTAAAAATGTCTAGGACTGTTGTTTGCTGTTGAGGCCAGCTGGCATAGAACAGCTTGCATTCACATTATTAAATTCTCTTATTCTCCAAACAGCATGGCCACATCCTAATTAAGAATCCTGCTTCTTCTATGGTATCTCCCAGAACACACTCAGAAATAATTTGGAAAAGTGATACTTGGGTTTGTGTGGTAAGGTTTTGACAGTGTGTGGGGCTACAGGGATGGGTTCTGTGAGAAGATGCTAGAAACTTCCACCATGCCCAACAGAGCCAATGCCAACCATCTCCAAGATGGACCCACTACTGGTCAAGGCCAAGCCCATGAGTGATGGTAGTAGCACCTTTGGGATAACAGAGTTAAGAAGGGGGGAAAGTTACTGTGAGAGAGAGGATTGAAAATATGTCAGAGTAACAGCCCTTCAGGCACCAAAATCAATGCAGAAGGAGAAGAGGTGCTCCAGGTGCTGGAGCAGAGATTCCTCTGCAAGACCTAGTGAAGGCTACGGTGAGGCAGACTGCCCCCCTGCAGCCCATGGAGGTCTACAGTGGAGCAGAAATCCACCTGCAGCCCTTGGAGGACCCAAAGGAGGCTGTGATCCCATGGAAAGCCTGCATTTGGGTAAGCTCCTGGCAGGACTTATGACCCATGGAGAGATGAGACCACATCGAAACAGGTTTGCTGTCAGGACTTGAAACCCTGTAGGGGACTCAACTGGATCAGTCCGTTACTGAAGGACTGTGGGGAAACCTGCTGATAACTACACCGAATGGAAACAGAACAATGTCAGGAAGATTCACAACACAGGAAAAAAAAAAAAGACAATTCAGAAGAAAAGACTACCTCACTCCTGGAAGTGATCTGCCTGGAAGGAGCCCTGTGTAATATGTTTTAATTTTAGAATAGGTAGTGAGTAGTTGTATCAGAATAGGAATAATTACATTTGTACTGTTCAATTGTTTCTATTGGTTGTTCTCCCCCGGTTTGGTTATCCCCTCCTACAACACCCCTTGTTTGGCACAGTTGCCACCCTCCTTTTCCATATACATCGCGTTCCACCCCGACTCCACCCTGCTTCACTCCCTAGTTCTGGAACCTTCCCCCTCAGATCCTATAAAAGTCCAATGTTCCCCCCAATAAAGTGCCTTTTTTTTACACCCCGTTAAGAAGTGTGCCTGTCTCTTTTTACCCACGTGGAACGCAACAAAGGACTGCACCCCATGGAAAATTGCAGCCTGTGAGAACAACTCACTTTGAAGACATTTGTGGAGGATTGTCTACCGTGGCAGGGATCCCATGTCCTGCAGCCCAGGATAAAGATTTTGGCAAGTCAGTAATTGCTGAATGATCTCTCCCTGTCCATGTATCAACCCACTGGTCTTTCACTGCAATTTTTCTACCCTATCCAGCTGAGGAAGGGGGTTGCATTGGTGTACATATGGTGCCCAGTCAGGGTGAATCCATCACCCTTAGTTCAGGCAAAATTGAACATTATAAGGAAGTAATTTCTGGTGACTGGGAAGTGGTAATACAGATTTAGTTTAAAAATTTGATCTACCTACATACTTAAATATTTCTTCCATTGCATACTTAAATATTATCCCGTCATAATAAATGAACACCTCTCAATCAGCTATGTAACTCACTGCTCTGCATGATAGAAAAGTATGTTTAGAGTTACCATATTTCAATGATAGACAATTAAGGTACAGAGGATAAGGCAAAAATCTAGTTATTGTTAGACTAGATTTGCTTACCCATTTGAATTTGATCCAGGAAACAACTCTGATTTATGAATGGTTTTAATCATATTAGATATGTTAATTAAGTAATTTCTCCATTTCTCCTGTGTATTAAATCTTTTTTTTTTTTTTTTCCCCCCAGTATAGATGTAAGTAAAACCACACAGAATAACTCAAATTTATGGAGACTGACACTCCTTCACATCAACTTGACTTCACCGTTTCTGGAAATGTGAAGAGTTTTACAAATTTTAACACTGTTATATTTCAACAAATAGGTCAAGATATGGGTGAATTTCTTCTAGATTAAAGTGTGTTCACAAAAGAATAGAGGTGAGAAAAACAAAAAACCCCTTGTTTGAGAGGATACTGCCTCAAAAAAAAAAAAAAGTACTTGACATAGACATAGATCATTTGTCAGTCATCTGTCAAATGAAAATACAGTGGAAATTTAATTTCAGAATTTTTCTTTTAATTTTATATTTCTACACTGAAAGTCATATATTGCTTCATAAATTGCACAACAACAACAACAACAAAATTCTGAATACCAAGCATGACAGAAATATAGTTAGCAAAACGTTTGGAATCAGCTGTACATGTAACTGTCTATTTATCATAGAATTATGATACTAAAATTCAAACCGAAATTAAGTATGTAGCTATTAGGTTCCAGATTATAGGGGGTATGTGCCTACACCTACATAAAACATAGTAGGGCTTTTGTAACTTCACTTTTTTAATTGAAAATTCAGTATTTCCAGTGGTATAGTAGCAGTATACAGATTCATTGTTCATACCATACGTATATTCATATGAAGTCTGACTTATGTGAAGCACTCAAGCATGTAATTGACTTAAGTAAGGAATGTTGACAAGCATTAAGCTATTTTCTAAGTAGGAGTAGGATTATATGCATTCTTAAAACTGAGAATATACTCAAGTGTATTGAATGAAGTCTTAAAAGGGTACAGTATGATTTTCTGACAACTCAGAAGCACTAACTAAAGTATTCAGATTTTTTTTTTTTTTAATGCTTTATTCAAATGCTGATTAGGTTTGTCCCTGATCTGCTTGCTGGAGTTTATAGACTGAAGTTTTATTACAGCATTTTCAGCCTAGTTCAGGTAATAAAATTAAAAACTTCGTAAACTTTAAATCTGAATAGTCTTTAAATTGATTTAACACAGTCCTGTTTTATAAATGAGGATGGTCTCTTCACAATGGCCAACAGTTGTCTACCTTGCCCACATTTCTCTACTTAAACAGAGTAACTTTCCTTCTCTGAGAACTGAAATTTTAAAATTAACATTAAACGTTAGTAAAAGAAAGCGGAACAATTTTCTGAAGAAATACACATTATGCTTTCTAAAGAAACACAACTAATTCACATTGTCATATTTCCTGGTTTTCACGGGGACAAATTGCTCAGGAAATTCAAGGTCTAAATTCAAGTCTGGTGCAGTGACAATTCAGTTTCTTATCCATTGGTGTTTTCCTAATCATTAGCCTGTTTATCCAAGCGTCCAGTTTTCATAGTGATGGATTTTCTTCTGGAGAAAGTTGGAGCAAAGTTTCTGAGTTTTTCCTTCGTGTTTACAGTGTTGACAGATGCTTTTCATGTTTGCATACCTGAGTGTGGCTGAATTAACAACTGAACTGTGTCTGAATCTGGATTTTTCTGTTCCTCTTTAGATGTCCTCATTCTTTGAGAAGGAAACAAAGAAATACTGGCATATAAGAAGTCATTACTCTAGTAGTTTCCTCTCTGAATGTCTGAAGACCAGTACTGCAGGCAACAGTGTGGCATACACCTGCCCCATATTTGGGACACAGCTAAGATCTTTACTTACCAGGATGAGTGAGTACGCAAAAAAGCAGACATCCTGCAGTGTAAGCACAGGTAGTCACTGCCTAGATATCAGAACTGGCATCAGGCATGGCTATTGTAAAACCTAACCCACCAAATAAAGGATGCAGTTGCCTTAACAGATCATTTAGTTGCTTGGTGTTTGTTCATTTGTTTTTTTTTTTTGGCAGGGGAAGGAGTGGGGGGTTTGGCTTTTCTTGGGAGGATGGACATTTGGGTACTATTCTTGTTTCTGAGTGAAATGCAGAAAAGTTGTTACAGTCTCATCTCTGTAAAAAGTGAATAAGGAGGTTTATGATGTTTTGGACTGGATGAAGAGCATCCACTGCTGCTATGAATAGTGAAATACTTGAAAGTACATTCAGCACAGGCAGCTTATAGAAAAACAAGAAGAAAAGTGGAAAAAACAGAGAATCACAAAACAGTCCTTCCTGCGGTTTGGTGATTTACTCAAGGTTTCACAATAGTGACCCAGTGATTGACTTCAGGCTGCTATATACTTCTCAGAGTAGCTATGTACAATTGTTTTTGAAAACAACAGACAAATTATTTATCTTCAGAAAGCACAGCCAGTAATTATACCATTTTTCTTTGTTTTTTTATATGATAGGTTTACCAGCTGGAAGAACTCTTTGGGAAATGGATTACATTGACATAGTTTTTGTTTTTTTTCAAGTTGAGCTGATCAAATTTACCTTTTCTAGGAGACTATTCGAATAACTAAATAATTTCTTGGGATTTGGTTTTTTTTTTCCCTCCTTTTGGCACTGTGCTCTAGTGCAAAAGTATTCCAAGAATCTTTTGGTCATGGGAGAGAGAGGAAGGAAGGAGGGAAGGAGAGAAGGAAGGAAAGAAAGGAAGGAAAGAATTTGGAAGGAAGGAAGGAAGGAATTTGGAAGGAAGGAAGGAAGGAATTTGGAAGGAAGGAAGGAAGGTAGGAAGGAATTCATAAGGAAGGAAGGAAGGAAGGAAGGAAGGAAGGAAGGAAAAAAAATTCTGATAAAAATATCAGATTGATGACAAGGGCATTCACCTGAAAAAGTTTCTATGGTAACTAGCCTCTTGTTTGTTTTGTAAGGAAGAAAAGTGTAATCATTTAATCTTAATTTATCAGCCAAATCAGAGGTTTACTCTGATACACCAAAGAGAAACTGCTGTCTGTTCTTGAATTTACTGCTTCGAATAATTATAATTATATGCTGCCTAGAAGTTTGTTGTACTATACTCTATAAGACAATTTCTTGGTGCCCAACATAATCTGGAGTAGCCTTAAGAGCAGCCTAAATGACAAAACAGTGCAGGAATTTATGACAACAGCATTAACCTGAGCAGAATGGAGCAGTTGGCCTCAAGCCCTCAGGGATTATCTCTAAAAGATGAGAAAGCTGGATGTAACCTTAAAAGGGTCAAAGTGCACTAAGTTATTTGTTAATGAAAGTGAAGAAATTTGCTCTAGCTATATTAACAGCACATCTAGGAAAGAAAAAAAAGATGGATTTTAACTGAAAATAAAATAATAATTATAAGAATAGATATGTGTTATTGCTATTTTTTTCATGGTCTGATAAAAATTAGCAATATAATGTATTTTTCAAATAAAGTATCGATTATTGCATCTCACAGAATCAACTAAGTTGGAAAAGACCTCTGAGAACATCAGGTCCAAACTTTGACCTTACACCACCTTGCCTACTATAGCATGGCACTAAGTACCACATCCAGTCTCAAACACTTCCAGGGATGACAAGTCCACACAACCTCTCTGGATTGTCTGATCACTCTCTCTGTAAAGAATTTCTTCCTAATATCTGACCTAGGAAAGGAATGTTGTTCATTTACTGAAGTGTTGTAGGGGTGGAAAACTAAGACAAGAATACATACCAGAGCTTTCAAATCATGAACAGATCTTGGGATTGTAGTTAAAAGAGCAGCATCTTCGTGAAGAAATGAAGAGATCAAAAAACTGGTAATCTTCTTGAGGATACTGGACCATTTATCCAAATGTGGAATCTTTGAAGGGCAAGTAATAAACAGTGAAATCTTTTCAGCTGCTGTCTTCCTTGTAGGTAAAAGCATTCTCATACCATGTTCCAGACAAACAAATTTAGATGCCACTAATCCGCTATGTCCATTTCACTGGGGATTCTCTCCCCTGTGTGAGAGAACAGTTTGCCATTGACTACCAATGGACCCAGAGTTCCCAGTAAGTTTCGCAAAGTTTTCAGGGAAAGGTTAGAAAATGTATATTAAAGGAGACATCAACTCTTTAAGATAAGTATTTAGAAGGAGTCATATTGCTGGTCATCTAAATGCAGCTCAGCTTTTTCCCTTCTCCAGTCATCAACAAACTTAACAGCTGGGGCCTCATACAGGACACAAAATTGACAGATAAAGGACTCAGATGCCAAGGTCTAGAATAAATTTTTTAGCAGCAACATCTGTGTCTGTTGCAAAGCCCTTGGCTGATTTCTTGGCTGGCTCCTTGGCTGCCTCTGTTCTGTCTCTGACTCCACTGCTGGCTATGCTAATGGCCGTGTAATGGCCCCTGGTGCCCTCTTGGGGAATTAAACTGCTGATAACTTGCTGGCTTGCCTTGTGTCTAGGATCTTATTTTAGCTTTGAGTGACCTGCAGCTGGAGGGGTTTGTTCCTTATTTGAGAGGAACGCCCTTGAACAAATGCTCACAAGTTCAGTGTGTGCAAGGCCAATTGATGCTGCCAAAGGAGTATTTTGGAGTCTGCTGTAAAGCCACATTCTTTTTAGATATAACATCTCCTCAAGCCACTGGTAATACTAAAGATATTAGACAGAAAAAAAAATTCCAGAGAGCACAGACTCTCTGGAGTCCAGAGATGTGGATTCATCATTCATTTTAATGTGTTATGAATTTCAGGCAGAGGGTTCATTATGCTACAAAACATATTCCTGAGTTTGTCCCATGGAGAACTGTTTCCTAAATGGGTGGTTGACTTATCAGAAGTCAAAGCAGGGAACTATTGGCAAAATTGTTATTAATACAAACCTCTTTAAATAGATCCTTAGCCCCAAAGGACTTTTCCATGTATTTAAACTTAAGTGTCCTGTGAACACTTTCATTCTCTGCCTGTAGTTACTCGAACTTTCTGGCTTCACCATGGGCTCATAATAAGTATTCAACTGAATTTTAGGTAAAATACTAATATTTTGTTTCTACAGACTTCCTTTTCAAATGCATTCTAGAAAATGAATAATAAAGACAGGGTGATGCTCTTTCCTTAGTGGGAATCCTACTGCCTTTATACACAAAAATATAGTAACCCCTCAAGGTATGATTGTTCAATTCCCTTGGGTTTCTTTACGCATTTGGGTGATATAAAATGTTTTTAAATATAGCAAACATTGCCAACAGGAATATTAGGCCATACGGAGCAGGTCAATGGAGTGGCTGAGAAAAGGGTGTGTTACTGAAAGCCTCGAGCTATTGGAAACAGAATGAAACAGCAGTGTTTGCAGAGCTCGAATTTTCTTCAAGATTGGGCAAGCAGGGTTTTGGCTTACCTCAGAGTACAGTTTCTTCCACAGAGGAGAAATAGGAATATTTTTTTTTAAAAAAGGGGGATTAAACTCCATAACTTCAATAAGATTCTTTAAACTGGGGGAGGGGGAATTAAAAAATATGACAATACATGTGAAGGAGAAAAAAAATAAAAAAGTACATATGGATATCTAATTCTAATATCTAATACTTAATATTAGATACCTAATATATCTAATGCCAGGCAAAGGTGAGATTGACTCAAGACTGAGACATCTAACTCTTAGGTGTCCTCTCACCTAAGATAGATACCTGAGATAAAGGATAATATTATGTACTAACTCCAAGGCAATATTGATGCATCTAAGAATAAGATTCATAGATATCTATGACAGGCAGCTGATAGACATTGTATAGTTATCAGTTGTAATCACTGTTCAGTTGTGAAGTGTCTGTGTTGAACCTCTTCCAGACAGTTAGGTTTTCCAACAGGATTAGAGACAAATTATGCTTTGTTCAAAATGACAGTCACATTCCAGATCTAATTACTTAAGTCATAGTTCTACAAATTTTAATAACAATCTTCAGCTCTTTTGTTGTGCTTTGGTAATGTGTCTTATTGGTATTTAGGAGACATATTAAACATAAAATTATAGACTATTTAAGTTAGAAAATACCTTCAAAATCATTGAGTCTAACTGCAAATGAATCATTGCCAAGTCCACAGCTAAAACTGTGTCCACATCTACACCTCTTTTAAATACCTTCAGGAATGATGACTCCAAACTTCCCTGAGCAGCATATTCTAATGCCTGACAATCCTTTCAGCAAAGAAGTATTTCCCAATGTCCAATTTAAACCTCCTTTGGCAGAACTTGAGATCAATCAAAAGTTAAGCAATTAGAACATTTTTATTGCAATTAGTAGCTTGAGCCCTTCAAAAGCCTGACTTCTTTCCCCAGAGGGTAGAGGTCAATGGCTCAGAGTTTCAAAGGACATCAGTGACAAGTGGTGTCCCTCAGGGGTTCATACTGGGACTGGTGTTAATACTTTCATTAATGACATAGATAAAGGGCAGTCTCAACAAATTTGCAGATGACACCAAGGTGAGTGGTGCAGTTGACAGACCTGAAGGATGGAATGACATTCAGAGGGACCTGGACAAGCTCTAGAGGTGGTCCTATGGGAATTTAATGAGATTTAATAAGACCAAGTATGAGATGTTGCACCTGGGTTGGGGCAACTCCCCATATCAATGCAGGGATTGTATTGAGAGCAGCCCTGTTGAGAAGAATGTGGTGGAGAAGAAAGAAGCTGGTGGATGAGAGAATGGACACAAGCCAACAATGTGTATTTGCAGCCCAGAAGGTAAAACTTTTACCTGGGCTGTATCAAAAGAAATGTGGCCAGCAGCTCAAGGGTGACACTTGCTCCCAGTGAGACACCATTTGGAGCACCATGTTCAGTTCTGTCACAGGAAGGACATTGACCTCTTGGAGTGAGTCCAGAGGAGGGTCATTAAGATGATTTGAGGAATGGAGCACCTCTCTTATGAGGAAAGGCTGAGTAAATTGTGTTTGTTTAGCCTGGAAAAGAGATGGCTTGGGGGTGACATGATTTTGGCCTTCCAGTACCTGAAGAGAGCCTAAAAGAACACTTGGTGACAGAACTAGGGGTAATAGATTCAAGATAAAAGCAAGTAGGTTTAGATTAGGTATTGGGAAAGAATTCTTTATTATGAGGGTGATGAGGCACTGGGACAGGTTGCCCAGAAAAGTTGTGGATGCCCCATCACTGAAGGTGTTCAAGGCCAGGCTGGATGGGACTTTGAGCAGCCCATGGCAGGCATGTTGGAACCAGATTATCTCTAAGGTCCCTTCCAATGTAAACCATTTGATGATTCTATGCTTATATTCATTACCTATGATTATATGCATCATCATGCAGCCTATGTAATATAAACACATACTTTTCATTCCCTTATTGAGTACTCAAGTTGTATGGTGTTCAGGTGCCAAGCAGTTTTTACAATATGCTTTATTCAAATTTTTTCACTTCTGCACACTAATCAAATGTTGAGTCATAAACAGAATTATTTATCTTCTTGTGAGCTTTTCCTTTGGAAATGTGAGTGTAATATAAGCATTAATTAATTTATATTTGCAGAATCCCTGAGAGATGGAGTGGTATTATTTCACAAGTGATAGACAGAGACATAGAGAACTCAAAATAAAAGTTTTACTTTTTTTATTTTTTTTTTAATCTTTCTTCATAAAATATACCTTGAGCTATTTGGGTTTGAGCTTATAGGCTTATCCTTTCTGCAAATTATGTCCCTGAATTCTCAAGTCAGACAATAAAAAACTATGGGACATATTTACTGGTGATATGTGACCTTCAGTGAAGAATGCCAACCATACACTGGACTGTATCATGAAGACTAGCTAGCAGATCCAAGTTGTTCAGGGAGAGCCTTACCCTATAAGCAGCACTTGTGAAGCCACACCTGAAGTTCTGGATCTTGTCAGTACTAGAGGTATTGATGCACTAGAGTGTATGCAACAGCAGCCACTGCAATGGTCAGGACACTGGAGTACATGGCGTACAAGTAGAATCTTTATGTGATTGGTCCTAGGAAATAAATCTAAAGGGAGATCTGTTTTCAGCTATCCATGGAAATGGTATGGAACAGATGGAGCCAGATCACTTCTTGTCAGAACACATCAAAGAAGTGGGAGAACTCAAGCTGAAAGTGGAGAATTCTGGTAACATAATATAGCTATGTCTTTTGAACTGACATTCCATGAGAATGTTTTAATTAAGAATTACTATCCTATTCTTCATTATTTCTAAAAATAAATGTCTTTAAAACTCCAGTGCAAATGGACTTTTTCATGTCTAGATCAAGCCCTCCTTTTCTAGTGAAAAAGGCAGAGTTCCATTTAATATCATTAAATACTGATTTTAATGACAAATGCTGTTGTACTGTATACTTACAGGTAGAAAGTATACTCTTGCTTGAGCATTCTTTCTTAGTGCACCCATACTTGATTTTAGAAATTTGATATAGACATATGGTGTATTTCCACACAAAAAAGGAAAAACTATAAGTAATGAGTTGCACTTGAAGTCAGAGGTCTTTTCTAGCCTATTTGATTCTGTGATTCTGTAATCAACACAAAACAGACATAATTGGATTAATCAGTTCTGTTAAAACATTTTGTAACTCAATTTTACCAGTTCTTTGGAAACTGTCTTTTTTTTTTTTTTTTGTTTTTTTTTTTTTTCCCTTTAGTATCCAACTCTTGCTATCCAGCTAGAACAGTTTCAACCTATAGCTCTTCTGACTGCACTTCTTTCAGGAAAAGCAATTGCTGCCCTCCGCTTTCATTTTGCCCCAGTTGCTCACCACTACTGTATGAGAGCTACCTGTTAAGTACCATGTTTAAGGTCTTTGTGACCTTTTTTTCAGGAAAAAACAAGTCAAAGATAATTTAAGCTGTTTAAACAGCAAGTATTTTCCAACTGAACTGAAATTATTTAGCAAGCTGTCCTGCAGCTAAGAAATCAGAAAGGTGTTGAGTGCTCTCAGGGACTAGATCTGAGCTGCTGAGGAAGGAAAGAAGTAACAAGCTTCTTCCATCCACACAGCTGCTGTTGGACCAGTTTTACCTTCTTTGACACTCTGCCTCGTTTTATCTAGAACTTCCAATGGGGCTTTGCTGTGACTTGAGCTGTGTGGAAGATATTCAGTAAAGATCATAAACTCATGCCAAAATCAAGTCCAGAGAAATCTGGACTTTACAGTGAGAACTTTTCAAAATAATCTCAAGACTCTTGACCTAAGAGCAAAACTCCCATTACCTCAGTAGAACTCAAATTCCTGTAGCAAAAAAAAGGCAAGCTTTTTGTCATGAAAATAGTATATAAAATGTTTATATGTAACTAACTTGGCTTCATAAGAGTTGTTTGAGATTGCTGTCTTAGATCCTATTTATTATTAATATTGCAGGGTGAAAATCATGGTCATATGTTAGAAAGAGAAAACAAGACTTATAGAGCATGGAGAAAAATGCCTATCTTGTATCTTTCACATATCCATCCTCTTAAGTGTCATTCAAAAAAAAAAACAAACAAAAAACAAAAAAGAGTCTCAAGTCTTAGTATATACATTTTCTTTCAGGTAAGGTGAGTTCAAATCAATTGCTTATATCTTAATCCTCATCTATATTTATTCTATAGCTGGATAATTAATGTGGTTAATATGGTGTACGAAGAAAACAGCTTTTATAGGGTGTAGGAATTATTTGGATGGCATCGCAGATTTTTTATGCCAAGGCCTGAAAAATATTATTCCAAAGGCAGCATCTGGCTTCTTGGCACATCTAGCCTGTAGTTTCTCAGTGCCTCTAGGTCTGTTGTATGGTTGGTCACATTTGAATGCTAATTTTAAATCCTAACTTCTCAGAATAAAGTAGACTTTTGACATTTTGTGGAATGTATGTGTAGGCACATATATAGTGAACAACTTATACAACTTCTTCAAAGTATTGAAGTTCTCTATATCAATAAGTCTGTTAATTACCTGCATTCAAACTTATCTGAATAACCATACACAGGGAAAAATGCATACCTAAATACCTATAAGGGAACTTTTTTCCCATGTGTTCAAATCATTGTCACATATGCTGAAGTCATCAGGGGCTAAATTTATTTTTTCACCCTTACAAAAAGGAACATTTTTGCAAGTAATCACAGTAGTTTCCCACATACTTTAACATCTATAGAAAAAAAACCCTTTGTGTTAGAGCCCAAATTTTGCTCGTATTCATCTGGATCACTTATTATGTTTCAGTTTTTTCATCTGCAGCCTTCTTGCTTTGTAGCATTGATTTTGCTGATCTGTTTGCAAAAAATTATATTTACACTTGTGAATTTTATCTCCTTCCATTATCTTATTATGGCCAAACTGATCCCCCTCTCTACAACTGTTTTCTTCACAAGTCTGTCCTCATTCCCAAGACCTTAGACTCTTCCTTCCTGCATTAAATTTCTCACTGCTTTTTATTCACACTGACCCCTAGAAATCACTTCTTCCACCTTACTTCAGTTATGGTTTAGTCAAAAGCATGACTAAAGGGTCTACAGTACCTAAGAAAATAAAATCCATATAGAAGTGATATTCAGTCTAATCCACCAAATCCTTTATGTCTTCATTTTCTTTGGAGTTCAATGGTCCACGTATCAACATGATGGTAACTAAGACATCTCGGACAACTAAGGCTGGTGGTAGGCATTTTATTTGCTAATTTGCAGAAACATGAAATAGTAAGTTTATATGAATCCACATGGAAAATGGAGATTTAATTGTTTCAATTTATTTTCTTAAAGATTTATTTAGGATATGTATCTTTAGGAATCTTAGTCTTCATCCTGCTATCAGAAAAACACTTCAGCTCGTGAGTCAACATATGTTGTTATTAAAGTAGTTTAGAAAGGGTGGGATTTTCTAGTAATGAGACATGTCCCATTCAGTCACCAAGTTTTAAAATTCCCATAGTGTATTTTGATTTCATTCCAAAATCCAGTCCTTGACATAGAAATAAAATCTTAATTCTGTCACTTTCCAGGGAATATGGATTTGAATGGGTTTTAATGTTATTACGGTAGTGTATTTCAGAGCACTGACTTTAAGGGAATTAACTTTGTCGCTTTGTAATTGGCAGAACTGGGACAGTTAGTTAAAGCCCAAACAGACACTGTTCTTTTTATCAACAAGGACCCTGTTGCTGATATAATGTTTTATAGATTATATATGAGAGTTTTACATCTGCTAAACATCTTTTCACAGCAGACTTTTTTCACTTTTGTGTTAGAACTAGTGGAAAATTATTCTGAACTAAAATGATCTCCTTTATTATGCCATATACAAATGCATAAATCAATTGGCACATATGAGTTGAAAAGAGTTTTTTGGTGCAATACCCCAGAAAAAGAATAAGAAAAATAAAAGCCCAAACAGAGTACTCAGACATATTTACAGTATCAAAAGCAGTTTGATGCAGAAGATTCTATTTTTCATGCCTTTTTTTTTTTTTTTTTTTTTTTTTATTTTACCCTGGAGCTTTTCCTGATGAATTAAGGTAGTTTAGTAATTTTTGTTTAGTTAGCTAGCTAATAATTTTATCTGCTCTAGAAAACTGTCTTAGAATAAATGTGCTTAGACCTTTGAATTCTTTCAGGTTGAAGATACTTTAAGTAATTCTGGTCAAGAGCAGTTTAAATTACATGTTTGTTATTATGGAAGTCAAAACTGATGTCAGATCAGCTCTACTAAATGATGAACAACTTGCAGCCAGTCTGCAGGGATCTCTCCAAACAGTAAAATACAATCATGATGAGACTTAATATATTTGTCATAAAAATTACTGTCAACTCCAACTAGGGCAGAAGTGTTTTGTCTGCAAAGTTAAGCAAAAAAATTTATTGGAAAAATATCAAGGAACTTCCTTATTCCTTGTAACACTCCAGCCCCAGAGCTGTAGGCTCATGGGCTCTGCTAGGACTCTTACTTTAATATTTATATGTATAGAGTTCTTTAATACCTTAAGAGAACATCAAAAGAATAAACCATGGATTTGTTCTCATGGAGTTTCTTTATTAACTTAGGGGGGAAAATAAGGGAACTTGGAAAAGGCTGAAAAAGGGCACCACACAAGCTCAACAAAATGTTCCATCACAATACCAACTTGGCACATGTGAATCAACAACACTCGTCAATATTCAATCAATTCACAACACTTAAGTCAAATCCAATCCCTTCATCTCCAAGCCACCCAAAGCAACAAGAAAGGAGTAAAGAAAACAAAGCAGAAGGAGAAAGAATAGAGAGGAAGAAAGGAGGACAGATAGCTACCACTGCGACTTTGTGGAAGACCAGCTCTCCCACGTCCAGATGGCAGGGCCACAACATGTCACACCCCCTGTGCCTCTGGTTTTATCTGTTTTGGTCTCTACAGCTGTACCCTCCCCAGGTGGGGCCTCTGACCCCTCCAGCCACTCTGGGGTCCCAGGCCAGGGTGAGGGGCAGTGTTCTCACTGTCCCTGCCAATCTGAGCTGGGTCAGGGGCTCCAGGAGCTGTGAGGTGTTATAGTTTTCCCAGGCTGTTTTTGACTGGCAGCTGCTCCAGGGCTTTCCATGTGGGTTCCAGGGCCCTGCCATGAGGGATGCAACACTACCCCACATCTGTGAGGTTCAACCCATCTCTTCACTTCCGCACACACACAGGCAACGCAACAAGGTGGTTCTGCTGATCTAGTGTGCAAGATCCCTTCAGCTGGATGGTTATAATTTCCTCTTTCCAAGGTCACAGAATTGATAAAAAAAATTGATGCATGTTATTTAAAATATTATATCTCTTACTAAGATTTTATATCTCCCTTTTTAATGGGCAGGCAAATCAAGATGAAGAGAAGTTAAGTGGAGTATTCACAGCCAGAGGAAGTCTTGGGGGGTCACAGATAATAAGTATATTTGTAGAAACTTAGACACCTCTCCCTAAGTATATGCATTGCTAAATAAATCATAACAAAATCTAGTCCCCTGTGATGACATATAATTCCTCATTCTATATTATGTTTCAACATAGAAATGTAAATGCTGAAGGTACTGATTCAGAAGGCCAGCAGTACAAAAATATATGTGACTCAAAGTCAGTGACTTCTGAAATACTGGTTTTCTGATTATTTTTCTTGTCATTAGGTATTTCAGTTCTATTCAAGTCTCCCTTTAGGGAAAAAAATCAAGCATCCTAATTCTTTTTTTTTTTTTTTTTTCCTTTCTATGTTGTGCTAGACAAAAACATATTTTACTAAATAAAATATAACTACTCTTGAGGCAAAAATTGAACTCTGATAGGATTTACTCATCTAACAGTCAAATGATTATGACTGTCAGGTAAGGATGTATACCTTTGATCTCATCAGCATCTGAGTCTTTCCTGTCTTTTGTTCCATCTGCCAAGTTACTGATTGATCTTATTCAGAAAGTGATTGTCCTGGTTCCAGCTGGGATAAAGTTAATTTCTTCTCAGTGACTGGTACAGTGCTGTTTATTTTTTTTTTTATTCAGAAAGAGAATGGTGTTGCCAACACACTTCTGTTTTAGTTTTTGCTAAGTTGTGTTTATGCTGAATCATGTGTCTCATGCTCTACCCATGAGGAGGGACACAAAAGAAACTGAGAGAGAGCATAACTGTGACAGATGACCCAAACTAGCCAAAGGGATATTTCATACCATAGAATTCCATATCAGTACCTAAACTACTATATACTTCCCTATAAACTAGGGAAGCTATCCAGAAGAAGGGGTCAATCAGGATTTTGGAACAGGGTTTGACATCAGTCAGCAGGTGATGACCAATTGTATTGTGCATCACTAGTTTGTTTTTTCCTTTCCCTTTTCATTATTATTATTATTTACTATTATTATTATTATTGTACTTCTCTTTGTTTTCAATTATTAAACTGCTCTTATCTCAACCTACAAGTTTTACTTTTCATTCTCCTCCAGATTCTACCTGGGCTGGGGAGAGAGAGGGGAGTTGGGTGAGTAGCTGTGTGGTGCTTAGTTGCTAGCTGGGCTTAAACCATTACAGCAATTGAATAGATCTCACTGCTATAGTTCAAGTTGATTGTCAGCTGCAGTCTTCAGTGAAGCCACTCCCTTCAGTCTCAGGGTGTCTAGCTTTTCCATTTTCTATCTCCTTGTCAGGATAAGGCAACCTTCCCCAGCCAATGAGTTTAAATTCAGTGCAAGGACCTCTGCGGAACAAACCACTGTTTAGTAATACATGTTGATTGTAAAAACCTCTAAAAAAATTAAAGCGTGCAAAATTTATTGTGGATTATCATATATGAATCAATATACATGAATCTTCAATTAGGGCAAAACAGAATTATATAGAAAGCATTTTCTCCACGGTACAGAAACAACACCTAACCTTTGTTTTCTCATATTAAACCAGGGACTTAATACCAGGGAAAAGTTCATAATCTCAAACACAGATAGGTAAGACATTGACGGAGTAATTATTTGTGTCCAAAGTCATTCTGTTTTCATTTGCATCAAAGTTACACCTAGATAACTTCCTGCTTAGTTGGTTTCTGGAGATTCAAAAGCCAAAGCAGTAAATGAGGTTTCTTTGAGGTAGTAGTACAGATAACACAAGAATCATGTCTTATAGTATCTACTTATTTTCTGAAATCTGAACCAATATGTCATAATGAAAAATCCAGTTTCTATGTTAGCTCAAATCAAGAGGAGTGTTCATGTTTGTCTTTAGAATTTGACTTCAACATATAAACAAAAAAGTAGCTACCAAAATCTATTTCTACCTTTTTTCTTGCCAAATCAGTACTGCAAAAAAAAACAGTTTACTCAGAGAATAAAGTATTCTGCAGAATACTATAGAGTGGTTTTGGGGTTTTTTTCTGGTTTTTTTTGTTGTTTTTTTTTTTTTGGTTGTTGTTGTTTTTTCCAGAAGGCTATATGGTTTTCATATGAAACTACAAATTTTCATCAATAAACTAGTAGTGCATGAGGAAGCAAATACTAGAAAGTTGCCTATGTTATGTATTATTAGGAAGTGTTTAAAGTGCAAACTGACAGAATAAATGTTTCTTGAATAAAGAGACAAAAAGCAAGGCTTTCTCTATCACATCTTATAGGCATTGCATAAATCATAATTTACTTCTTTTGGATAATTGTTCATAGATTTTTGTAAACTTATGACAGATGTGTTCATGAAAAATTATGCCCGTCACAGAAAATTTGGAAAGAGTCCTAGGCTGCCCAATTATGCAAGACTTATAGCTCATGTAAGGGACACCTACTGTTCTAAAGAGGAAAGTGGGAATTAAAATTTTTCATAAAGGAGGTTCTGTCTGGAAGATTTAGTGGAGCTGGGACTTGAACAAAAGATGTTTAGTCAGGGTTTTTTGTTTTGCTTTGTTCTTTTCTGACACATGTTTTTCAACAACAATTAATATTAACGGCTGTGGTGGTTTGAATCCAAGAATAGGCACTTAAAATTTGCTGCTACAGAAAGAAGAAACACAGTGAAAATAATTGGCATATTGCTAACTGTTTGGTTTTTATTTTCTTCCTGAAGGGATTTTTTTATTATGCTCCGGGTTCTTGCTGTTAATATCCATATTTGTACATTTTTTTAATTACCTAGTGAATATAAGGATAAAATGCAAATAACTTATAAATGGCTGCATTCATTACTTGTCCAAGTGATTCTTACAGAGACCAAAAGTTCTGATAATGTGCACTTAATTTTACGCCAACTGTTTTACATGGTGGTACAGGACACTTCTCATGTATTTCTGCTGCAGGCTTGTTTCTGGAGCTGTGTGTAAGACAGAAATTTCATTTTATAAGAATTCATGAGATTTCAGACATATTCTGTAAAGAGAGGAAGAAAGAAATAAAGGAAGAACTCACAAGTAAGTACTGATTTGCTACTGCAGCTCTTTTTCCCCAACACACATCAACTGCAAAGAGAATAAGCAGGTCTGCTTTAGACATAATGGCCTGTAGAAAGAGATTCATTCAGAAAATGAAATATGTATGTTCTGCAGTACAATCGTTTAGGAACTGAACTATATGTATTCTACAATGGTAAAATCACACAGGGTTTTCTACTAATTCCCTTAAGATACTCTATTGGCTGAGAGTTGCTTAAGACTGGGAAAAGACAAATTATGGCAGTCCAACCTAAGTATACAAAGAAATCTTTGGTTATGTGCATCATTAAGTGAATGTGTATGGTGTCTTTGGTTGTAAAATATTAAAGAAAACACCAAGGAAAATTTCTAGAGTCCACAGCATTGCAGAGATCTAGGATGACAAAGTGGGCCGTCTCTCCCCAAATGCATTCATGTACTGCTGGAATTACTAGACATGTTGATGCCATGCCATAACATTATGTCAAGTGACAAGATTACCAGGGAACTAGTAACACTGTTTACCATCAAGATGTTGTAACATCATATATGCAAACTTAGTAGGGTTTTTTCACTACTGTAACATTTGAAAGGTAATTAACCTATTGATTTAGAAATGTTGAGGATTTTCTTTTTGTTTTAATAAAGAATTTTGAAAGAAACAAACCCAGCCTGTGTGATTGGTTATACCCTATGTAATTCTAGATGCATTCATATGAATGTATGACTAATTATTTAAGAAAATGGACTCTTTAGGTATAAACACTCAGCAAAACCACAAAAAATAAAAAGGTGAGGAAGGAAAGAAAAGTTTGAATGCTGTGTCATGCTGCATTCCAAAAAAGGTCAGCCTTTTGGGTTTTTTTTTTTTTTTGGAAAGAAGCTGCAACCCGGTCAAAATGAGTTAATTCTCAAGGGCAATACAAGAAAATTTTCTGAGAAGTTCTCTTCAAGTTACAGTTGGCCACTTGCTAGTTCAGTGTATATTCTAATGCTTTTATCAAGTTTCAAATGCACTGGTATAACACTGTAAATATCTAATATGTAATCTGTTTAAATAGTGATTTATTGTAACTTTTTTTTAAATTTTACTATATTACTTCTTCCTATATGTTTGGCTGCCAACAGTACAAATGGGTCTCTGGACACATACATTTGTTTCACAAGGATTGGTACTCTTAATATGCATTTATATTTATATATATATGGAGTATAGGTAGTATCACAAACTCAGTATTCTGCATATAGAATAGTCAATAGCCTAAATGCATTGTAAATACAGAAGTATCATAAAGACCACAGAAAAATTATTTTGCCTGAAAATGTCAGTGTTTAAAGTTCTTAATGACAGCTACTGCTTACCTAATCCATGGTGTTCCATGTAATTTAATAATTTTTGTCACAGTTAAGATACCTAAAAATTTTGATTTTCTGAATTAATATAACACTAATTTTACTTGACTTTTCTGTATTTTTAGATGCATTACAAGTATTTCCAATTAAGTAATGGAATGACATTTTAAAAGAAATCTAATTTACATTATAGACTATCAGAAGGACAAGGTAATTTATCTGCCTGAAAAGTGAGATAAAGAACTGACATTTTATCAGCATTTTTTATGAATATTTAAGATGTATAAGGAAATACATTTTGAGAAGTAGAGATAAGAGATACTAGGGAAATAAACAGAGAAAGAGAGAGGAAGAAACAAAGTCATGGAAGAAGTTGTGAGATACAGTATGAAGTTGGTTCTATACTCACAGTTATTACAATTTGATAATTACTTCAAAACGTAGAATTAAGTGTATACAAACTCATTTAAGCATCTACATATAAAATTTAGCAATTTTTAGTATTCATAAAACTCCTAGCTATTTCATTGAGATATGTAGCAGTTTAACGTCTCTGAACAGCTAAGTGTCCAGCACTGAAAATGCAGAAAAATATCTAAATATTGAGCAAACTAAATTACCATCCAACCTGTAGGTCATTAGGTGTGTTATGTGCACTTTGAATAGCCTCAGCCAAGTCCATAAAACTAGAGTGAAGGCATCGTTTTAATGTTTCTTAATTCCTTGCAACTGTGCAATTCAGTAAATGTATGGGACCAAAATTTGACTGTATTACCCAATTCTGAGCACATTTGAACTTGGATTTTGAAAAAGCAGAAAAATATTTTACCTCTTGGTAAAATATATAATGGAATATATTAATGCAGGCTTCTTTCAGTTTCTTCTTTTGAAGCTGTTTTAAATGGAACAAATTGCACACTTGAATACATGATTCTACATTTTACTTTTTAGAATGTACACCTAAAAGAATAAAAAATTCTGTATTAATTAAATACTGGGGGTTTTATTATTATTATTTTATTTTTTTTCCCTTGCCACACTGTTGGGTTTTTAGTTTGTTTTCTGTGTGTTTTTTTAGTTTGTTTGTTTGTTTTTTTGAACAGGGAAGGTGTAATATGAAAAGTCAAAAGTACATTTGAAATGTTTACACTTTAGTTTCTGCTCCAATACTTATTAAATTATTTGTACAAACTAGAATGGTTTCTTCAAGAAAAGACTGAGAGAACTTCACTCAGAATACCACATAGGTTGGTATTTGAATATTGAGCCACAGAAAAGGAAATAAAATCAACCAGATCAAAAATCTTATCTTGTCTCAGAAAAATAATTAATTTTATGGAATTTAAAGGAGATTAAGGAATGTCTTCAGTAAGAGAAAAAGTTCTAATCTATTTTAGGATAAGACTAATTTTAGAATTTCATATATAAAAAATGGTTAGGCAAACCTCTCTGAATGTTCTCCCTGGCTTTTATAAGGTCATCATTTCACTGTAACTTTCTTTGTGCTGGTTTCTATAAACTCTATTGCAAGACACTTAAAGTTTTATAGTGACAAACCATCCTAAGAGCTAGGTATTGTAATAAAAACTTCACATATATGAAAATACCCAGCATAAGACAAGAAATTTATGATTTATTTATTACACCTCACTGTATGTGTTCAGTTTGATAGATATATATATATATATATATATATATGATTTTATATCATAGAAACAGAATATCCCAAGTTGGAAGGTACCCATAAGAATCATCAAGTCCAACTTCCTGCTCCCCACAGAACTACCTAAAAATAGCCATAAGACTAAGAGCAACATCTAGGTGCTCCTTGAATTCTGACAGACTTGGTGCCATGATCACTTCCCTGGGGAGTCAGTTCCAGTAACTGGCCACCCACTCAGTGAAGACCGTTTTCTAATGTTCAATCTGAACTTCCTCTGAGATTCCATTTCACTCGTACTAAATTTAATTTAGGATCTCATATCATCTGTTCATCATCTGAAAATTACTTACCTTTGAAAAAGTAAGGAAGATATTTATTCCTATTTCAATCAAAATACATTGTGGATAAGTAAGTTCCTCTCGACATCCACGACACTGATGTGATATTTCAGTCTGTATCAAGGTCTCCACAAGATTACTTTCAGTTCTTGTCTGAAAAGCTTAACTTCAATTTCAGGGAAATCATGAAACTGGAGGTGAGAACATAAAAGCAATGGGCATATTATTTATCTGGCTCTGACCCCTCCCCACTGATTTCAATACCAACAAGTGTAAATACACTAAGGACAACAGAAGGCAGTGTCTTTCTGTGCCCACCTTGCAGACTGTTCTCTTCCCAGTCTATAACAAGTGTACATTACTTCTCTAAATAGAGGCAAAGAAAGAACAAAACAGAAATTAATTGGTTTTCAAAATCTAAATTATCTAGGAAATTTCAAGACACTTTTAATGAGCACTTATGGGCACTTAATAAATTTCTAAAAGCTATATCATAGGATGATAATTAAAATGTTTGCAATGTGTGGAAGCATGTTTAAAGATATTATTTTTGGAGACTCCAGAAAACTATATGAATAGAAGTGTTCTCTTAGCATAATTATACAAGCTGCTATAGTGAAAGAAGTACTATAATAAACAGATATCTGAAATAAAGCTGACAACATTAACTGGAGGTTTTTGAATTTTTAACTCTTCATCATCAAAGTTATAATAATTCTTTGTCGAAATCCTCGTGGTGTTTGACATGTTTTCTTCTGTCTGCATTGTAGTATTATAGATATGTTTTCATAGGACAGTTTATTCATAGGTGTTCTCTAGCATTTTTTGTCCCACAAGGACATTATAATCATAGTCTTCATATATGGTGTAGTCTTAGAATTTATTTCTGCAATTCATGCTCAGTAATTTGTAATTAACTCTGGAGTCGTATTAAGGAAGATGACCAGTTGCAAATACTCCCACACATGGAGAATGCATACTATTACTCAGTGAATTAAATGTCGTCAAATATTCAATTACATCCACTGCAAAACTGTAGACTACTTTATATTAATGGAATATGTTTTCAGAAAGGAAGCTCGTTGCCAGTATCTTAACAGTACCATTGTTGGAGAATTCTTGTCCTTGAGAACATTCAGAAACAAGATCACAAATAGAAGAGGATTTATTAAATCACTATCTTTCAATGTTATGTAATTTATTCCTCTTATATATCAAATTTCTTCAAAAACATTGTTATAAATCATAGTAATTCCACTAAGATAAGGAAATCAGTGACAATTAGGATCATGAAAAACAGATTAACAACCTGTCTAATATTTTCAACAGCTATTTTGAAATTGCTAATTAAGTTTTGTCCCACAGCTATTCAACTTTCTTGGCTTAAATAATGAGTAATACACTATTTTTCTTTGTTTAAATAATCTATTCAGTATTCAATTCTATCCCACTGCTAAATTACTATTATTTCTAGATATAAACTTTGTTCCTTTTCCACTTTCCCTTATTCTAATTTGTCAGTGTAAGTTTAGGTAAGTTTAAAAATTTGCATGAATCTTGTGGACATCCAAACTACTTTTAAGTCAGATAAGAAGCTAGTGATGATGGCTGTTAAAGAAAATGAAGGCGATAGATCTTATCTTAGCTAGTTCTGCACTGGTAAAGCAACATATTTTTGGCAGCAGTCTTTCAAATGAGACAGCAATTCTGAGTTTATTCAACCTTTAACAACACTACTTAGAATTGTAGAATTGTACAATGGTTTGGGGAAAAGGACCATAAAGTTCCAATTCTTCTGACATGGACAGGGATGCCACTCACTAGATCAGGTCTCTCAGGGCCTCCATCCAACCTGACCTTGAACACTTCCAAGGGTGTGGCATCTGCAAACTCCTTGGGAAAAAAAATGCATCTAATCTAAACCTGTTCTCTTTCAGTTTAAAATCACTGGCCTTTGTTCTGTCACTATCCACTCATATTTAAAAAAATCCCTCTCCCTTTAAAGGTCATCCAGTCCAACTCCCCTGCAATGATCTCAATAGTCTTCAAATAGATCTGGTTGCTCAGAGCCCCATTCATACAACATGCCAAATTAATAGCAATAATAATAGTAATAGCAATTGTAGTGGCAATGGTAACAGTAACAACAACAAGGTAAAAAAGTGGATGCAAATGTTGGGTCAATGTATAATAGAGCAATTATATTATGGCTGGATTTTAGTACAAGTCAACTGGAATAACAATTATATTGATGCTAAGTGAGCCTTTCTAATGAATGGTAATTTTGTTCACTTAACATGTTTGTGTTCACCCTAAATGGGTCTGGCTAGAGCACATACATAGGAATATTTAGGCAAGTACAGGTATGTGTGTTTTAGGAAGAAATAGCTATTAGTCAGAACGAGTCTTCAGCATTGCTAGTTTGTGGCATCTCCCTCATTATCAGCACTTTTGTGTGTGTGTATGAAAAATAAAAATAATGCAGCACTGAAAGCATGAAAAGAAGAATGAGAGTTATTATGACAGAATAAATTATCTTTTTTTTTTTTTTTTTCTCTCTGTATTGGCAGTCGATGCTCCTCTGGATATTTTGGAAAAAGTGACTGGAATACTTAAAATAATTGCTTACTGTAAGGGTAAATAAACATCCTGCTAGCTAAGAAATTCCAGTAGGGTTCCAGCAAATGGGTTCCAGAAAAATGGGGGAGTTGCAATTTTTTGCGGCCTACACAAAAATTGCTTTTGTACAGCTTTTTAAAATTCTTCCAAAGAGAAGTTAAGGTGTGAAAGATGCTCCTGCATTAGCATAAACAATATTACAGCTACCATCCTCTTTTGCTTGACATTCACCACAAGAATAAAGGGTTTAAAGACCTTAAAAACTAAATCCAGGATCAGGAGAGTGTTCCCATGACTCACTCTACAAACATATACTTAGTGCAGGTTCAGGCAAAAGAGTTCAAACATTTTCTGTGAGGTAGAATTTCACCTCACTGAGGAACATAGATGCCTCTCCTGATTAATATACACTGTTCACTTGAAAAAGTATTGTACAGAAATGTCTATAAAATAAGAACACCCTTAGAATATGAATTAAATGTTGATTAATGTGGGTAGAAAGGGGTAACTGCACTCAAGTAACAGTTGTTCTTTACCATTTGTAAGAGTTGTGATCTCTTGGTTTCTAGGAGATAGTGCCTAAACTCCAACCCATACTTGCTGGTGTAGACATTGCAAAACTGACTGAGACACCTCTCTGGTGTCTCCTTCTCTGAAAAAGTCTACTGTCTTTCCTTGTGCCATCAGAAGCCCAACCCAAACATATGTTTCTGAGATTAAAATGTATTCAGCTCTTAGTAACAAAAAAACTTTATCAGTTCATTCCGCAAAATGAATAAAAATATGTCATTCTAGGAAAAGAAAAACAAAGGTGAATAATAGGAAATTACAAAGGAAATGCAGGAAAAGGGTTTAATCTTATACTTCAATTACACTGTGGGAATATCTTGGGAAAATGTGTAAACTGAGACAAGCATATGGCAATATTGGCATGCATTGTTTTGAAAATAAAGTCAATGTAGACTTTCTACTCAACATGGAATTGTCGCTGATAATACTAGGTTCATATAACATGTTCTCTGCAATGTATATTAGTAAGAACTTGAATTCTAAAATTCCAAATGAGGTGACATTCTCTCAGGATATAGTCGTCTTCTTTTTCCAAGACTGATATCTCTTTCAGTCAACACTAGCTGTAGAGCTGTACACCATCATAAAGCCATGCTAAAGAAAATATAGATACTTGCATCAAAGAATAGGACTGACTTATCTAAGAACACAAGCTATGTGTAAAAATAAATAGTGCATAATAATTTTTACATAAAAATTTAGAGGGAAAATTGTTTGTTTGTTTGTTTTAAGAAACAAAAATAACAATCTCAGTGAACATGGGACCTAAGGATATTTGTCTTTCTTTAGATGTAGCTTGCCTGTTTGTTCAATTTTCCATAGAATTATATTAATCTATAAATATATGAATATTATATTAATAATATATCTACTAACACATTTTTTTTTTTTTTTTTAATCGAGTATTCCAGAATCTTAGAATTATAGAATGGTTTGGGTTGGAAGGAACCAAGCATCTGACAGTGGCAAGGACTCCTTTTACTAGACAAGATTTCTCAGAGATCCATTCAGCCTGCCCTTGAACTTGTCCAGGGATGTGGCATCCACAGCTCCTCTGGGCAACCTGTTCTAGTACCTCACCACCCTCATAGAAAAGAAGTTCCTGAGGCACTTTTTGGATAAAGAGGTAGATAACTATTGTTTCACATCAACCTCATATTTAACATCAGATTTTAATTTGCTCTCTTTACTTTTGCTCATTTGTTTTCTTTTCCTTACTTCATTAGAATAGTCTCCTTATCCTTACTTGTTAGTCTCTCTGCACTGCTGTATTTCCAACTTGACATTATTATTTCCTCATTTCCCTACATTCCAGATTTTCCTTGAAATCATTGAAATCATTCAGAAATTGTTGGAATCAGTTCTTTCTATAACAGACCTACTTGCTAAATAGAAACATAGTCATTATTCTTGGAAAAAAATAATGTTTACAGACTGTCTTGAGATTTGCTACCTCTAAAAACACAAAGTTCTTTACAAATTTTATATAAATTTTATACAAATAGTAGATAAACAATCAAGGGTTAAGCAGTTTTAGTCTAGAACCTTGAATACTATATCAGATTACTGTGCTGCTCCTCCTTTTCATTTCTTTACCATAGCCACATAGATATGGACTATTTACTTGGGGTTTTGTTTGCTTTTGTTAAGAAAAGGTCTAACTATTATTTTGTAAAGAAAATTGTCTTCTAAACATTAACATTAACGTTAAATTTTTATTTTGTGGTTATATAATTTGAATTTCTGAAACTGTCTGTATTTGATTGGACACAAACTTTTTAAAAGTCGAATGCATTCTGTTTTCAATTTCATTTTTATCAAAAGTGGTGAGGAATCTTTTAAAAAGCTGATTAATGTCTACAGATATAATTGATCTTTTCCACCACTTGTTTTTTGTTTGTTTCAAATATCTATAGTCATGGATCATCAGTAAGGGAAGAAGGGTCTTATTTCCTGCAAGTGAAAATAATTTTGTGTTTAATTCCATTTCAGACATCATTATAAGGTCACTAAGGAAATGTTCTCCAGTAGTACACTTGTTATTGTACTAGCACACCTTTTATCTGATGCTAATATATAGTCTGTGTACAGGCGTTTATCTGTATCTTTGCAGGTAGTGCTTTTACATTTCACTGAGAAATTTGTCCCTATGAAATTCTCAAGATAAACATTCTAATGACACTGGAGCAGTTTTGTAATACTACTCTGCAAGTGGAAGATATTCCAGCTTTGTGAGAAGAATATTTTAGTCCTGTGAAAGAAGAATGTAGCTATATGATTACGAAGTAGAAACAAATTATAGTGCTTGTCTTTGTATTGTAATGAAAGTAGATTAGTGATTTATATTCATTTTTCTGACAAAAGTCACTGTTGGTTGGATGGCCAGTGATTGAAGAGAGCTACTTTGTTGAATTGTTCAGAATAACTTCATTTTGTATTGCAATGCTCACTAACTACAGCAGATAAATACCCACTACAATCCTGAATAAGCCCAGTCTGAACTCTTCTGTTCGAGTACCAATAAAAAGTAACATCTGGGGCAAGCACATGAGTGTTAGAGCAGCTCCAGTTTAAGAACAGAATTGGAAATAGCTCTACAACCAACTATGTTTCTGACTGCAAAAGTAATTTAGCAGGGTTGAAATTCTGAATCTCTTCAGACAGGATATGTCTGGGTTGACCTCCTTTTTCAAGAGTGAGTTAAAAGTTTCTTTGTTGAACTTCTCATGGCCTCTTCAAACACACAGAAAAAGACCTGACTGTTCTGCTGCTAAAAGGGGCGTATTACTTGTCAGTCCAATATCAAAACACTTATCAAAGGCTTCTGCCAGAGACAGAGAATTATTTTCTAGAAATATCTGCAGTTTTTCATCTTACCAAAGTGAATTGAGATGGACCTCTGGCTCTCAGAACGTTCTGAGAAACACATTCTATGAGCTATTCTATAAGTGAATTATGTAAATGGCTGGCTGTCCTTCTTCTGGTGGCCTTGAGAAATAAATAGCAAATTGAATACACGCAGCTGCCATTTCTTCTACTACCAAAGTTTGCAATAAATATCATGTTTCAGGCAGTATACAGCAATAAAAAGTGCTGTTTCAGCATGTGGCCACTGACCCTGAAATTGTACAGAGTGGAATAATACAGGAAAGACTGTTTTTCAAATAATTTGTGAATTTAATTTTCATACCATCAACCATAAAGAATGCTTAAGCACAGTGTTGAGTAAAATGAGTTAGTTGTTCAATGGATATTCTCAGGTTTTGGGTTTTCATATTGATGAGGTACATAAAATGAGAAATTGTAAAGTTCTAAAATAGACCTTATGAAACAGAGGTATTCTAATTCTTCACATACACATTTTTTTCTGTGTCAGACACAGTAACCCTAACACAAAAGCCAGAAGTCTTAAAGAACCTGCATGATTTTAGTGACAGATTGTATAAAAAACAGCTACAACAGAAAGATTTTGTGATTTATTAGTAAGAATTTCAAATTTTATGAAAATGTCATTTTTATAAAAGTCTGGAAATGTCTTTGAAAATAGTGAGTTTGCAAGAAAATATGGTGTCCTAAAAACCAGTATGAATGAAGAAGTAAAAATAAACAAAAACAGGGTGGGGGAGTAGGAAGTAGAAAGGTGAATGTGAGAGATAAAGGGCAAAATTTGCAGGGTAGTTCTGGAAATACATTCTTGTCTATAATGCATTACACCTCCAACAGTAATGAATTGAGGACTTCAATAGCTGACTTGTGTCAACTACACATGAGCTAAAAATATTTAAGTTTGGGCAGAGTTTACAGTAAGCTGAAAGTGAGTAATTACTGCTAGAAATTTTTGTTCCAATGAAAACCTGTATCAGTAATGAAGATATTCAAGGGATTTGAATGACTGGAAATACTCTTTGCTAAACAAAATTATAAGAATAAAAATTATATTCTTTGCACATAACATTTATATAATTATTTTTTCTTTGGCTTATAGGGTATCCTTGGATCTTACTTGATTAGAAAATATTATTTTATTATTTCACATCAATGAGTGCCCTCTAGGTCTGACTAGCTGTGCCCTTCTTAAGCAAAGTCAACTTAACTTAATCCTGAAAAGGCTTAGTAGCTCCTGCAGAGTTTTATGTATCATCAATACTCACTGAAACAGAAATAAATCATAACTGTGGATGTTCAACACCTTTCAGGAAAAGGCCTATAAATATTAATGCTGAGTATTAGAAGCCTTGCATTCTGGAATTTATATATGGTGTGCATAAATCAAAAGGCATCTTTAGCTATCAGCAGATAGACTGAATACTTCACCGATGGAAGAACAATCATGAAGCACCTTTGAAAACTCTGTAAGGAGCAAGAACTAAAGCAGTGAATGAAAGAAAGAAGCATTCAGGAAAATATTTTCTCTTCTCTTTGGGTGAAAGAATGAAAAAATGGCTGGTAAGGAGAAATCTTAGTGTTCTGAAAAAATTTCTAGTGAGATTAACAAAAATGGCTGTACTGACTGGTAGTCATAAAATTTGTCTCTCAGAAGAATGAAGATGTCATGAAAAGAGTTTACAAAAGTCTTTGTGTACACAATCTCAGTCTTCTTTCTTTTGAACTTCTCAGTTCAAGAAAGGTATGAGACAACCTTCTCAGAAGGTAGAAAAAGATTAATGGTCAACACCTATTACCTGTAGCTGAATGATTTGATTAGACTACAAAACATGAGGATGGGATGGCAGTATGAAAACGGTTTTCAGTTAGGCAATAGGTCACAAAGAGGTAAAATCTTCTTTCTTCTCTCTTTCATGAGGGCAACAATAGGACATGGTAGGATAAAACATGACCAGGAAAAAAAAAAAAAAAGTAATTGTAATTTGCAGCAAGTAAGGCATTGGATAAATTTTAGAAGAAAGTGAATGCAATCATTAGGTTAGAATAGCAGTCAAATAGAATGCCTGTGAGAATTGTGATGTCTACTATCCCTGGAACAGAAAGTTCATGTTTTCCAAAACAGAAACTAGGTAGAACTAGGTAGAAGTAGGTGACCTTCTGTCATTACTTCTAAATATTTTTATAGGTCTACATGAATTCTCCTGGTAACAAAAAATAAAGTAGCAACAAATTATACATAGATTTGCCATCTGCTTCAGAATAGTAGAGTGCTCTTAGTAATCAAAAAATCCCTAACCTGTTGACAGGAATAAAAAAAAATCATTTCACCTTGAAACGCCTGAAGTGATATAACTTGATAATTTTTCTTGTAGACAATAAGTGTACATTAGTCTGCTCTCAGCTTCTATTCAATTATGGGATCAAAAAAAGGAAGAAGTATTCTTTCAATTCTTCTTCAATGTAGCAATTCAATATATTAAAAATAAAAAAAAATCGTCAATAATAGTGAGAGCTCAGCTTTAAAAATCTTAACAAGCATTCATTACAGTTGTCTTAAAAAATATCTTAGTTGCTGAAAAAACTGTTGATAAAAACACTTAAGTAAGAAATGTATAAGTCAGGGACTCAACTATTCCCATACCCCCACATATCTCGATTTGGGAAAATTTAATCCTGCTTCTTTCAATGATATCAGAAAAAGAAATTAGAGAAAAACCTTTATTATCTTACTAACATCCTGGAAATTAAGAAAGTATCACTTTTTTTTTTTTTTTTTTTTTTTTTTTTTTTTTTTTTAATGAGCAGAACCAAGACTATAAAGCTGTGGTCTCATTTGTTGTTTTTTTACCTAAACTTTGGCTCTTAAAAGAAACCTCTAAGACTCAGTTTATAAGTTTTAGAAGTCAAGCAATCTTTACTCCACTCCACATGTACTGGGAATCAATTCAACAAAGTGCACATGACATCTCCTCTGCGGCTTATATGTTTGCATTACATGATTATTCATTTTGTTTCCCATAAACATGTTACATATTCATAACATTTCCCAGCACTGATTAGCATATATGCATACCTTTATAAGGTCTCTGAGGGGCTTCACTGAGAGTCTCTGGTGGTAATTTCTGTCTGGAGTCCCCAAAGTCTATGTGACCATCATATGAACTTCTTTAAGACAATAAACTTGGTTATACAACAACTCAGCATTGCCTGCTTGCCTCGTTCGGTTCACCACAGGTTTCTTTCTTTACTGTTTCTTTACTTTGGCTGATTTCTTTAAATTGCCTGGCTCATTTATACATAATTTTCTATGGTATATTTTGTTGCAAGCACTATTAGTTCTGCTACATCTCTAGACCCTGGTTATCACTTTGAGTAATCATTTATTGCATAAGACATTTGGAAAAGCTCTATTTTTCTGTGCTGATTCCAGCTGGCTTCTCAATAACCCACATAAACTCTGTCTGGGAAATTCAGTACTTGGAAGTATGATCATACTGCAAAATCAGTTCTTCAATGAACAAAAGACAGACAAAATTTTAAAGTTTTAGTCAGTTGATGTCATTTACATTGAGATAGGTTATGCAAAGACCAGGGCTTTAAAAAGTCAGTGGAAATGGCAACTCAGTGAAAAAAAAGAGACCTGATAATAGTCAATAAGAGCCAAGATGACCATGCCAAAGTCTTCAAACAGTAGAGTGGTGACCAGAAAATAGTTGAGGAAGAAGTCATCTGAGCTTCATTCATTTTCTGGAATGCATTATCTCTCTTGTAAATCAAAGGCAGGCATTTCTCTACACCTAGGTAAAGTAAAAATAGCAGCAGCAGTAGTACTAGTAGTAGTAGTAGTAGTAATATAAAAGAATGGAATATATGACAATATGTGATACAAATACCGATTATATTAAAAATCTGAAACAAAGCAAATTTAAAAAAAAAAAATCTATTTTATTTAGTATCTAAAAATGTGAGCTGTTTTGGGGTTGAATACATCATTATATTTCCCGGGCTTACAATCCTTCTACTGAGAGGTTAACAATTTAACCTTTTCTGACATGCTAACAAAAGTCCAACACCAAATGTTTTAATATTTAATTACCCTTTGTCACTGCACAGTGGAGAGGGCAGGAGGAAGGTGAGGTTATTAAAGCAATAAGTACCAATAAGAATAAGAATCAGGAAAATAAAACACTGGAGCATACTGAAACAAGAACAATAAACTAAAGTGACTGATGAAATCAATTTTACTTGGACAAACTTTCCTGAAACCTGACTTGACAAAAGAAAAAGGATTTATGGGTATTCTATACCCTTTCTTATGTTTTATAAAAAATGGACCTTTGTGTGTGTTTGTGTGTGTGTGTGTGTGAGTATATGGAGGTACAACCTGCTTGCTGGACCATTTTGTTTTAAATATAGTTATTTAAAATATTGCCTCTTTGAGATTATTATCTAAGTGGCAATTTGAGAATCCAATAAAGTGAAAATCAACATATAGCTAATTTGCATATGTGATTTGAGTCTTTATTTGCTTAACACAAATAGCTCTGAATATCACAGTAATGACACTGGTTTATTAATATTGATTTACAAGGTGCATGACAATGTCAATAATGTTTCCTTGTGCATTCTTTCTTCAATAACTTTTGAAAGTCTGACTTACAGATTTGAAGGTGTCACAGTTTTAATAAAATATGAAGAAAGTTAAATTCAGGCACCATACTCCTTAACGCATAATTATGAAAGATATTTTAAGATTTTGAAACATTTAAAATATTTCAACCAAAGACTTTTACAAATCCTGCTCTCTAGGAAAAAATAATAAGAAGAAAAAGAAAAAATGTAAATGGATGTGTTCTAGGTATGTCTGAGCACGCTACATTTCTATTGATTTTATTGCAGTTTGGTGGTATTCATCATCACAATCAAACATAGAACTTACTGCATTGTAAAAGAAAGCCAAAAGTCTCTTGATTTGCATCCCGTGGTACTGAGGGTGTTCTGTTTGTCAGCATGATCCCACCTTTGTATGTGGCAGGAGAAATTTTGAAACTGACATTTCTGCTCACCACTGCCAATACTTAAATAATATATAAGCAATTTGGAAGCTATTATACCTTGCCTGAGCATCTGAAAGATTCTATTGATGTCACTGTTCTGTGAAAATTAGATTCTATACTATAAAATAAAAAAAAAAAAAAAATTTTCTCTAAGAGATCAATATTAAAACCAAGTTGTAAACTATATAGATGAGAGAATGAATAGACTTTAAAATATATTTTCAATATATAAAATCAGTTTATACTGTAAATCCCATAAGAAGACATGAAAATTTGTAGTTCAAAATAGTAACTGGACTTTCAGACTTTCATAAAATAACTTTCTAGCATTTTCAGAGGAGTTTCAAATTACAAGCAAGAGTATTTGGAAAAAAACTTTTCATACACAAGTATGTTGAAAGTTCTGAACTCAAGAACCAGTGCAGATAAAATAAAAAAAAAAAAACAACCACCAAAACATAGTTTAGTTTAGGAGATAAGTAAAGAATACTTGTTCCCAAAGTCAACTGAATTTTTTTTAAATTGTTTCTTCTTTTTTCTTTTTTCAAAGTAGTGTGAGTGAGACCCCTGTTATTTAAACACCAATGCTTCTTGGCATACTTGACTCTTTTTTTTTTTTTTTTTTTTTTTTTTTTTTGAATGACAAATCTGCACAACAGATATCAGGATTTCCAAGCCTATATTCTATATTTTTCATAAAGAAGTATAGTAAAGCTGAGAAATATGATCTTCCAAACATACCAATAACTTCCAAAACCCTACCAAATAGACTAGAGAAAGTGAGTTTTTGAAGTATAGAATACTTAAATAAATGATACTACAGATCTGTGCTACTTTGAAGATTAAAGGGAAGCAAAAGAAAATAGGTATTATAATAAAATTATGTCTTTCTCTAATAAAGGGAAATAAACAAACACATATTCAAACCTCCTGATTTTTCACGTGCATAAAAACAAGTGGGGCAACAAAGACTGGGGGTTTTTTTCATCAAGTCCTGAATCTTTTTATTTTGTTTTCTTCTTTTCTGGAGTATTTTTAAGGTGACTCCCTTTTCTCTAATAAAATAATGACAAAATGGTATGTCAGCTGTATTCCATTTTAAAGAAACATTACTAGATCTCAGTCTCACCTCTATGCTCAACAAAATCATAGAGCAGATCCTCCTGAAAATTATTCTAAGCCACATGAAAGACAAGGAGGTGATCGGCCCATCTCTGGAAGTCTTCAAGGCCACGTTGAATGGGGCTTTGAGCAATCTGGTCTTATGGAAGGTGTCCTTACCATTGTAGAGTGTTTGGAACTAGATGATCTTGAAGGTCCATTCCAACCCAAACTATTATTCTATGACTCCATTACAGTATATATAGAACTTTGTACTATTCTAAGGACGTTTTTTACAATTATAATGAAGTGGTCCATTTTATCCATCTGTACTGAGAAGTAGATGTTAGGGACTTGAATAAAATTGGGACTTTTCATTGTGTTTTTTTCCGTTTTGTTTTTCTTTAATAATCAGAAAATTATTTAGAAATAAGTAATACAATAGCTTGTAAAAAACATATTGGACTTAAAATTATGTTACTTAAAGTCATGAAAGACTAGAGTTATTTCCTTTAGTAGAGGGGAATATCTTGGCCTCACTGAAGTCAATATTATCTTTGCTATTCCTTTCAGGTACAGCAGGAATTCTGTTGCGGTCTTTTAGAGCTTTGCCAAGTCCTATGACATGAATATTATCTCACCAAGCAGACCAAATTTTGTTTTAATTTTTTTAATTTTAATTTTTTTCTTTGCAGAAAGAGCTCCCTTTTTTCTTCTTCCAGGTCAGAAACATATTTCCTTGGTTATGACAGATCTTAGGCCCAATACATCGCACATGTTAAAATGCAGCTGAGGAATTAAATCACTTCAACCTTGGAAATCAGCTTACCACCTTTGAAGGTGATAAAGTCGATGCTAAACCCATTTTAAATATTATCTTAATGAATTCCTGGCACAAATATATCTAGTTTGCAAAATCATATTGGCTAGAGTGTTTTCTCCTTGAATGTTTACTTTTCAAAAAAGAAAAAAAAAAAAGTATCCACTTCCAAAACAATTTTTCTTTTTTTTTGTATGCTTTTTGTACATGGGGTTTTTTAGGGAAAAAGGAAAAACAAAACATAGAAATATTTTTATAGGGATGAGGGGAAAAAAGCTTCTTAAACAAGATCTCTGAAGACAGTAAACCCACAAAAATCTAAAAGTTACATCAGTTCATCAGCTTAACAGTTCACACAGTTAAAAATTACATCTCAAATAAAAGAGAATAGTCTGAGAAAAGGGTAAAAGGAATGTATGTGAGAAGAAGCATCAACTTATTTTCAAGTTTTAATTTTGCAAATGTTGAAAGAGTGCTTGAGATTTTCTATTATAGATTGTATTTCTATCCTTCCCACCCCCCCCTCCTTAATATAAGGATAGTCTATTATAAGTTCATCCAAATTTTAAAATATCTTTAAAATTTGATAGATGTCTTATTCTATACTGAGTTTGATAGGTTAATTCCACATGTTGCCTTTCTTCAGTTCAATGTTCTTGCTTTTGTTTACATGGAAGAGTGTAACATTTCAGAAAAAAAAAATCTAGTGGGTTCTTATTCATAAAAATATTTAGCAAATATTTTATTAAAGTATATAAACACTAAGCCAACTTTTAATTAATTACTACAATTAACTTTAGCTCAGAAATATGTCTGAGTAGATAGAACTTCTTTTTGCTACAGAGTTTCTTTCTTTTGCAATGAATATAAGACATACATGTCTCTACTGTACCTTGTTAAACATGCTTAGCACAGTTTATTTAATCTTCTTTAGCCTTATCATCTCAAATTTATAATGTCTGATGGAAAGAGAGACAATAGAAAATTTATTCCAATGCATGTGATGGGTCCAAAAGAAAGGCAGAGAAGGGAGGAGTTAAAAAATTAGCGAACAAAGATATTTTGAACTTTCATTCATGCATAAGATGCATACATAATGAGGTATGGACAGAAGCAGAACCTCATCTCCTGTCTTTAACATTATTTCAGGTATACTCCACAAATTTTGTTGCATGTATCCTGGTTTTGACAACAATGCATTGATTCATTCTTGTAGTCAGTTGGTTCTTTGAAGTAGAGACTTTTTTTTATTTTCTAAATTACATTATTATTTTAGATATAAAATCCTCTCCTTTTTATTTCTTTTTTATTTCTGAATAATTACTTTCTCTTTTCTTTATGACTTAGGGGGCAAGAGAGGGTTGATTGTTTAACTACATGCCTCCCATGAGTTTGTTCTAATGCATAGTATTCACTCCAAAAATAATAATCTAAATTTCCTTTTTCTCTCTTCTATAGATCTCAAGTATATGGAGATTTCATTTCTCTAGGTACTGAATACTGATTATCATTGCCTATTATAAATAGTAATCGCTTTTATACCAAAGAGACCAAAAATGTCTTTTCCATTTTCTTGTCTATTTTTTAAAATCTAAATAAAGAGTCACAGTATGACTTCTAACATTATTATTTCTGAGAAACTGCTAGATATGATTCTACAATGACTGCTACTATTTAGTGCTTTAACTCCAGTTACTGTAACTCTAGCCACCAGTCTCTCTGGATTACTCAAGACTAAATGATTTAGGACGGTTTCACTTCCCTTGGGCTATTTTAGCAAATAGCTACAGGGGTTGAGAAAATAGCTCAAGGGGTTGAAAAATGTCTTCTCAGAACTATCTTATATTCTGACATTAAATCAGTTTGGATTTGAGTTAGTGTCATCACTTATTTAAGGATAATAGACATTTCTAGAAAACTAAACACACAGGATTTTAAATGCAATCACAGGGGTTGCAATTTTTTTTTTTTTTTTTAAACTGATGTTGAAAAAAATAGCCCAGATATAGATAGTCTGTGCTCCCCACAGCAATGTACATACAAACTAAGTGAAAAATGAAGGGCAGTTCTGTTTTATCATAAGATGTGGAAATACTGGCCCATGGAAGGTAGGCACAGTCACACGAGGCCCAAGTGGGAAGAAACTGAAATATTTCAAGAGCAATTCAGAAAATTTCTATGTCAGAGAGAACAGTATTTCCTTGGATTTAAAGTGTTTGACTCAAGGCTACACATAAGAATTTGTATTCATACTGCCAAGTTATAGATATGTAGCTGAACTCACCCACTGACATGATGCATTTTCTGTAGCTGACAGAAGCAGTTAAACATCCAGAGAACAATTCGGATCCCACATTGTCACAGCTTAATGTCTGCCTGAAACACTGATCAAATTATTGAGCCCTTGTAGATATCTGCCTAGCTTGACTTTATTAGATGATTCTGGTAGGCACAGGAAAAACAAACCACCATGAAGTCTACATCAAAGTGTTGCCAGTGAGGTACATATTATCCGTGCTGCACTGTTCGTTTAGTTATGTATAGGGAAAAAATCAGCTACAAAACAGAACAAAGATGACCTGTTAACAGCTTTACTTCATTGAAACACCTGTGGAGGGAGAGCAGTGGGTAGCAGTAATCCCAGTAGCAACTTCTAAAAGGGTTGTAGACGTGGATACAATCAAGTAAATTGGCCTGGAGTGACGTGACTGATGAGGTAATCTGCATCTAACTATTCAAGAAAAGCAGTTGGAAACATATACAATAGTGCATGATGATGGGGAACATACATTAGGGGCATACAATATTCTGTAGATGTCTGAACCCATGGTGGAACTTCTGCATGACCTATAACGGCATTATCTAAGAAGGATAGTGGGTTTTTTTCCTGTGGGAACAGAACCCCTGAATTCCAGAAATACTAGCCAGTGGACAAGAAGAAACTTGATTTTCACAGTGGATATGACACAGATTTAGGGAAAACATTGCCCCAGTTTTGCAAGAAGAATTTCTATCCTTTCTTTGTGACTTGGCTGTTTCATTAAACACAGTGTTTATAAATGTCCATTATAAATAGGACAGATGCACTACACAGCATGAACAATGACTCACATCTTTCTTTTTCTAGCTGAAGGATCTTGCTTAGAATTAGGATGCCTTAGTGTTCCTTCTTTGGTACCTTGAGTGTATTGAATTAATTTTTAATAGAATTTTACCACAACTTGTGTAGTTGAAGTGAGGAAGTAGGAAAAAAGTGAAAGAATCTTTTAGCTGTAATTAAATTTAAAATGTAAAGACTCTTCTACAGCACAGAATATAACTTTTTACTGGGGCTTTTCTTTTCTTTTCTTTTTTTTTTTTTGTTTTTGTTGTTTAAATCAAGTGACACTGTCAGAAAGTATTGACACAGAAAATCAGTGTGTTCAAACACAGACATTTAGAATTCAGCATAAATGGTATGAAAGAGCAGTTTTGTAATAGATGTTAATTGAAACAATTACAGAATCATAAAATGGTTTGTGTTAGAAGGGACCTTAAAGATCATCTAATTACAACCCCCTTGCCATGGGTAAGGACACCTTTCATGAGACCAGATTGCTCAAAGCCCCATCTAACCTGGCATTGAACACTATGGATTAGGCATTCACAACTTCTCTGGGCAATATGTTACAGTGCCTCACCACCCTCACAGTAAAGAATTTCTTCCTGTTATCTAACCTAAACCTACCCTCTTTCAGTTTGAAGCCATTCTAGCTCATTCTATCACTACATATCCTTGCCAAAAGTCCCTCTCCAGCTTTCCTGTAGGCCCAATTTAGATACTGGAAGGCTGCTATAAGGTCTCCCCAGAGCCTTCTCTTCTCCAGAGTGAACTTCCCCAACTCTCTCAGCCTTTTGCATCTATAATGACTGGAGAGAATAAACTAGTTTCATCAGATCTTGTGGCTGGATGCCCAGCAATTTCTTTTGTCTGGCTTCTCTCTATATTGTGAGTGTCTTCCTTGTATTATGGTCATCTTTAGTGACTTTCATTTAAGTGTCCAGCTTTTTCCCTCTCTTCATAAGCGATTCCCAGACTGCCCAGCATTGTGTTCTCCAGTTTATTCAAAATTTAAATAAATAAATAAATAAATGAGTGAATTCTAAATTACTGGACAGGTTTCAGGTTTCACAATTGCTGGTTTTTCTGCTTCCTTGCTTTGGCCATTTCTTCTTTAGCCAGTGTCATAGACTTCTCAATAGGTAGTTTCCATAGTTGTCTAACTCAAGATAATTCAACCACAGAACTAAATGGGAATAAAAGGCATTCAGTGTGGGTCTCCCTCTATGCTCAACAGTGACAGATTAGTTAAAATTTCAGTTTTCAAAAAAGATATTCTACTTTTCAATTTTTTTTTTTTTCACTACTTAACATTCAGCATGGGTGTGTGCATTATGAAAGATCCTTTTCTTCCTTCTCTGCCTCTCTCACTTTCTTTCATTTTTTTCTCTTCCCTTCCTTTCTCCAATTTTATTATTATACCTGGCAGGACCAGAAAAAAATTCTCAACAGTCTCCAGCCAGTTCTATCACTTTCTTCACCTCTCTAGAGCCAGCTCTAGCATTTTTTTTTTTTTTTAAACTGACATTGACAAAGGGCTACAGTCATCTTATTACATTAAAAGGTTTTATTTCTACAGGTAGCCAATAATTATCATCTACTTCCAGTCCTAGATATCTCATATTCTTTACAGATACTTTATTCTTCCGTAAAAGGCATTAGAACCATGACAATATGTTTCAACAGTGAAAGTTTGAGGATTAGTAGCACCTTTATATACATGAGAAGAATTCTGCTCTTACCTTGATCAGATCCTTAAATTTCAAAAGAAATTTATAAATTATTCTAATGTTATTGTGATACTTTCTGTTTATCATCAGCAACTCATGATTTTTTTTCTGCAGAGTTTGATGATCTCACTTATCAGTGTCCTTCTGGCAGACTTTCTGACTCTCTGAATTCTACTTCAAGTGTACGTACACATAATTTTCTGTCTTGGTTACTAAGCATAGTCCTAAGTGTGCTGAGCTTCACAGAACTTGTAATATAAACTTTTCAAATTGAATTCACATTATGAACACAAATTTCTTGATATCATATTGTATGTGTATATGTTACACAGACAGGAAGGAAGCTGTATGTGGAATTCTGATTAAAACTTTTAAATAATTTTCTCTGCCTCTTTTGATAACTAGCTTTGCAATTTAATGTCTGTCTTGGTTATGTTCCCAGCAGGTTATTAACAATTAATTTGCAATATATCTCAAATGCTCTCTGTGTTAGTGTGCTAATTGCATGGCATCAGAATGGAACTCCACTTGGTAAATAAACTGAAGCCATAACCATTTATTTCTAGATAAGATGTATACACAGTTTACATATATTTTTCATGTTATATTCCAGTCGTTTCTCAGAGTTACATCTAGGAGATAAAAAAACTATAAGCTTTCGGTGAAACTATTTAACATAAACATAATTGAATCATTTTGTTTATATCACATCCCTCTCATCATTCCCTTCAAAGTTTTTCTTCTTGCTTTCATTCTCATTCTATACCAAGAATCTTCAATTGATCTTCAATTAGACCAATTTATGTCTCTTTAGTAACAAGAATAGTAGAAACAGATGCAAATGGTATGCAGAATTAGATATATACAAGCAATTAGTGAATTGAACCCATAGTGTATATTTCTCTTCTAATAAGGTCATCTGGCCACAGAAATGTGATCAGTTTAAATAATTAATTACCTTATTATAAAATGCTGAGCTTATTTTAGTTTCATTTATCACACATTTATTCCATTATATTTTTCCTTATGATATGTAGTCATCGATCATCTCCTATCCATAATTTTTTCCTTTTCTGTATTGAATTCAATGGCATTTATTTCAGTGATATACGTATCAAATCCTTCGTCTTTTTTAAATATTAAATTTTTCAAGATATTTTGATAGCAAGATTGAATAAGAAATATATATAAAATAACCTTTAGCTAGAGTCTTAAAATGTACACTACTGGAAATTATACATTCTTGGTTTATACATATATAGGTATATACATATATATACACAGATATATACTTGTGTGAGTCAGATAGACAGATAGATAGATAGATAGATAGATAGATAGATAGATAGATAGATGGATAAATAGGCAGTCTCAAAGACCATTTATTTGAGTCTTTTACTTCTTTGTTTGGAAGTAACATGCCTGGGACCTACAAGTACATAACTGAAACAAGAATATACAGATTTGTATTACAATATGCTTCAAAACTATATATGTTGCAAAATAATCACATTATGTGCAGGAAACTTATGCATGCAGCGCCTTAGTAACCACAATGCCATTCTAAGAAAAAGCATGCTAATTTCTGAAAAGGTTGTTGATAATTAAAATAATAAAGAAGAACCCTGTAATAATCAGAAAGGCAAAAGCCTGTCAGTCTGACATCAGTGCAGGGGAACATTATGGAGCAGATCATATTGACTGTCATCATATGCACAGGACAACCAGGGGATCAGGCACACACAGTCAGCATGGGTTTATGAAGGGCAGGTCCTGCTTGACTTACTTCGCCTCCTTCTATGACAGTGACATAGATGAGGGAAAGGGATGTTGTTTACCTGGGCCTTAGCAAACCCTTTGTGTCCTGCAACATTCTCCTGGAGAAACTGGCTGCTCATGACTTGGATGGGTGCACTGTCCACAGGGTGAAATGCTTCCTGAATATTTGGGCCCAGAGAATGGTGGACAATGGAGTTACATCCAATCAGTTGCCAGCCACTGGCAGGTTTCCTAGGGCTCAAGGTTGGGGATATTTTTAATATATTTTTGTTTAATATTTTTATCAATGATCTGGAGAAGAAGAAAGAGTGCACCCTTAGTCAGTTCCCATGCAACACCCTGAACACCCTGTTGGATAAGGTGTTGATCTTTTGGAAGGTTGGAAGGCTGTGCAAAGGGATCTGGACAGGCTGGATAGGTAGGCTGAGGCCAGCTGTATGAAGTTCAACAAGGTCAAGAGCTTGGTCCTACACTTCAGTCACAACCCTCTGCAGTGCTACAGGCTGAGGGAAAAGTTGCTGCCCAGCTGAAAAGGACCTGGGGGTGCTAATTGACAGCCAGCTGAACCTGAGCCAGCATTGTGCCCAAATGGTCAAGAAGGCCAATGACATCATGGCTAGTACAAGAAGTAGTGTGGTCAGCAGAATCAGGGCAGTGATTGTCCCTCTGTAGTCAGCACTGGTAAGGCCACACCTCATACACCATGTTCAGTTCTGGGCCCCTCACTACAAGAAAGACATTGAGGTACTGAAGTGTGTCCAGGGAAGGGCAACAAAGCTGGTAAAGGGACTCAAGCACAAGCCTACAAGTTCTATGAGGAGCGACTGAGGGAACTGGGGTTGTTTAGCCTGGAGTAAAGGGACCTGATTGCTCCCTATAACTACCTGAAAGGAGACTGTAGCAAGGTATAGGTTGGATTCTTCTGCTAGGTAATAAGTGATAGGAGGAGAGAAAATAGCCTCAAGTCCTGAAGTTGTGACAGGGAAGGTTTAAATTGCATATTAGGTAAAACATCTCCAGCAAAAGGGTTATCAAAAATTGGAACAGGCCTGTCCACGGAAATGGTTGAGTATGCATCCCTGGAGGCATTTAAAAGACATGTACATGTGACCCTTAGGGACATGGTTTAGTGGTGGACACACAGTGCTGGGTTAATGGTTGGATTCAATGACTTTAAAGTTCTTTTCTGATCTTAATGATTCTA
>JAWWEW010000001.1:62704401-62716970 GCA_035583185.1 Anabacerthia variegaticeps
ACATGAGGGGAACCGGCTCCTCTATTTCCACAGGCCTCTCAGGGTCTGGAGGGGATTGCAAAATCCGCACATGGGCAGGAGTAAAGTGAGAGACGCACAACCCCGATGTGGTTAGGTCATAGAAAAGCCTTTAATTACCTGTACCATAGGTATTTAAACACTTCAGGGGTGGGCTTTAGGAGGTAGGATGTGATAGGGTAAGGGTTCAGGGGGAGTGGTGTGGTTTGGGGGCACAGGGGCCAATAAGAGAACACGAGGACCAAAACCCAGTGGGAACCCAGGAATAGGGAATGACAGGTGATACATCCAATAAAGTCAGGAGGGGGGTGGGGCTGGATATCCAAGAAGAAGGAAACATTCTCTTTTCCTCAGAAAGTCAGGTGTGCTGGGGGTTCTAGGGGTGCAACCTAAACAGGGGAAAACCCGTACATTAAAGGCGCAGGCAATGCTGAATTATAAACTCTCTGGTCCTTTGGAAATTACCACAGTTCTGGTCTTGTTTCTAGGGGTTTCTTTTTCCATGATGTGTAGTCTGGATGATCCTCTGTCTCTGTTTTCCCATGTGCCATGGCAGAAGTCTTTCCCAACAAGTACATTCACTCCAAAAAACTACCTGACATATTTATAACTGCACATACAGTAGTAGATAGTTGTTTTTTATGTTCAAAGATGTAATAGAAAATGAGGAAGTAATGGGATATTATTTCAGGTGATTACTGCAACTGCTTATGGAAAAAGAGTTTTATTTGTAGAGAATAACTGCTTTCAGATCAGAAAGTGCAATTCCTCAGAGGAAAAAAAAAGAAAAAGCAGATAAATAATATTATTTAGTCATACCACAGGTGTTTGGTTTTATTTGTTAGCCTAAATACTCATAGAATGCTTAAAATCTAAGTTTTGAAGGTAAAGACATGGCGGGATTATAGTCCCAAACATTATTGAAGACAATGTTCTAGTTGTGAATTCTTCTAATTTTCTCTCTAGAACTTAACATACTAATGCATAGGATGAAACTTAATTTTCTATGTTTTCCTCTTCAAGATTATTTTTTTTCATGTCAAATATTTCTGCCAAAATACCATTTTTGGGCTGAAAAAAAAATGCACTGTGCTATCCATAATGAAATATGCCATTTATTTTTTATTTATTTAGTCTTGTTGCTAGGTGTCTTTGAATGAAGATTAGCATTTCTATAAGTAATTGGATATAAATTCCCAATTTACAAATACGTGAAGAATTGTGCTTGTTGAGTAAAGACTTACTAAGCTGCAATGGAAAATTCTCTGAATATCCCACTATCACCTGTACTTTTGTAAGCACTTATAACTCCTCCCCTTCTCTTTCTCCGTACTTCTACCTGACAAATTCATAGCAGTTGATAATAAAAATGAGAGATTTTTAAAAAAGGCATAATACCTAGATATGAATGCTGTTATTGCAGACCAAGTTCAACTGTGTTAACTTGTTTATGTCTACAAAATAAAAAAATAAATTAAAAAAAGAATGAAATCCAGAACTACCCAAATAAACAAAGCAATCACCCACAACAAAGCCCCATAAACATTAAAAATAAGAAGATAGAAAAAAATTTGACATCTGACATCTTAACGTGAAATACAGAGAGCACACAGGTCTTAATATCATGGAAGAGGAAGCTGGCAAGACAACAAATTCTGAGACTGTACAGAAGCAAGGTTTGGAAAGTAAGCATTGGAGTCATCAGTAACATTGAAATGTCAATATAGATACAAAGAGTAAAGTTAAGGTAAAGTTAATGCAGGGATGGTTTGAAGATGAAATCATATAGTCACAGGGGAATATATTCTTTGATTTAGGAATGATGTTTGAATTGTAGATTGGGATACAAGTTTTCTGAGGCTTAGTTGTTGAGATTCTCTTTTATGAAGACATCTTGGTTAAATATCATCTATATCCTGTTTTCCTGCCATAGCCAGCCCCTTGTAGAAAAAGTAAAAGGTTTGAGATGGATCTGGGAGATAGCTGAAGGACATCATATGTAGCATAATGATTTTTTTTTGAAGGTATAGTATATTAATTCTACCTCATGTCACAATGTATATTGGAAGGATGGATAGAAAAAGTCCATGATCAAAAAAATAGACATACAATTATTGTCTTGTAATTTAACTACAGAAAATAGATGAAAAAAAAAAAAACAAAAAGGGACTTTCAAGAACAGAAATTAAATAAGGAAACACAGCTGAAAAATGTCTGCCTTCAGAAGTGAAGATGATTAGAATGGAGTATGGGGAACCTTATGTCAAGAAGCATAGAATTTTTAAATTTCTATGATACAAAAAATATGCATCAAGAAAGAGTAAAACATATGTTGAACCAAGTTTTTTCTTTTTATGAGATCCCAGACTTCCAAAAGTAAGATGTGCATATAAAGCTAAGGAAAGCAGATAAAGAAAAAAGAACAGAAAACCTTTAGAAGTTTCAGACTCTTGAAACACAGCTTGAAATAGCAATGAATTAGTGCTGATGGGTTATATAAAAAAAGATAAGTACTATGAGCTTGTTTGTTGCAAAATATAAAGGCTGCCTACTAAAATTGTGAGTTTTGAGAGATGCAAAATGAAAAGGCTGAGAAATTTGATCTTCCAAATGTACAATTAACAGCCAAAAGTGTACTAAACAGCCTAGATAAAGCGAGTTTTTTGAAGTATGGAGTACTTAAATAAATGAGACTTCAGATATGTACTACTCTAAAGATTAAAAGGAAGGAAAAGCAAACAGGGATTATAATAAAATTATCTATTTCCCTAATGAAGGGAAATCAACCAGTATAAGTGCAAAACTGATTCTGTAGGTGCATATGAACAAGAATGGCATTAAATACTGATTCTCTTCATCAAGCCCTGCATCTTTTATTTGGTTTTTTTTTGGGTTGTGGGTTTTTTTTTGTTTTTTTTTGGTTGTTTTGTTTTGTTTTGTTTTTTTCTGGAATACTTTTGTGGTCATTCCATTTTCTCTTTTAATATAATCACAAAAAGGTGTTTCAACTCTGTACCATTCTCTCTGAAAGAGAAAAATTTCAAGGAAACAGGACTCAGTCATTCTCACCTCTGTGCCCAACAAGATAATAAAACAAATCCTCTTGGAAACTATGCTAAGGGCCAGGAGAAACAAGGAGTTGATTGGTGACAGCAAACAGCTTCAGTCAGAGCAAATCGTGCCTTACAAATTTGGTGGCCTTGTATGATGGAGTTACAGAGTTGGTGGATAAGGAAAGAACAATTTGATTAATCCCTCTGGACTTGTGCAAAGCATTTGTCACTGTGTTGCATGACATCCTTGTCTCTAACCTGGCAAGACATAAATTTGACAGGTGAACTACTTGCCGGATAAGGAAATGACACTCAAAGAAATTGTGGTCAAGGCCTCGATGTGGTCAAGGACTTTTCTTCATGGGTTTTTATTGGGACTGATGCTGTTTAATACCTCTTAGTGGCATGTACAGCAGATTGAATGCACCTTAACAAGTTTTTGGACCTCACTGATCCACGTGACACAGTTGGCACACTGGAGGAAAGAGCTGCCATCCAGAAGGACCTCGACAGCTTGAGAGGCAGGCCCATGTGAAAGTCATGAAGTTCAACAAGGAGAAGTGTAAGGTCTTGCACATGGTTTAGGGTGATCCAAAGCCAAATGCAAGGCTGGACAGAGAATGAATTGAGAGCAGCTAGGAAGAGAAAGACTCAGAGTTGTTGGTTGACAAGAGGCTCAACATGACCCAGTAATTTGCACTTGATGCCCAGACGGCCAACTTGATCCTGGGTTGCATCAAAAGAAGCATGACTTACCCTCCACTGCTATCACAAGACTCCATGTAGAGTACTGGTTTCAGCTCTGGGGTCCCCAGCATAAGAAGGAAATTGATCTGCTGGAGTGAGTCCAGAGGATGACCACAATGATGGTCAGAGGGCTTTTAAGGACCTCTCCTAGGAGGAAAGCCTGAGAGAATTAGGGTTGTTCAGCCTAGAGAAGGCTTCCAGAGCATCTTGCCAGTGCTTAAAAGTGTCCCACAAGAAAGGGAGGGGGATTTTTCCCAAGGACATGTAGGACATGTAGGACGAACGATACAGATTTTAAACTGAAAGAGAGTAGATTTCTACTAGATATTAGAAAGAAATCTTTACTGTAAGGGTAGAGAGACACTTGAGCAGATTTCCCAGGGCTGGATGAGGCTTTGAGCAACCTGGTCTAGTGGATGATGTTCATGGCAGGTGTAGTATAACTACATGATCTTCAAAGTCATGTCCAAACCAAACCATTCTATGATTCTATGATTTAGTATTGTTGAGACTGGATAATGGACTTAACAACAAATAAAGTCAAATAAATAACTGTTCTGGTTTAACCCCAGCCAGCAACCAAGCCCCATGCAGTTGCTCACTCACTACCCCACCAGCAGGACTGGAGAGAAAATTAGGAAAGATAAAAGCTGGAAAACTCCTGGATTGGGATAAGGACAGTTAAATAGGGAAAGAAAAGGTCACACACACAAGCAAAACAAAACAAGGAATTAATTCAGTGCTTCCTATGGGCAGAAAGTTGTTCAGTCATCTTCAGGAGAGCAGGGCCCCAGCATACACAATGGTTTCTCGGGAAGACAAACGCCATCACTCCAAACGTCCCTCTCTTCCTTCTTCTTCCCCCCAGGTTTATATACTGAGCATGACACCATATGGTATGGAATATCCCTTTGGTCAGTTTGGGTCACTGGTCCCAGCTGTCTCTCCTTCCACTCTCCACTCTCCCCCAACTTCCTTGCCAGTGTGACAGTACAAAAATCAGAACAGGCCTTGGCTCTGTGAAAGCCCTGCTCAGCAATAACAAAAACATCTCGATATTATAATCACTATGTTCAGCACAAATCCAAACACAGTCCCAAAGCAGCCACCATGAAGAAAGTTAACTCTACCCCAGTTAAAACCAGCACAATAACAAATAAAGTTGAGACCATTTGAATAGCGGCAATATTCCATGGCTGCTGCTTATACATGCTTGATCATTTCAACATCAGCTTTTCCTCTGGTGTAGCCATTTGAATTTGTCTGTAGATTTCAAAAACTTAAGTGATGAACCTGGGAATCACGATGGCAACACATTTGGTAAATACTGTCTTTTTTCCAGTGTTACATGAGTAATCTCTACTTCCAACTGTTGTCAGCCCGGTGTGAAAATCTGTGTAAATGAGTTTCACAGAGCAGTGTAATCATAGACTAAAAATATATTAGAGATGTTAAAAGTTAACTTGGAAAAAAATTAGTCGGTCACCTCTCAGAAACACTGCTGACTAGCTTTTAATGTCATTAACACGCTTTGTGTAGAAACTCAATCTGTTTTTTTTTTCAGAGAATATAAACTGCAGCTAGTTCTATAAGATATTTGTTTTCTGTTGTAGCAGCTTACTCATCTGATTACTTATTCTCTGCTTTTAAAATCAAGGATAATTAGTCACCTTTTTCATTGTTAATGAAAAATTTTAATTTCCATACTTATGCCTCAGGCCATTGACTTTCATACAAAGACTGTTGTTCTTCTGGAAACGGTACAGGCTTTCTGCCCAAAGTATACACAGAACTTCAAGTACAATTTCAAATTCAGCAACTTCAAATACATTTGAAAGTCTTAACCGTCTAATATACCAGGAAAAATAGAACCTCTCACTGAATTGTTTTAAGGAGCCTAGACCATTTAAGAATCTTTAGAATCTTCCTACATGACTTCAAAAAGATTGATAGTACAAGTATCTAGGCAATCATCAAACCAACTATTCAACAGATTTTTTTTTTTTTAAATTAATGGGTACTTTGTCAGAATTCTCTGCACAAATAAAACTGTTTAATTGTTACAAGATTAGTATTTACACTTTCATTTTCACATCCTGGTCTCATGAGAAGGTCCTTAGAAGTTCCATTTCAATGTAATTCGAATAGCTTTATGTACTAAAGTCCTGGCTCCACTGACTTCAAAGAGGATAACAGGATTTTACCTGTAGCCTTCTCATCAATTTTACAGTGTCCAGTATTTTTTCCTCTTTCTGGCAGTAACACAGCACATTCAGCCACTACCCCATAAGTGGAACACAAAAATCTCAAATAAAGTTAACATTTTAGGGTTTATTAGCAGCTGCTTTGCAAAGTTCCTGTAGAAATCAACCGTAGACTAGGCTTTCACCCTAACCTCTACCCAGAGTGAACATCCTGATGTAGCTTCCAAAGCATTCACAGATTATTGATATTTCTTCCTTGTATGTCTCCCTTATTTTTTCCTATATATTTCAAAAACCCTATTTTACTTATTCTAGTAAAGTTATATGCTCAGTAAATTCTTCATAATATTGCAGTCAACAATTTGATGAAATTTTTAAAGAAATACCAAAAGGTGTCAACTGATCAGGGTACTAAACCTCAAGGTATACACATTACTTAAATGGGATGACGTTTTTGATATCTAAGATAATTTGACACAACATTGAAAACCCATGTGCTTTTAAAAGTTTTGTTTATATTTTGTTTATCTTGGATAGAAATTAAAAAACTTGTTTATAGCTTACTCCTTAATACAGCTCAACTTCTCTTTCTCATCAATTGTTCCTATACATTAATGAGCTCCTGACGGAATACAGTGGTTACAATTCTAAATTTGTGGTATTCAGGATGTTAAACAAGATGATGGAATTCATTATACCTGGCCTTAAAAACAATAAATAAGTTTAGATTTTTATCTATTAATACTTCTGTTATGTCTAGCAGATAAATTAAAAAATAGAGATAATATTAAACTGAATTAGCAACATATTTCCCTCAAGTTTGATTTATAGAATCAGTAAGGGGCAAAGGGGGTTGTGTTGGTAATTATGGGTGAAAGGAGAATACTTTTACTACTCTTTTTCTGTGAGAAGGCCATCATCTACAGATCTTCTAACATAGAATCATAGAACTGATTGGCTTGGAAAAGACCTCTGAGATCATCGAGTCCAACCCTTGAACAGCATTAGTGAAAAAAGTTCTCATCTGTCCCCTTCATCTTGGATTTTTTTCTGGAGGGATAAAAGTAACACTTGCTTAAGGCTGAACACATCAGCAAAAATCTTTTCTTGTTCTTAGAGATGGTTTAAATTTCCTCTGGAAGTCATTATTTAACAAATTATAACACCAGTCCAAATAATTCATGATACATTAGTAATTCTGCTTTGAAGAAGACAAAGGTGAAACACAACAACTATTACACATTTTCCTAAGGGTATTGTTGTAGTTTAAGTTTAGCAAAGGGAAACGAATTTCTGAAGCCTTAATTTCATTGCTAAGTGTGCCACTTACTCTTCATGAATGTTCAGTGGGTCACAGACTAAAATTTTTTGTGTTTTTTTTTACATAAATATAAGCATTTAAATCCACCTCCAAACAATGCATTAAATGACCAGCTACTAAGTGGCCAGGCATAGCAGTACCTTTTCATTTTAAAGGGAAAAAAAATTGCTGTCAGCTAGTTCTATCAATGTTTGTGTTCAAAGAACTTCTCATTTTAATTAAGGGAAATAATTTCATGAGATGTGGGAGTAACAACAACACTTAGTTTTACTAATAGAAGGATCAAGAATGTTGCCACTTAATTCTTTTCCTCTTATTTCCACAGATGGCCAACGCCACAAAATAATTTTGTGAATACAGGACCATTCCAAACAAACGCTCATGCAAAATCAGGGGGTTCTTCAGATTTAACAGGAATGTGTTCCTTGCTAGGATGAACACACCTTCCAAATCATGACTCCATGGACTACACCACCACTGTCTATAATGGGAGATAAGAAAATTATCTCCCATACATGCAATATGGTTTGAGTCATTAGATCATACATAGATGTTGTCTTTTGAGACTGTGGTCTGAGGTACATCACCTGGCTTCTGACTGCCAGACCAAGAAGACACAAATCTCCCAGTGCTATTATGCTAACTTCTCTTGTGTTTGAATGTCCTTCATGAGTGGCCTCCTTAGCATCTATCATGCACCTTTTGCAAGAGGTGTTTGCACAATGTTCTCAGGTATGTGGTGTGGTTCTTGAGATTGTCCTGTTTGGGATCAGGAGCTGAACTCATTAATCCTTCTCAGTCCCTTCCAACTCAGCATATTTCAAGATTCGATGTGTGCAACTGAATTTACTGCTACAATGAGATAAATTTAGATGAATGCAGCTCTTAGCAGTATACAACTAGCATATTATTCTATTTGTTTAAATCATAAGTTCAGTTTCTTTTCTTACAAGACAGAACAATATTTGGAAGAATTTTAGACAATGTTCAAGCCACTATCTATATTTACTGCTGCTTAGGTTTAACAGTGTAACATACACCCTCCCCTGGAAACCTTGCTAGCTGTTCTCACATAAAGTTAATGTGAATTTTTCATTGATAATTATAATCCAGAGTTCAACTACTTAGCAGTAAATGAGCAAAGACAGTAGAAGGCCTGCAAGGATGAACAGGGAGATTCTAATTAAATTGAGACCAATGAAGAAAACATTCAAAAGGCAGAAGCAGGGACAGATGACCCAGGATAGATATAAATACTCTGAACATAAAGAGATAATAAATCATAAAGGGATGAGTTTAGGAAAACCAAAGACCATCTGGAGATGAATCTGACAAGAGATGTGAAGGCCAACAAGAAAGGATTCTACAAGTATACTATCTGCAAAACAAAGAGTAGGGAAAATGAGTCCACTCCAGTACAGGACAGAAGACCTAGTACCAAAGGTCATGGAAAAGAACAAAGTACTCAATGCATTCTTCATGTCAGTCTTTTCCTAAAGAAAATTCTGGAGGAAAGGGATTTATCCTTGTTGGAGGAGGACAAGCTTGGGGAACATTTAAACAAACTGAACACATGTAAGTCCACAAGATCTAGTGGGATTAACCCACAAGCACTGAGGGAGCTGGTTGTCCTGGTTTTGGCTGGGATAGAGTTAATTTTCTTCCTAGTAGCAGGTACAGCACTGTGTTTTGGATTTAAGGTGAGCATAATATTGATAATACACTGCTGTTTTAGTTGTTGCAAAGCAATGCTTACTCTAAGTCAAGGACTTTTCATGCAGCCCTGCCAGCAAGGAAGATGGAGGTGCGCAAAAGGCTCTGATGTGACACAGCCAGAACAGCTGACCCAAACTGGCCAAAGGAATATTCTGTGCCACATGATGTCATGATGAACAATAAAACTGTTGGCCCACTGCTTGGGGACTGGATGGTCAGTGGTCAGCAGATTGTGATGAAATGCATTGTGCAGCACTTGGTCACATATTCTTTTATCATTATAATTATTTTTTCCTACCTTTTTTGTCCTATAGAACTGTCATTGTATCAACCTGATGCCTAAAAATTCCCACAAGACTCTCAAAGCAACATTAGGGGAGACAGATAATGTAGGTTCTTTTATTAGAAGCTGCTAAGGTTCACACTAAAAGTATGCTCTCACACGTCAGTAACATGTTATAGTTTTTATAACTTTCAGTAATTAACATACTTGATATCTGTAGCCAATGCATGGTGCAATTTTCCCCTGGTGCCCACCCTCAGAACTGCCTCTTGGAGCCCCTCCAAGGCCTCTGGGCTGACTCCCCTGTTTTGAGTACAAGCTATCTTATTGTCTAGGAGTACTTCAAAATAGCATGTCCTTGGTAGTGTGTGTCTAACAGAAATTCAGGAATGTGTGAAAAAGTGCTCAATCACTTCTAAATACCACCCCAAATGTGAGATATTTAGGAAAACTTATTCAACCTATACAACTCCATGAAAATCTATAAAATGCACATTAAAATCCTTAGGCATCAAATGTACGAGTTTTACTATTTTTATCCAATTAACACTGTCATCCCACTGTGGGGGAGAGTGAGCAAATGGCTCAGTGGTGTTTAGCTGCCTGCTGAGTTAAACTACAACACTGGTCAATATACTTTTGAGGCAACTTTCCACAATATTTTTAATTTCATGATGATAAGAACAATTTGCTAAGGCATAGAAGTTACTGTTATCTTGAGGAAGGACAGGAAGAAGGATCTGGGAAACCAAATTACATCCTCACCTCAGTCCCTAGGAAAGGCATGCAGCAAATCAGTCTAGAAACCCTTTCTAAACATGGAAAGGACAATATGCTTGTGTGGCATAGATTTTTGAAGTGGGAATAATGTTTAATTAAACCTTCTGCAATCAAATGAGGGGAGTGGATGAGAGAATAACAGTGAAGTTTGTTTATCTTAACTCAGCAAAGCCTTTGAAACTTTCTCCTGTGAAATCCTCATAGACAAGCTGATAAAGTATGTACCAGATAAGTGGACGGTAAAGTGTACTGAGAACTAGCTGAGCTTCCAGGCTCAGAAAGTTGTGATCAGCCATGTAAAGAGAAGATGAAACCCAGTCACCATTATTGTAGCCCAGGGGCTGGTGCTGGCTCCAGTACTTTTACTATTACATTATGAGGACATAATGAAATTGTTGCATCAAAACATTGTTGTAAAATGAATAAACAGTATTTGAGAAATTTTGATAATGTTATTACAGGAAAATGTGTTCTGCAAATTCTACTTGGTCAGTCCTGAAAATGGTCAGATATAAATAAAATTACTTGTTAAATAAACTATTTACATATTTACCATTCAATAAATTATACCAAGCAACTTAACTATCAGCTGATGCAGGCAGATGGGGCAAATTCACATTATAATCGGTATTCAAGAAAACTCACTGCATTTGTTTTTATGTATTGAGTTCTGTACAGTGTCCATCTCTAGAAGACAATCATATTTTATTTATGGTTAAAAGCTCAGTGTAAGAGAGCAAATCCTATTATTTCTCTCTTTGCACTACTGTTCTCAAGGTTTTTAACATTAATTTTCTTCATTAATTCAAATATGAGATCTCATCATTTTATTTGTTTGGAGATGTGTTATGTTGAGTCTGCAACTGAAGAGTTACAGCTAGAAGTCAAAGCATAACCTTCTCAGTTTTTAACATCTTTATGAGCACAACTGTTTTCTTTGAAGAAGGAAAACAAAAAATAAAAAAAAGAGGTTTCAGTGACTAGAAAAGGCAGATTTTGTTTTATTTGTTTCTGACTCTCAAAGGTATAACTATGAATGGACTGAGGTTTATCATACAGTTTCCTAAGCATGTAATCCTCTAAGGATGTAGATATAAGGTTTTTTGAAATCAAACCCCAAGGGAAAATTATGTCAGAAGATATTAAAACCAGCTGGCTATTGTTCACACTTGATTTCCAAAATTAAAACAAAATAAAAACTGAACAAAATCACCAAAATCCAGTAGGTTTAAAAGTCAGACCTTTTTTTAGTTTTTTTCTCATGATAATATCTAGCATTCTTTTTATTATTATTATTATTTTTAATTTTTAAGATGAAAGGTCATACATCTTGACACTTCTGATTTATCCTGATAAAGAATAGTAGTAACTCCATCAAGATCAGTGGTCCTACCATCGTAGAATTTGAAGCTGCAACGTATTACATCCCATAAAAGATATTCTAGTATATACATAGAGCAGTATTAGTTAAACACACTATTATAACAATGTGTTAGAACACACTGTAGAAGACCAGAAGAATAATTGTTTGCTTTCATTGTCAAATTTCAGTATTTACAGTCACAACAGTGTGTGTTCTGCCAGCCGGACAGTGCAAAAGATTTATTGATTTGTTCAGATCTGGCAAGTCTTACTAGCATTTTATGTTGCTTTTACAAAGAAAATACAATGAATGCAACTTCCCATTCTGCCAGATTGCTTGTGAACAGGGAAATGAGGCCCACACCTCATTTCTGGCTTTTCCTTCCTAAAATTTCCAAGACAATGAAATAGATGGCTTACTAAGAGAAAGAGAAAAGTGAATCAAATCCTTAGGCCACGAGCTACACTGCAAGGCAGTTGTCATTTATATTGTACTTCACAGATGTTAAGTACTTAGCATTTTATCTCAACTTCACAGGAAACTAAGGAGGAAAAGTTAATGACTTAGCAATAAAGGACAGAGCACCAGATATATGGCTTGAGTGCAGAAATTTGTTTAGTGTAATCTAATAAATCATGCTGTTCATATGTTGTTTGGAGGTCCATAGATCTTCTCAGAAAGGTAAGGAGCTCAGTTGGATGTGGCTGCAACACTAGAATTATCAGTGTCAGTCCCAGGAACATTGCCTCCAAATTCTACAAACTGATCTGGTGGACCTCCAAAAGCCAAGTCAGCATTTGTCAGTTTTTTCTTAGACACTGAAGAACAGATCAAAGCAAGTGTGGAAGAAAGAGCATGAAGAGGGAAGTGCAACTAATATCTGATCTGTATAGAAGATAAATTTTGCACAGTGGCATTAATCTTCATCAGGAAGGATGAGATAAGATGAGAGTTATCTTGACATTTATAGGTTATCAAAATCATATACAAGAATGGAAGGGGAGGAGAGGGGAGGGGAGGGGAGGGGAGGGGAAGGGAAGGGAAGGGAAGGGAAGGGAAGGGAAGGGAAGGGAAGGGAAGGGAA
>JAWWEW010000001.1:62717070-62740649 GCA_035583185.1 Anabacerthia variegaticeps
TTGGGAAGGGAAGGGAAGGTTTGGGAAGGGAAGGGAAGGGAAGGGAAGGGAAGGGAAGGGAAGGGAAGGGAGAGGAAAAAGATGTTTAAGTATATATAAGAATGCAAAAACTGATCATTAAGCTAGGCCTTATATTTCGGTTCTTAATATGGTCATGTCTAGGCATGGTATTTAAATTACTGAACAAATAAATTACTTCAAAATTCATAAAAAAAAAAATCAAGGAGGGTATATTACTATTAGTAACACAATATTACTCAGTATATCAGTATATCAGTAATGTGCATGAAGGAGTGTTATTCTTAGGTGAATGAATTCATTTGTAATGAAAGAAAAGAGAATTTTCTAATATGTTGTTTTACAGAAAAAACTGAACAAAACTTGAATCATAATTTCACACTCCATATGGCTGCCAGACTATTGTGATAACATTTAATGAATTAAATTTCCAGATAAGATTAGAGTTTCTTTAACCTTTTAATTGTTGATGAAGTAGAAAAAGAATATATATACTGAGCTCCAAATCATTCTCCTGGAACTCCAAAATGCAAACAGCAATGTAAATATTTCTGCCAGTAGCTTAATAGTATCAAATAATGTTATTTTTCAAGGTCAGAAAAAAACATTCTCTGTAAAATTTAGATACTGAACATATAATAAATTGTTTACTGTCCTCCTATACAGTATTTTTTATTTTTCAATAGAATTACCTATATATCAATAAGTTGCATTCTAAAAAAAAAAAAACAAAACAAAACAAACAAACAAATATAAAAACCCCAAACACACGAAAAAAACTAACTGTTCGTTGCATTCCTCTGAAGTTTAATCAATTTCTGCTATAAGGTCAAGCACAACAGTGTTTCCTGAGGGGAAAAAAATGTTACAAAACAAGCATGAAATATGCATTTAGAAATCAGCCTCCATTCTCAAAACTTATGTGTGATTTATATTTCGTGTTTTAATCTGTAATTCCTAGTATCTAGATGCCGATATCCTCACTGAATTTGGAGCATATCCTACATGTTACATCTCTGAGATCAATGGAGAAAGATAAATAAGGGAATGAGGCTCCTACTCCTTGATGGGAATTAAATGACTCTCTTTTGTTTGAACTGTTGTGCATCTGAAATAAGGAATCTTATCAGTCTTACATTAATTTTCAAGCAGTGGCAAATCAAACCTGGGCATGGAAAGATAGGTCATACAAGTGGATATACAATAGAAGTATAGAATTATAGAATCGTAGAATCGTTTGGGTTTGAAGGGACCTTTAAAGTTCATCTATTCCAACCCCCCTGCAAGGGCCTCTTCCACTTGCTCAAGTTGCTCAGAGCCCCCATCTCATCTGACCTTGAATGCTTCCAGGGATGGGGTATCCACAACTTCTCTGTATAACCTGTTCCAGTTTCTCACCATCCTTATTGTCAAAAACCTCATATCTAAACAAAATTGACCCACTCTTAGTTTAAAACTCCTTGTCCTATTGCAACAGGCCCTGATAAAAAAAATTGTCCCCATTTTAGTGAGGTCTCCCTGGAACCTTCTTTTCTCCAGGCTGAACAACGCCTACTCTCTCAGCCTTTCCACCTAGGAAAAGGTGGAAAAGGGCTACAGCCCTCCACTCTAACAGGTCCATGTCCTTCTCATGTTGGGGTTTCCAGAGCTTAATGCAGCACTTCAGGTGGGGTCTTATGAGAGTAAAGCAGAGGGGCAGAATCACCTCCCTTGATCTGCTGGCCACTCTTCTTTTGATGCAGCCCAGAGTATAGTTGGTTTTCTGGGCTGCAAGTTCACATTGCCAGGTCATGTCCAACCTTTCATCATCCAGTATTCTCAAGTAGAGCTGCTCTCAATCCATTCATCCCCCAACCTGTATTGATAGCCAGGGTTTTCATGACTCAGGTGCAGGACGTTGCACTTGGCCTTGCTGAAACACACCCAGAGCCTCATCCCGGGCCTCCACAAAGCTAACAGTTTGTAGGCTATGGCCTCCTCCCATCAGCCTTTATCTTCAGGCTCCTGGCAGGAAGCTTCTTTGCACAGCTTGCTACAGTAGGAATGTTTTAAGGAAATTAGAAAGTCCAGTTCCTCACAAGGGTACACTATACAATACAGTTGTCAGAACCTAGCCTCCTAGTTTGAGATTCTAGGGTATTCAAGCCATGCACATAGAAATGACAGGTAGGACTGAGTATTTAAAGGATTCCCTGACCCTTCTGCAGTAATGTCTGAAAGCTGAGTGAAATACCACAGATCAGTTCATATTAGTCTAGACACTTGGTTTGCATAATCAAGAGAGAGTCTGGATTCAGATCCAGAACATAGCCGTGTAAATTTTAGCATCCACATTTAAAAGTTAGTATGTGGGAGAAGCTTTTAAATTCTCATTGTATTCAGTGGACGTCTAGGTATGGGTTCAATTGCTTAAGCATAGGCATTGGTGGAACATTGTATGACAGTGTATCCCATCTGGCCTTCAGGTGCTTGACTAAAAAGAATTCATGTTTGCTGTAAAGCCTGTATCCTATCTGCCAGGCCTATGTGGATATTTCAAGCACTCAGAAAATTTAAACAATAGGTGTTATTTATGTTTAGGCAATTGAATCCCTTTTTATACATACCTTGCGTATAGTTGGGCCTTAGACACTTGGTTTGCATGTTAAACCTATATTAGGTTTAATTTGACATGACTACACTGTAGTTAATGTGCTGATGAAGGTGATGTGTTAATGAGAATTAGTATGAATTAGTGCATGACCTATTCAATGCAGTCTTTTGGAGACTGTTGACAAGAGAGAGTGGTTCTGAGATTGTGTATTTATTCCAGACTCCACACAGAGAATCACTAAACAAAAATATTCAATGTGTTTAGTTCAGCAAAGTGCTTATGTAATGTTACAAAAATATTGCATCTATAAATTGGCTGAAATATTTAAAATGTAGCTCTTCTACCCAAATGTAAGTTCATGAAACTTTAGTGCAAGTGCATCATATTAAGAATCCTGTGTGCACAAGTGATTTCTCTCCAAAAAAAAATTGTGCATCCAAACATTGGAGATTGGCTTTCAGCCCCTTTGAAATCCTGGTTGACTGAATTTACACATTCCGAGTTATCTTGCTTTTGTTGTTTAAGAAAACATATGGACACATTATTCCACAAGATAAATTCTGGTTTACAACTGAATCCCTAAGAAATATTTTTAAAAAGTGTCTAGGGGAAAGTAAAATGACACAGTAGCTGGATGAGTGACGGGGTTTCACCACTTGTCTCTTTGTACTTGAAGATCTTTTATCCTCTCACCACAGCACAACTATAAATGTTTTCATTCCTTTCACAGGGGCTTTTATTTTTCTGTCTCCTTTTACTGCCTTTACATTACAACTCTAGACTGCTAAGGAAAAATGAAAAAAACATCTAGAAACATCCCAGTAGGAAAGATCAGTGAGTACTAGTCTGAGTCGGTAGGGGTATCTTAAAGGACATGGTTTGTTCATGGCAACTAACCATTCCCAAGGGTGCTGTTTGACTGTATGCAGGAACTACACTTCTGAGACACCCGAATTTTACAGTCATACTACTGGCGAGAGTGTTTTTACCTATCTAAAACAATGCATAGGAGATCAGAGTAAAGTGCTGAAGTCTTTGTCCATAAATACTTAGAAATTAAAGTTCAAATCAAAAGTTAAAAGAGGTTACATGTGGAATGTGATATATTAAATTCTGAAAACAAAAATGCTTAAGTGGCTATACAACACAACAGCAAGTAAAGCCTTATTAAAATATTTTGAAGAAAGGAGAAGAATTAACGTTATGTTTTTGCCTTTTGGACATCATATATTAGTTAAGATTAAAAAAAACCCCAAACTGATGATGATAATTCTCTAGGTCTTGTTATTATAGCAAAAATACGACATTTCAAATATCAATGTTAGACATTTAAACTGTAGTCTTCTGTCCTTGCTAGGTCTGCTTAAAGCATGTAAGAGTTTATTTCCGATTTTCTCTCTACTACCAGAGAACAGATGGGGAAGAAGCCTAAGAAGATGCTACCCTTCAGACATTATACTTAAGACAGCTAATGGGTATTAAATATGGTATGTGAATGGAGAGATTTAGATTCAGTGATTATATTAATGCAGATAATCAAATAGACCAGGAAACATACTCTTGTCTTGAGGTCAGATGGCATGTAACAGACTATGTTCAAAAACCTAAAATGTGTTAACCCTCAGAAGAATGCAAGAAAAGGTGGTTTTTTTTGGCCCATGTTATCTCTTGAATCATATGTAGACATATCTAGGTGAGATTTGCCACAATCTCAAGCTCTGCAATAAAGCCCCTTAACTATATGGATAAGCATGAGGCAGGGCTGAAAATGAATCTAAACACTTGAGGAATTCACTTCCATTTCCTTTTTTTTATTATTTTTTTTCCTTTAGTAACAAGAACAGCATATACTAGAAAAATTAGATGTAGAGCTAGTGCAGACTGAGACATAGGAATCAACGGGACTTCCTCTTGCCACCTTAAAGAAGTCCCCATCAATCTGCTGGCCAAGTATGATAGCTGAATAATAAATGAAGTGGCATTGCCTGTTATCTTCCATCTTGATGATCAGCATATATGTTGCTGAGAGTGCTGCCTGCATTTGATTTGCAAAATCTCACTCTCCCACATCATTAGTCCTGTGGTAAATAAATTGGTCTAGCACCTTTGCAGCATCTTTTTGAACACTTGCATCTTTTTTGTTTCCCAGACTTCCCACAGACCGGTTTTTTTCCTCTGGAACCTGCTATGTGCATTTGAACTCAGTTGGTACCATGTGTTGTGAGGACACCATTGCTTGACCTGGGAGCATCATGCATTCCTGGCAAAGAAAATGTCAGCAGCATCTTTCACTTCTGGTGGTGGGGGGAAGAATGTATCTGCTCCTTCACACAGCAGTAGAAGGTTATACTCAAGGCTAGCTGCACACTTTGCTCGTTGCTTGAAGGACAAAAAACAAAACAATTGTTCATCTTTTCAAGCCTTTATTATGTTACATTCCCCAGAGATTCAAAGAGAAATGGATGGGAGAACATATGAGGCAAGATGACTTTACTTTTGATATCATTGCTGACTACCAATATTTTTTATTTCAGCAATCTAAACATAACCCAGTCATTTCACACGTGTTTTTCCCACTCCTTTTAAGCCTCTTGTTGTTCTCCCAGGGATTTTTTCCCCCACCTTTACCTCTAAGGTTGAGAGACAAGTATCAGATATTCCTGTTGTTCTTTTAAAAGTCGGAAACCCCCCACTAATTAAATTTGTAATAATGCAATTTCATACTGAAAAGTGGTAAATTTTAACTGCTCAATGTATTTGTTTAATTTTGCAATGTCTTGAATCTAATTATGTTTTTTGTTGGGTTGTTTTTGTTTTTTTTTAAATACATAATGGTTTTAATTTCTCTTTATTGTATTGCTGGTTCTCTCTCAGAGGAAGAATCTTTACTGTCTCAGTAATAACAGAATCATAAAATGACTGAGGTTGGAAGGGACCTTTGAGAGTAAACTTGGTCAAACCGCCCTACTCAGGTAGACCAACCAAGAGCTGGTTGCCCAGGACCATGTCCAGACACCTTGTGAATATCTCCAAGGATGGAGATTCCGAAGTCTACATGGACAACATATGCTCAGTCATGTTCACAGTGAAAAAGTGTTTCCTGATGGTCAGATGGAACATTATTTCAGGTTGTGCCTGTTGCCTCCTGTCCTGTCACCTAGCTATGTATTTCTTATCCTCTCCTATCCTAGGTAAGAATAGGCCTTTTCACTTACCCATTCTCTTCAGGCAGGACTAAAGATTTTTATTTCTTCTTTTAATTGCTTTGCTATTCTGTCTTCCTTTTATCCTGTTTGATAGTGGAAGGAAACCTTTGCACATGTGCACAAATGCATTCGTGGGAATATGACTTGATATAAAGAAACAAGGAGCAGAGTTTTACACTGTTCTCTAGGAGACTTCAGAAGAGAGCATCATAGTCCTGTTAAAGTTCAGCTTTATTAAAGGAAAAACAGAGTCACTTTTAGTAATAATCTACATGGTGCACAGATCTGTCTGCTAACTCTTCAGAAGTTCCAGCCAGATTGTATAGTAAACACATATAAGCTGTTTTCTAAATATACTCTCAAGGCCTTTGGTCTTACAGTACTGGCATAGAACAACTGCATGTTATCTCAGATAAAGTCACTTCTGAATTCACTTCAGATCTATAATATCTGGCAAATATGTCAGGGAATTTGTTAAAATAGCAATGCTTTCTGTAATTTTTTATTGTATCCTTGTATTAAGAGTCCTATTATTTTGGAGGCTACCAGCAATACTGAGCCTGTGGCATGTATGGCAGTTACCATTTTAAACACAGTGTGTTGCCAGCATTGAAAAGTGAGAAATTTTAAATAAATGTGTAACTGTGTACACAGCTGTGCAATACTTCCTATATTTTCCTGTCTGAAATATAGTAGAGGCTTTTTTTGTTTGTCTTTCCCACACACACTTTTTTTGTTATTTGTTATTATAAAAGTTAGTGGTGGATCGTATTTGGCATCATTATAGATGAAATATTGTCCTAAATTAAAGGGTTAATTAATGACAGGGTAAAACATTTTTTTACAAAGAAGCAAGAGAAAGGAATTTTTTATCCATGATCCTTTCAGTGCCTACTTTTCTTTACTATCCTTGAAATTGATACAATAGTAATGAAATAAGAACAACTTCTATTAAGGGTTTCTTAATCACTTTTGCCTACATCTATTGATATATGTAAAAAACAACTAATAATATAAAAAATATTTTTTAAATATACTTATCATTTCTTTTCTAATTAATCAAAAGTCAGGGGAAATACATGTATACAGCAAGAATTACATTAAGCAAACCTTGTGCACAAGAATATTTCAGAGTAGAAGACCCTATGTATTTCAATAGTTCTACTGCATAGATTTTTGGAGAATAACATATTCCGTGCTGGTGGTGAATTGATGGAGATGATTAAGATGCAAATCCATTATGTTTCATGTGTATTCTTCCTTTCTGGAATGTGATATAATGCAATTTCAATCTGACTAGCTCAATTAGTAAAGACATTGTATAGTTTAAGTGAAAATTCTTCTGTTTATAACTATTTGCATGTAGAAACTCAATGTCACTAATGTTTTTGTCTTAAAATACTAAGTGTTGAGGAAGTATGTCTCATAACTATATCCATTGGCATTACCTTTGCTCCAGCAAACTCCTAGGCAGATAAAATGGACTTGGGTACTCTTTTCTGAATTCTAGCAAAGTAGACTTCAGTGATATATGACCCATCATGTTGTTGCTACCTGTGACACTAAGGAGGATATTTCTTTTCTTATTAGGAGTTTTTGCAACTAATTTCTATAAGGCCTACACAGAAGCAGAAATTCTAGCTGGAAATATCTAATGTGCGCATCTATTGTTCAGCCAAAAAAAAACAGAGATCAGTGGAACATAAACTTCTATAAGCCAAAGAACAGAGGAGTTTTCCTAATGAAATTTCAAGGAGAACTTCCATTATAAGATATTGATGCTCACTAAATTTAAATCATTTAAAAAATGTTAAATTTGGGGGGAAGGTGTTGGTAAATGATGCAGGTTGGTAATGTCTTCTGCTATTTCTATAGTAAATGGAATTCTAAAAAAAAAAAAAAAAAAAAAAAAAAAGAACTGCTGTGGGATAAGGTTATAGATTTATCATTCCTTTGTGGGTATTCAGCTATGCACACTTATTATGATATATATATTCCTTCAATAGTATTTATTTCCTGTGCATATATGAGAACAGATCTGTGGGTCTCTGGCATCCCCAGTGAGTATCTTTGCTCTAAAGGAACACTAATGAGCTATCTACTGAATCAGTAAATCTGATTGTTCATGCAAAATGGATTGTTCATGCAAATTGATTAGGATAAAGAAGTTACTTCCATTTCTGCTGTATGAGTGACAGCAAATATAAAAGGATAATACTAAATACTCCATCCAAGAAACTAAGGTACAAGTTTATTGCAATTGAGATTGAGAACAATGTAAAATACAACAGTATCCCTTTTCTGAATGTTATCTGATATTTTTCATTATTTTAATCTTATTTTTTGAAGAAATATATTAGGTTTCTCTGTATCATCTGGAGTGCATATGCAAACTGATATTGAAAATTTAATCATCAAAGTTAATATATGCTTACATTTCTACTATTGACACTGAACTTTTTAATTAAATAATCAAAATGAGAACACTGTTTGGATGACTTTTTGTCAAGATCTTTACAAATGCAATATGTTCCAAGGACCAATATGCAACAACTAATGTCCAATTTATGTAAGTTGTTAACATTTGTAAGGGTCACAAATGCAGTGAATTCAAAGTGAAGTAGTACAATGATTTGCACTCTGACATAAGAGATAAAAAACAGAAGCACAAAAATCAGAGAATTCATGTGATAAGATGACTTTCTGCAAGATAAAGATACTTACCAGCAAAGAAAGCAAGCAGATGAAGAAAAGGAAAATGAGAATCATGCCGTTGTTCCAATCAACTTATTTTGTAAATGTCAGAGGACTTGCAAAAAACAGTGACATTTTTAAGCATAGTCAGACTTTCCACCTTTTGTGGATATTGCAATTAGAATTGCTTTCCTCAGTTGACTGAAGGGCTTTTTTGAACAAAAATTTAGCAGAGATTTTCCTCCCAAACTCTTACATTCTTTGTGCTATGCTAATATAACACTCAGAACCGTTCTTACTCGCTGAGAATTGAAAATGAGTTTTGATACTGATCTGTTGCCAACTGTCAAAAAGGTGTGCAATTATCCATTCTACAGTTAAGAGGCCTAAGAGATATTTATTCAAGATCTGTGTTTGGAAGCCCCAGATGCTGACACAGTCAAATTACAGAAAAATAAATTCAGAGAAATAGAGAGGTTCTAGCTAGGAGTATTGCTAAAGTATGTTTTGAAAACTTCTTGAGGTTTCTTGAAAATTGCTTGATCTTTATGGGTGGAACATTCTGCTAGTTTTCATTTGGACTATTGTGAAAGTAGAGTCCTGTTGCACTCACAGAAATTGAAGCATCCTAAGAAAATTTAAATTTTACGTTGTTTGGAACCAAAGCAGAGGGATACCTATAAACCATAACTGCTTGTTTGGAACCAAAGCAGAGGGATACCTATAAACCATAACTGCATATGCACTTATAGGCTCAATGACCCCATGCTAAAAATAACCTGGCCCACTGTTTAGCATACATGACTACTCTGTTATAGGAGCTATGCCATAAAGTTTAAGCATAGGGTAATGTTAAAGGCCTTGAAAATATGGGCACAGGTTGCCTAACAAATACCTTATGAACAGTTATTGGTCCCTGAAGAAGCAGAGACTCAAAAACTGGGAAAAGATTTATTTTGCAGTAAGAAAAGAAGTAGCTAAGCAATTGGACTAGCAGGCTGTGACACCTGTTGCCTGGGAAAGTAACATCTCAACCACTGCACAGTGTGTAGTCCAGGGACAGAGCCAAAGGCTAGCAGCTGAGTTGATTCAAACATCTCATAAAAAGAGATCAAAGGATCAAAAAATACTTGGGGTTGGAAGGGACAGGCGGGGGATTATGTAGTCCAACCTCCGTGCTAAAACAGATTCACCTAGAGTAGGTTTCACAGGATCGTGTCCAGCAGGGGGTTGAACATCTCCAGAGAAGGGGATTCCAGAGTCTCTCTGAGTAGCCTGTTCCAGTGCTCCGTCATCCTCAGAAGTAATGACTTTTTTCTTCATATTCAGGTGGAATTTTTTTTTGTTTCAGTTTGTAAGTCTAGGATATTGGAAGGGAAAAAAAAAAAAGATGCTGAAGTTGGCTTCACCTTCCTTGCACCAAGAGTTCTTGGGCTTGGACACTTCAACTTCAATGACTAAGAACAATCGAGGGCCACAGATGTTGACACTTACTTTAGGGCATCAACTCCATGGTATTGCACACTCTCAACTAGTCTAGGTTAAGAGTTTTAAAGATTTGTTACTTTGAGCTAGTGATGTGGAACAGGAAACATGACCTGCAAGAAGTAAATTTTAAAACAAATTATACTAATGAAGATCTAGTAATGTTTTGTTTTGAAGGTTAAAACTGGTTTGGTTTATCAGCCTGATAAACACATCTCAGCGATAAATAGTTCCGTGATATATGTATATCAGTTATATACTTTCCTACTTCATTATCATTAGTTGTTATTTGTTATTTTGGTCAAAAGGAATCCAATAATTAATATGGTAGTAGCTATACCTGAACTTCAGATAAGCTTCACACGGCTTCTGGAAACTCGACACTAATTAGTACGAGTTAAGAAAGTTCATGCATGTGAAAGATGAATTCAAGATTTAAATGATTTTGATCAGATCTATTAGGTTTAATAAGTGTGTGATCTCCAGGTCTTGGAAGGGCTGGGACTATGTCTTGGAGACCTTTTGGCTAGAGCAAGCTCATATTGAAAGCCTATATCCTCTTATTTTCCACATTTCAACAATAGAACAAATGCAGTATTTTAAATTCTTGTAATCATGTTGCAACTGCCACATATGTAGGGCCATATAAAATTGCCTTCTTTTAATTATAAGGTTCATGTGAGTACCTGTGATACAGCTCTTTAAAGAACATGTAAAAATCACCTGTCTGTTGTACATTTCATACAGTCAGACTTGACAACACAATCATAGCATTATGCATCTTCACAGAGAATCTGACATAGAAGATAACTCTCTCTGCAGTACTGTTCTCTAGAACCATTTTCTTTTATTGAAAGCTGTTACTCATGAAATATTTTATCCCTTTTTTATTTCCCATCTCTTACATATTGCCTACTTTTGCTTCAATTTCCTCTACTTTGTTTGACAAAATAAAAGTTTTTCATTTGGTACATATGTGAGGTGACAGGCAATATAACAAGAAATGCAAAGATAATACATAAATACGTATACCTGTTAATTTCTGTGTGTGTATTTTACCTGAAAATCTGATGACATCTCTTAACAGGAGTATCGAAACATTACAAAGTAGTGGTGAATAACTACTCTTTGTTCCTGTATCAATGAGCTAAGAAGGAATTAACAGCTAAACAATTTTCAAGAGAAAAAATCACCTCACTGTAAGGACTTCCACATATCTAAACAAGAAAACTAGGGTAGTAAGCTTTCAGTAGCTGGATTCCCAAAAAAAAGCCCATGTCAAAGAACTGTATCAGTAGTTTTAAAAAATTCAGGTTGTCCTCTTTCAGAAACAGTGGGAGAAGTGAATGGAAGAGAAGCAAAAGGGGAAATTGAGGAGGGGAGAGAAGGAGAGAATAAACAATATATTACAGGCACATCAGAATGAGCAGACTTCATGCTATCAATATCAGCAAGGTAACAGTCACACTCTAATTCCCAGGAGAAGTCCAACTTATTATTTTTTTATTTTTTTTTTAATTTTCTTGCAATAAATGTGATAGAGAAAGTAACCTTGGTCTTAGCCAACAGTATCAGAAGCCAGCGTTTTTATATGGTGCTTCTACAAAGCAGACCTTGCTTAAGTAGTTCTTACATTAGCTGAGTTTACAGAGATATTTTAAAAGAAATTACAAAGACAGCATTTGTTGAGAGTTCATTAGTAGTTATTTTGTGAAGCTTCACACCTCCTAATAATAGGATTTGTAGCTGAGGTATCTTAGTTTTAATGTAATAATGTGGTTTTTTTCTTAAATGTTCTTCAGTATTGTCACAAAATACAGATTACCTAAAAAAGAAGTTTTCAGACTGTTGTTCTCTCTGAAATTTACTGTTGTCTGATACATCAGTGCAATAATATAAACTGCATGTAAAACTACAAGCAAGTATAGAGAAAAAAAATAAAAATAATTCTTGAGCAAATGCTTCAGTCCTGACTACTTAGAGGCACTCTGATGAACTCAGTACATCTGATATGTATCTTATACTAAGGGTCCAAGAACTGGATCAAGTATCTTGATACAGTATAATGAATAGAGGGTTCTGGCTACTGATCATTTTCCTGTTCATATAGGCCAGAATGCTCTTGCTACTTTCTGCTATAAAGGCACACTCCTGGCTTGTGTTCAGCTTGCTGTCTACCAAGACACTCAGGACATTTAAAAAGCGCTTCTTCCCAGACTGTCACTCCCAACCAGTAGCTTTTCAAGGAATTACTCCTTCCCAGCTGCAGAAAATGTGCTCCAAGAGGATTAATTCCACAATTTTCCCAAGGGCAAAAGCAAGCCTGTCTGATCTGTAGCTCCCCAGATCTTTTTTTTGACCTTTCTTGGACGTAGGCTCATCTTTTACCTTTTACCCTGATCTCCATGACTTTTGAAGATATTCAAGATCAGGCCTGCCATGATTTGTGCAAATTCTCTCAGCATTCTTAAATCTTATCCAAAGGCTCTGATGGGTTTTTGTGTCAGGGTTTCTGTAATAATCCTTGACTTGATCCTCATCCACTGCTGCTAGTTTTCTCCACTTAAGCACAGAGACCTGGGAGAATTCATGGAAGGGGGGAGGAAGAGCAAACAAGCTATAAGCTTAGTCTTACCTGAGTTTGCTTCCACTAGATCAGTTTCCCACTCAGTAGGTTGCCCACAATTTCTTGTTCGCCCCTTTACTAAAAAGTGTAGCAACATAAGATCGTCTTACCATTCTTGCATATTTAGCTGTAAGTGAGCCTTTTTTTTTCTCTAATATCAGCCCTACATGCATGCATGAGCAACATTTCATTAGGCTTTTTAAAGACTTAATACACTTCTGTATCTTAATCAAGTATCTACAAAAAATGCTCAACTTTTACTTACCTCTTCTCTGATTCTAAGATCTACAAACTGTCAGCCACAGTTGTCACTCACGGAAGATCTCCAAAATTTGAACTGTTGAAGAAGTATGGATCAAGTGGATCCTGTCTCTTCCTACCATTTCTTTGTCTTCAAAGAGGATTTCAGGATCACAAACACTAAATCTCTGCTGACTACATGATCTGTGCAGCCAAGCATTGACTTGGAAGATCTACCTACTCTTCCCCAGGTGTTTCTCTTTCACCAACAGGATGAAGAAGAAGCTACCTAGACACCATGCCCTCATTCACTTTTTATGCCCAAATAGCTGCTTTGGTTATATGAAAAGTCTCTGTCAGCATTATTTTTGGTTCCTACAGGGGAAAACTGCAGTGACTGATAACATTAAGGCCAGGTGAACCTTAGCAGGTTCTCTGCAACATCCCCATTCTGACCACCTGGGAAAAGCAGCAAATCCAAAATTCATGTTATCAGATGGTTAATTTCAATTACCATTTCTCATCTGACTCACAGCTTCTTGAACATGGCTTTTCCCCACTCCTTTGTGATTAGGTCACAGAACCTATGAAGCTGAATATCTCTGGGAGGAGAAGGTGGCTTATTTTTTCCCTGTTGACAGTAGTCATAACATCCTAGATATTAGTCCAGGAATTTCTATCTGAAGCTTATTTTGGTCTTCCACTTTTATCATTTATGTGCTCTAGACTTCATGTCTACAAGGTCCCTATGGGAGTCCTTTCAGACTTTTCATCTTTTGTAGTGCTGTTCAGTCTAATATTTAAACCTTTTTCATGTATTTATCAGTATTTTCATGAACAAACAAATAAACAATTGTAGGCTGGAGTAGCAAAGTTATCAGCAAAAAGTACTGGTAAAAGTAAATTAGATGGTCTTAGTATACAAGCCAGTATCTATGAGATGAGAAAATGGAAGCATTATAACACAGGGTTTAATATATTTCTTGTTAGTAGCAACAGGTTGAATAAATCTCCAATTAATGAACTAGTCATGCTTCATTCTGTCATTACTGAAAAGTGTGAAAAAGCCTCTCAAACCATCATGCTATAGAGAAGATCACTTTATTCATTCAAAAAATCAACCTAAATAATGTCTTTACAGTACATGATCAGCAAACATACCAGGTTTGCATGTAATTTAACAAAATAATCAACTGCACAGACAGAAATTAAAGAGATTCAATTAACATCATGCTACTCAACAGGTGTGGTAAACCTTTCAAAGCTATATAATATTCAGTAGCTTTTACATAAATATTATCATTACCATTCTAAACTCTGCTAGATTAAAGCCCAAACTCTTGCTAATTCACAAGTCTTGCAGGGCAGAACAAATCACAGAATAAATGGAGATGTCTATGGAAACTACATCTGAGTTAATTAACCTTGACTACTTTCTCAGTTCTCTCAGGCTATGGAAATAGATACTCTTGTGACATTGCTCATCTCCCATAGTTTTATAATTTATTTCTGGACAAGACAAATTGTGACACAGCTTGTTTCTCTGTATTTATTGTTAAAAAACTAGCTTCATTTATAATATGTGTCATCTGGTTTCATCCATTTAAAAGTGATTTGTCTGGTAAAGAATAGTCTCCAGAATTCTCTGTTCTATGACTCTTCAACCAGAGTTTGATTCCTTGTGTCTGTATTATTATAGGATTGGATGAATCACTCTGATTATATCTGTGTTTTTTTACATCTGTGATGTCAAAAGATTTGGTGTGTATTATGTAGATCTTTAGAGGTTTAGATTTACAGGTTTTCTTGCTCACATATGCCGGGGAACCAGCTAATAATTTTAGAACCTGGAAGGACTTAAATGTAGAAAAAACAGTTGCAACAGAGCCTATTCACCAGCCATAAGCAGGATGGATCGGATAAGGAGCCCCAGTTTCAAGTTTTAAAGTTTATTGCTGTTATTACTGTTGTTATATTAAGTTGTAATAAGTTCTAATGCAGTTATACTTATTCAATTGTCCCCATTGGTCCTGGTTTCCCGCTCCTAATTTTGTCATTGGTTGTTGCTATCCGAGTTACCCTCTGTTCATTGGTCCCTGTTCCCTCGGCCAGCCTGTGGTGCCTTGCACCTGTCATGTAGGGCTGGCCACTCCCCAGTTATCCCTTATTTGTAGTGTCCCCTCCCTACCCTTCCTTTTGTGTCACGTTCCACCCCCGACTCCGCCCAGGTTCCGGACCCTTCCATCCCGACCCCATAAAAGTCTGATGCACCCCCCCCAATAAAGGGTTCACTGCTGTTCTCACCCTCACCCTGCGTGGACCTGATCCTTATTTTCCCGGCTGAACGCGGCACACATATTAAGTGGTGTTAGAAGTTATTAAAATGACTTTCTCATGTATTCTTAAGCTTTCTGAAGGTCATGGTGTTTTGCAGAGACACTTGCAAGATAAGTTGAAGACAAAACAAAGGAAGAGCCCAGAACCCTTGGAGCTGCTCCAGGGAGGCAAAACTTAGGACCCTGGTGGGTGGGGCACCAAGGGAAATGGGAATCATGGGTTGTTTTTTGGGTATCATGTATGCTAATTACTGGAAGTTGTAAAAACTGTAACATCACTGAACCATGTGTGCATGCTTCAGGAGTGCACCAGGAAGCTTCCAAATAAAGGTATTTATCTATCTTTCTCCATTCACATTTTTTTCCTGAGTGCCTATTTTCCAGGATTTTAGGCATCATCTGGATGAAACCTAAGGATTATAATTAGAATAAACCCATAAAAATTAAGGATAATAGTCCTTTTATGTAGTTAGTCACCAACGGAAAAGAATGGTACAATCCCCAGCAAGAGCCTTAATCTTCAAATTACCCGCATCTATAAAGTGGTTAAGCTTGAACTCCCTCCAGGAAAACCACAAAATTTCAGTGGACAGTAAGAAAGATTCTCACTTATATTTCAGAGAGTTTCTAGGGGGAAAACATGACTTTGAATCTCTGTATACTTAGAAGAGACCTAATCTCTCATTTTCTGCTTTCTGAATGTGTGATCTAATTATTGAGCAAGAGAGTAGATTACATTCCATTACTGTATTTTCTTCATTCTCCTAAAGTAATTGCCGCTGTTTTGTGATAGACACATCTGAGGCTATCTGCTGAGCTTGTCTACTTCAAGAATTTTAGCAATAAGCTCTTTCATTGGAATATTTTGCATTTTCTAAACTGTACCTTTTTTATTTTCTGACAAGATGGAAGCAATTTTGATCATTCTATTATTTTCTAGACATCTGAAGAATTTAATGTGAAAATATTAGCTTTCACATGTCTTTTTGATTTTTAAAGCAAAAGTGAAAATTGTCAGGGTGATTTACTTAGTTTAGCATGTGAATTATGCTTCAAATAAATATTAGCCATCAAAGTTCCACATTCAGTTCAGTGTTTAACAGCAGTAGGACGAAGGCAGCAAAGTATTCATATTACCAAATTGAAATTCATTTTACAGTAACTTCAGACTTCTCAGTTGCCTCCAAAAGAAGAATAGTGTTTTTTAAGTTCCTTCTACTTTTCTCCTTTATTTAGCCCTACTGATGCCAACCCTGGAGTACTGTGTCCAGTTCTGGGCTCCTCAGAACAAGAGAGATCAACACACTGGAGAGAGTCCAATGAAGTGTCACAAAGATGATTAAGAGTAATGCCTTCCTAGGAGGAAAGGCTGAGGGATCTAAGGCTATTTAGCCTGGAGAACAGAAGAGTTGGTGTGGGTGGAAAATCTTGTTAATATATATAAATACTTGAAAGGACAGTAAAAAGAGTATAGAACGAGGCTCTTTTCAGTGATGTCCAGTGAGAAGACCAGAGGCAATAAGCACCAATTAACTCAAGTTCCATCTTAACACCAGGGAGCACATTTTCACTGTAAGAATGATTGAGTTGCCTAGGAAGGTTGTGGAGTCTCATTCCATGGAGATATTGAAAAGCCATATAGATCTGATTCTGAACAACCAGCTCTAGGCAGCCCTGCTTAACCAAGCTGCTAGACCAGATGACCTCTGGAGGTCTCTTTCAACCTGTGATTCTGTATTTCTCGTCAGTTAAATATTCCAGTGTTACCAAATGTCATGGTAACCCGTCCTGGCAACTAAGCCATCCAGAGAAACTCACTCATTCTACCCCAGCAGCATGACGTAGACTATCAGAAGGGTAAAAGTGAGAAAACTCATGGATTGAGATAAAGACAGTATAACAGGGAAAGTAAAAGCTGTGTGCACAAGCAAAGTGAAACAAAGAATTCATTTACCACTTCCTGTGGGCAGCCAGGAGTTCAGCCATCTCCAGGAAAGCAGGGCTTCATCAGTTACTTGGGAAGACAAATGCCTGAAACTCTGAATATCCAACCTTATATGCTGAGCATGACACCGTATGGTATGGGAGATCCCTTTGGTCAGTTGGGGTCAGCTATCTCAGCTGTGTCTCCTCTCCCCCAGCCTCCTCACTGGTGGAGTGGGGGTGAGAGGCAGAAAACTTGACTCTGTATCAGCACTGCTCAGCAGTAACAAAAGTGTCCCTAAATTATCACAAATTTTGCTCACAAATCCAAAACATAGCCCCATACCAGCTACTAAGGAAAAAAAGAAAAAAAAAAAAAACCTCTATTCCAGTCAAAATCAACAAAACAATGGGTGACACAGACTACCTATGACCTTGATGACCTGCCTTTGTACAGACAGTTTAAAATGATGACACTTGAAGTAAAGGTGTCTAGAGCTGGTGCAAGGAACACAGAGAAGTAGTCAGATGAGCTTTATTAGCTTGATAAGTAAAACATGACAGCTTGATCACAACAAAGATATCTTCAAATGAACTAGGAGAAAAAAAAAATCAAACAAAACCAAAACAAACAAAAAAAACCCACAACAACAACAAAAACAGAGAAGCAACATAAGCAAGAAAATACAATATAGACCAATTATTGAGACAGAAAGATAGCTGTATTCAGCTAATATTTCATGTTTGCCTGTGATACGTTCCTGAAAGTGAAGGAACAATCCATAACTGTCAAAGATAGCCACAAAGAAATTTCATCCAAAATCTATCTTCAGGCTAAAACTGGCAAGGCATGTGAGCAGTAAAGTGAAACTATAAATAGAGAGCAGAATAATATGCAGAAGGGAATAATACAAAAGATGACTGTCAAAGGATGGATGACCTTGGAAGAAGATTCACAAATTTGACACTAGTCTGGTCCAGGAGACACTCGTCCCAAATCTAGGACTGATCTGGACCAAAAATCATCTATGCTATCCATAGTCTACCTATTACACTGGAGAAATTCTGACTATTGAGGGAGAGCAACAGAAAAAGGTCATTTATCTGATATTTTGTAACTTTCTTACATACACAGCATGTTGGGAAAAACTTGTGCCACAGCACATGGAAGACAGGATCATCCAGACCACACATCATGGAAAAAGAAACCCCTAGAAACAAGACCATCACTGTGATAACTTCCAAAGGACCAGAGACTTTATAATTCAATATTACCTGTGCCTATTAATTCCTGCCCCCCTCCTGACCTTATCGGATGCCTCACCTGTCACTCCCCATTCCTGGGTTTCCACTGGGTTTTGATACATTCCTTATTGTTCCCTGTGCCCCCAAAACCATGTCCCCTGAACCCTTACCCAATCACACCCTACCTCCTAAAAGCCCACCCCCGAAGGGTTTAAATACCTTTGGCACATGTAATAAAAGGCTTTTTTAAGACACAATCACCTAGGAGTGCTGCATCACTTTACTTCTGACCACATGGGGATTTTGCAATCCACTCCAGACGCCGAGAGGCCTGTGGAAGTGGAGGAGCTGTTCCCATCACTGACTGTTCTACATTTGGTAAAGATCTTGGACTTAGGAAGACTCCTTCACAAAGAAAGATAGCATGGATTCTTTGTGAATAGGGAAGGTACACGCTTTTTACCAAAACAATACAATGCAACAATAAAATAATGGATGTAGAAAGTAGCCCCTATTGTGCACAAGTCATAGCGTAATTAAAATCAAGGTTTATAAAAGGATTTATATGATTTTATCTGATATAACTGATTTCATGTATGCCAGTAAACAAAAAATTTAGGTTCTTAAGTATCTGTTCAACAGTCACATAACTTTGAAGATATATAGGATCTCTAGGCTTGACCACGAAATCCTCAAGATCCTTTAACATCCCTTAACAAAATATATATTCACTTTCCTACTCCTTTCATGTTATAGTTCAATGGCCAGAAGTTTCAGCCCAGGATTTCAGTATCCCAGATTCAGTTCTCTTCTCTGTCCAAAAGCCGTGTTTCACATATGGCTTCTCTTTTCATTCTCTGAAAGTGCTACTTCTTGTAAGAAGAAGTATGGCATGAGAATATAAGTCTGATTCTTGTGTATGTTTCCCATGGCAGTTACCTGCTAAGGTGACACCACAGCTTTAGTTACAGCTTCAGTGAGTAATGGCTGCCTATAGTGCAGTGCTTAAATGCCCAAAGATTCTCAGAGAAAAAAGTAAAAAACCAAAAAATTACATTCTGCTCTAAGGAAAGTTTGAACAGATGTCCAGCTCCAGAAGAGTTAATATTAAAAGTATTTGCATGTTGTCAGAAGAATAAGATGCATTAGTGTTCTTGTAAATATGAGAGGTTTTGTAAGATGCTTTTAAAAGCCCAGGAAGGACAAAAAGGACAAAAGGTCTGCTAGGGAGAAGTAAGAACTACCGGTGACTGAGATTTTAAACAGTAATTTTAAATCTTCACAAAGAAAAAAAAAAAGAAAGAGGCTTAAATGATGGATTGAAGATCACAGTAAGAGATGTCATAGGTTTTGGAGATAATTTAAATTGTTATCGAATAATTCGCAGCTACATAAATATGCTACAGGTACATTTTTCCCTATCTTGGTCTTCAAATATTTATAGACCTGTAATAACATGACTTAGGGATCAGTTAGTTAATCAGCAGATTACCTTTTTTTAATCTTTCCTTGTAAATCATCCCTTTGATTTGAACTTTGATTTCTTTATTGCTGTCTAAACTCTTTCTAGATTATCAGAATATGTCCAGGAAGTCAAACTGGTACATTTTGCAGATCTACATGTTAAAGGAATCACTGAAGCAAAGCTAGTTGGGTAGGAGGTGTCGCAACCTACTCCAGATACAGGACAGCTGAGATTCTTGTTAATATATCCCTTGGGGCAGATTAGAGTGAAATGTCATTGAAGAATGACTGGTATGTATGTAAATATATATATATATATATGTATATATACATGTGGCAGGTTTATTTTAGAACAATTTGGTTGTAATGGAGAGGGAGTATGTAACCCTTTTGGATATTATTATCTATAGTAACATAAGTCTAAAAGTATAAAGCTATCACTTTAGAAAATATGTAAGAAAATGAAAGGAAGAGAAAGAGAGGGTAAGAGTAGGTAGTGGAGTTGGATCCACCACCGGTGGATCCAGCAATGAGACTTGATTGTTGCAATTTCAATGTCTGTTGGTTGAAGTGATGATAGCAGTCTTGATCCATTGGAGGTGGGCAAAGCCCATGAAATAGCATTCAACAGGTTAACATATGTTCAGGTTCAGGTGGGAATCCCACCTGGGGAGGAGTCTTAACACTGTGGATCATGAGAAGCCTTTTGGTGGAAGGCCTCAGAAATGAGTCTGGAGGTGCTTCATTGGTTGTTGGTGGTCATGGATGCCATCTGTCCCATAACTTGAGGTGATGGTTTTTTTAAGTGTATGAGCAACTGCTTCCTTTCCCACAGTTTAACACAGTGGCAATTTTTGTCTGGATGCATTTACCAGGATGTGCAAACCAGATCTCGCCTCCACCAGGCCTGGAATTAACACTATCCTGTTGAAAATACTTCCCTTCTGTCCTTATCTCAAGTTCCCGTTGTGGCAGCTTATCTTGTGGCAAGTTCTTTCTGTGGCCTTGATGGTGTTTGAGACAGCCAACTGTGCTCTTTAAGTCCTTACAGGACAAAGAAGGGAATCTCTGCTGATGAGTTAGAACAGACTTGTCAGAGTTTCCAAGGGTGAAGTCATTAGATTGGGAGCCTTTTAACTGAACAAGTGATAGTGTGTATGCTTTAGTGGACAGATGATCTAAGAGGAATGGCATTATCAACGTACAACTTCCTTGAATGAAATTAAAAGTGTGAAGACTAAAGATTATGAAGATGAGCTCACTTGAAAGAAAAATTAAGGCAGAAAGGAGACTGAAGGGGGAAAAAAATTAAGTAAATCAACTTTGTTGCATACATGTTATAAGAAAAAACTGCAAAGGATGGAAACAAAATTAATAATGAGCAGAAAGTTGTTGTCAAATTACAGAATAAAAATCTGTCTGCCTAGAAAGGGACTACCTGATGTCTGTGACAAATGGATTTGGAAACTGTATATAATCCACACTGTACATTCTCTTTTAATTCCTTTCTATCTATATGGAGGTCATCATATTATGTGTGTTTGAGTATTCTTAGAGGAAAAAAACCCAAAACAGTAAAATCAGTTTGCAAGAATTTTTGGCTGTTTCGAAAATTATCTGTGTGTTTAAAAGAGGTTAGGAACCCCATGTGACATGGAAAAAAACACTCACCTCTCAATCAACACCCCCTTCCTCCAAATCCTGAATAGAAGTGGACCCAGTTGTTGGAATTGAAAAGTAGAAATAAATAAAAGATTGAAGAAATAAGGAGAAGAAAAAGAACATTTTATGGAAATGCAATTAGAGCAAAGTATCACAGAGAGAAAAATAATTTCTTTTCAGGATAAACCTGACGAAACCCAAAAACATGAGACAACACAAATTTAGTGACCTGAAAATATAGCCTAGGCCCTCCCTTTTGTGGACAGAAAAGATACTGAAGTTTATTATCTTGACAAGAAAATAAGTTTTAGATGTAATCTATTTTCATTCTACATCATGAATCCAGAGTGTGAGCTAGTGTCCAAGATTCAAGGAAGAACACAGGGGTGGAATTAGTATCTCCACTATTGTGGCAGGTTGAGTACAGATTAATGTAACTGTGAAGACATTTCAGATGTTGTTAAACTACCTTTGTTGGGTCAGAAGGATTTGATGCCTTCTGGTGTATAATCTCTTCTGAGTACTTGAAGACAGCACCAAATTCCATCTGAACTTTTTGGCAGCAGGACTCCTGCATACTCCTTATTCTACTTGACACACAGGGTGTTTGGCAAGTATGATGTGTACTAAAAAATAGTCTAAATATGGTATCATGACTACTCTTTATAAGCAATCAAAGGACTGAAGGCATTGGCAAACACATTCAAAAAGTTTGGCAAAGGCTTGCAGCCAAACTAGTGAACAATAAAGTAATATGCTAATTAAGAAACAATCAATATTACTCTTTCCTTAGCCCCACAGAATTAATATAATTGGGAAGAGTAAACTAGTGACACAAAACACTGTAGCAATACAGCTGAATTCAAGAGGTAAGCATTTATAAGCATAAATATGTAAGAAATGTTGCCACGAAAAGAGACTAAGAAAGTTATGCATAGTTGCAGGCAGGAAAAAACACCATGAGAACAGAGAAAAAGGTAAGAAAATTTGTAAAGTTTATTGCTGACAGATAATCGCAAATGAGTGCACATGCACAGACAATCCTACTGAATATATTATTCAACAGCACTGTTGATGCTGTGTGTGCAAAGAAAATATGTAAGTGTAAGGAAGAAACACCTATAGACATGAAATGTTCAGGAAATAAGGAAATCAGTGTAGTTTTAAAGTTCAAAATTGACCTGACTTGTCAGTGTTCTAAACACTTCAATCCCAGTTATCTCCATTTATTCTTTCTGTGTCATCTTTTTTTTTTTTTTTTTTTCATTCTTTCTTTGCTATTATTTAAGATCCCTGATTCAGCATGCCTGGAAACATGCTGAGAATCTTTAGTAGAATCCTTTGGTGTGGTCAGAACACAAAGTTTACTGTACTTTTCCAGTAGACATCTAGTGCACAGATGACCATCAAATACCTGCAAAACCTTTAAAATTGCTTATTTTGGACACTGTCAGCTGCTTCAATAAGAAAGCCCTTCAATAAAATGCCCTTTACACAAAAGGAATTCCCAATACCTCCTTTAAGTCAGTTACCCAGTTACCTTTCTCTTTTCTTTTGGCCTCTAATGTTGAGTTGTTTCTTATTTCACAGGATATTTTCATTGGAAGGGACCCACAAGGATCATCAAGGGGTCATCAAGTCTAGCTCTTAAGTGAATGGCCCATACAGGAATCAAACTCACAAACTTGGTGTTATTAGCACCATGCTCTAACCAGCTGAGCCACTCTCTGCATTTTATGATGTTAAACTAATCCCATTAGTTTAACTTTGTTAAGTTGCCTGTTTGTTTACATACTGCAGCACTCCCTGAAAAAAAAGAGTATTACAGTATTACTTATCAAAAAGTACTCATTTTCATGGCATGGGTTCTGTGTTTAAAAACTGTCTCAAAAATAAAAAATAAATATATAGAAATGGAAATAAATCTGCCCATTAACATAGGCATACAGGCATGAGGTTGAATGGATTTCTCAGTATATCATGTAGTTCCTGTTTATATAAACAAAAGGTATGTCTCACTTCTTAGAGACTCTCCAAGAAGATGGATTTCTTAGTAATGTTCTACACAAAGATGACTGTATACTCAT
>JAWWEW010000001.1:62740749-62751808 GCA_035583185.1 Anabacerthia variegaticeps
ACTCATTGACTGGAACTGGATTAGTTTCAACAAGAAAAGTACATTAATAGAGTAAATTTAGAGGGCTCATATTAACCATCAGAGAATCTTTATAGATTATTTTATGGCCAATACAGGTGTCAGCCTTGATATTGTGGATCCTAGTAGAAAGGTGACTGAAATTTTAGTACTTCAGGAGTTAGTACTGAGATGTTAAAATCCTTTTCAGATCTAGCCTCAGGTTCTTTCTTTTATCTTGAGTAGGCAAGAGGAGTATTCACTAAAGTTAAGCAGAAAGGCTTGGTTCATAAAAATTCCTCTGCTGTTAGTGGAGAGAAGTCAATTGTTTCAGGGACACATTCAGAGCATCTAAAATTTAACTCCTCAACATCTCTTGAAAGAAGTCCTTTCTCTCTCCAGTAGTAGAGAAGTCTATGGAGACCAGTTGCACAAGAGCAATTCTGTCTTACATACACACACATAATGTTGTTTCCCAAGTAATTTTAAAATTAGGAAAACGTCAAACAAAAATTTGTAATGGTAAATGGAAAGAGTAGTAAGCTATACAGTTATGAACATTACCAGCACACTGGTTTTATCCCAGCTTCTAAAAAGTAAATGGCAAATAGTTCTCCTGTCATTCTTCACTCTTTTATTCTTGTTCCTTTGCTCATTACATCATTTAAGAAAGTTGTATGCATTTCTCCTAAACAGAACCTGACTGAGGATTTCCCAAGCATCATTTTAATACCAAAGCTATGTCTAATAAAATAGGCATAACCTTAATGACGCAAATGTTGTAAGCTCATATGAATAAATGCTTAAATTATCATTAGGAATAAATTAACTCAGCATACGCTAAATAAGAGAAAAAAATAATACAGCCTGCATTACAACTATCAGAGTTTTACTGTTGCCTGATAAATGTAATATATAATAGACTTCTCTAAATGAAAAACCTACATGCTCTTCTTTCCCAAAGCTCTGGAAGGACAACCATCTGAATGAGGAAAGTTTTCCCTTGTGATACTTACTTTCTTGCTATTTGAGAAATGAGTAGGCTAGGGAAAGAAAAAAAAAATGTACTGGGAGTGAGAAATGTGAGTTCTATTCTGTATGGTTTCATGAAGAATGAAAGTATAAGCAGCATAAATACATTCAGACAATTAGACATTTCTCCTTGTTAAACAGCAACAGGGTAGCACAAGCCCTGATACCTTGGAAGTGGGAGCAAATCCCAGGGAAAAAAATGGTTTCTTTTATTCACATCTAACTGTAAATTAGTAAACTGTATTAAAAACATCTTTAGACTGACATTTTTCTTTTTTGTAAAATGTGTTTATTTGATGCAAGAACTTTTTTTGATAATTACTTATTATTGATGAAGACCAAAAGAAGTCCTCAAGCAAGATCATATATAATTTATAAATACATATGTTTCAACAGCTGCCAGTATTAGAGTCCTATACATGTTTTATATTTGCAACATTCTTTTTTATGTTAGAAAAGACATTTATTTCTCTCTGAGGCAATCTTTCCCCCTCAAAACTTTACATTTTTTTATAAAAGAAAAGTTCTTAATTTGCTTGGGAAATCAAATGAATTACATTAATCACATGAAGTCATGTTTTACATAACAATAATTTATGTAGAAAAATAGCCAATTCAGTTTTAATATTATGAAGTGGAAGTGATATAAACTTTCTCAACCTTATGATCTGTACGGACAAGAATGCATTTAAAGTATTTTCCTACTAAACTGTAACATAAGACCAAGAAAAAGGTAAAGAGGTCTAAATTAATACTGACTGCAATCAAAAATTAAGGAAGTATAACCACAAAAGAAGAATATTCTTAATTGCATTGTTTCTTTGTACATCAGCTGCTGTGCAAACAGTGTCTACTGTTACTGTAATGAAAAATACTAACAACATTTAAGATTTTTTCCCCCAGAAAACATTTATATATGCCACTGTCCACTAGGAAAACATTATATATAATAAATTAATATTCTATTTATAAACTGAAACAAAACAAAGCCATACATTGAAGATACATAGCATGTTTAGAAATAGAGACTTTCTGAGAATATAGAACAATTTTTAATTGTCCTTGTGAAAAGTTTTGCTAAGCTATGACTGTATAATTATTTCTCTACACTCAGGATGTGCTAGTACTACTTTTTCTGATTACAATAGTATTCTAAACCTTGACAATTCAGTGTACTGATGAATATTTGTAATTGGAAATGTGAAATAGCCTAAAGCTGAATTAATTATGGTTTTTATATGTGCATACTAAGGATATGTCCATGTAGGTATGTAGTTAAAAGAATATGAAAGTTGAAAAATGAATCATTAAGATGTCTACAAAATGTGAGAATAAAGGTTACACCTGCAAATATAATTCAGCCCCCAGGCAGATAAACATCATGTAATATGGCATAATAAAACCATTAGAAGGTTTTTTGTTTGGTTGGTTTTTTTGTTTGTTTGTTTTTGGTTTTGTTTTTTTGGGTTTTTTTTTGTGTGTTGGTTGGTTTTATTTTTTTGCCTTGGGACAGGCAGCATTTATTTCTGTTCTTTCTTACTTTCTGAGTGGTTTGTAACTGGAATATTCTCCAAGATATCATTTCATGCCTAAAAGAGGAAAAAAAGTCATAGCACAGAAAAATAGTAGTCACCCCCTGAAGTCATTGGCAGGCTCAAGATCTTTACAGGAATTTCTGTTTCCTTATCATATGAACAGAGTAAAATATAGCACTAAGGTGACTGTTAACTACTCCAACAGCCTAGCTTTACAGAAGGATGGAGGCATTCAGAGTTACAAGTCAGTATCATGGGTATTTATTTATTTATTTATTTATTTATTTTTATTAAAAAGTAACACTGAGTTCAGGAAGAATATTTTTTTTTCTTGTGAAAGTCTGGATAGAAGTCCGTCTGGTATGAAAGACTGCTACACCCCTTATTATTGCTGTCTGATTTTCTTCTGATACTACCTTTTTATTCTCAGTGTTCATCCTTGTTTTTCTTTTCTGCTGCCATTCCCATAATCCCATGCCTGATCCTTCCACTTCCTGGATTCTATTCCATATTTACTATCTGCTGCCATTACCTAATTTGGTACCTGCATGTCTCCTTCAGTGAGGTACTTGACCAACCTCTTTTACAAGCAACTCCTCTCTCTGCTAAACTTTGCCATTCCCCATCTCTGTTATTTTCCCTCTCTGATATTTTTTTACCCTGATCTTCTCTGCCACACAGCCTACACATCTCTTTCAATTTAGAGTTGTCCTCCAATTCATATTCAGAATTTCATATTAATTAATGAGAATTTTTTTGTAGGTGTTTTGTTAATCAATCTGTTTTCAGCTATCAAGTAAACTTAAAAGAAAAAATATTGAAATGAATAGTAAATGTCAAAATTTAGGACATATTTCAGTTTTTGTCTTGAAGTTTGAACTAGTTCTTAAAAAGCAATAAGTATGACTATTGTTCAAATATGCAGAACAAGCTCTTTTCCTCAGATTCCATTCTTGAAGGAAAAAAAAAAAGGTCACACTCACTGCTATATCATTAGGCAAATATCCAGGATGGGAATTTAAGTCTAAATGGCTTAACACTGGCAAAATTAAGGCAACTGAAAACCTGATTTTCCTAAATGCAGAATCTAGGGAAATAAGATGTGTACAATGCCTATAAATGGAAGATCGTCACCATGATGTTTAGAATGAGGGAATTGTTGACAGATTAAAATTGGAAGGTATATCTGCAGATTATCTAACCCAACTTCTTGTTAAAAGCAGGGCTAATTTTAAAGTTAGGTCACATCACTCGTCTAGATGAGTTATGAAAATCTCAAAGGATGTAGATCTCACGGCCCTTCTGGGCAATCTCCTCCAATGCTCAGCCTCTTTCACTGTGAAGAATTTTCTCTTCAAAGTCAGCCACAATTTCCCTTATTGAGTTGTTTTCCTTCTTATCCATTTGTTATGTACTTCACAGGACAAACTCTTGTCTTATAGCCCTGATTTATGTAAATGAGAACCATAGGGCAATCTCCTGCTTTATCCTTTTCTTCTTCAGTTTAATCAGATTCAGTTCCTTTAGGCCTTTCCTTGCACTCTGGTTTGTCAACATCTGTCTTGTACCATGACATCAAGAATGAGACACCGTTTCCCCATCATGTTTCAGCTTTCCAGCCTTGTAAGTACCAGGACAAAGGGATGTTTCCTTTGATATACAGGCTGTACGACATTTTTGCAAAAGTGGCCCAATATGCAGTTGACTGCCATAACTGCGAGTGCACAGTGCACTTTTTATTTACAGAGTTTGCAAGGTTCTGGTTCACTTACACTAAAAGTTTATATAATTATTTTAATTTATTCTTCTTATATTTACAATATTTAAAATGTGTTTCATTTAAGATTTTTGGCCAATTTCCCCATATATATGAGTATAAAATTATTTTCACAGTTTAAATATTACATATTAGAACAATTCCGCACTTTCTTTTTTGTTGTTTTATGTGTTTTCAGATCAACAAATAAATAGTTGCTGTTTCCAACTATTTTTGGCAAACCTGTAGTTTCAACTGCAAAAGTTAGGGATTATGAAACATGCAGCTGTTCTGTACTGTCTGAAGAGTGTTCTCATGTTGGTACCTACAAGGAACAGGTTATGGGTTCAGCTTTTTTTTCTGACAGACACTGTTGTACTGTAGACATCACAGCAGCCAGTTGAGGTTCAGCCTTAGCAGGCAGCTCAGCTCCACACAGCTGCTCACTCACTCCTCCACAGTGGGATTAGGGAGAGAATTTAGAGGGTAAAAGTGATAAAAAGCAGGGGTTTATATAACATCAGTTTAATAGGGAAAGCAAAAGCCGTGCACAAAAACAAGAAAAGTAAGGAATTCATTCACCACTTCCCATGGCCAGGCAAGTGTTTAGCCATCTCCAGGAGAGCAGGGCTCTATCAGGCATAACAGTGACCTGGGAAGACAAAAGCCATTACTCCAAACATCCCCCCGTCCTTCTTTCCCCCCCAGCTTTATATGCTGAACATGACACCATATGTTATAGGATATCCCTTTAATTAGCTGGGGACAGTTGTCCTGACTGTGTACCCTCCCAGCCTCTTGAGCACCCCCAGCCTCCTCTCTGGTGGGGTGAGGAGCTGGAGAAGTCTTGAGGCTGTGTAAGCACTGCTCAGCAGTAAATAAAACTCTTCCATGTTATCAATACTGTTTTGCTCACAGATCCAAAAGACAGTGCTATACAGGTTGCTGTGAAGAAAATAAACTCTATCCCAGTCAAAACCCATACAAGAACATTAACTGGAATTCAGGCAAAGCATGGGTAAAAGTCTTCTTCTATATTATTGTCATAAATAAATGTATCTTCCCTTGTCTGGTTTTATTTCAGTAAAGTTTTAACTGTCATAGATGAGGAATCAATTGTCAGACATAATTATTATGTTATATCAGAGCACTAAGAAAATTTTGAATCTCCCTCAGCTTACAAAATAAATGTCTGTTCATTTTTTTGAATAAAAATAAAAATGTAGAGGAGATTCTGGCCAGCTCAGTAACAGATGCTGTTATTGATCCTGATCCAGTTGCTGGCACTGCCTTCTCTCCCCACTGCTACCACAACAAGAGAAAAAAAGAAAAGTTTAATTTAGCTCTTAACCTTCAGCCCCTCTGGGGAACATGTCATCATTTCCATGTGTTATGCCAATTGATTTCATATGCGTTATTTTGCTTCCATCCCTGAAGTGGTTTTGCCATGTTTAAAGCAATTAAAGCAAATAGAAAGTAGAATTGCAGAAATACCTGAATGGAAACCTTGACATCAGGGAATAGGTAATTATATGCCCTGGGGCAGGATCCAGTGAGAACAGAGGTACTTGAAGTGGGACTTAAGTGACATTTATTTTTGTATCTCAAACTTCACTTTTGTATTTGGTCCTTCAACAGCTGTCTGCTTATTATAATTTGACCTTTGAGTAGTTCTAACAGGCCTAGGGATCTTAACACTAAGCTATATTCAATCTATTAAACAACTGTATTTTTACCCCAGTCCTTGAGAGGCCTTATCAAGATCTCTGTGAAATACAGAGAATCACTTAAAATCTCTCTCTATATATATGTGTGTATATGGCATATGTGGTGATCAGAGATCACTGAGCAAGCAGAAGTTCTGCACTCAGTTCTTTATTGCTGGAAGTTCAACCCACCAAACTGCAGGCAGTTCACAGGACCTACGAGTACTTCCATCTATTTTTCTGAGACCTATGGCATTGCATGAAGTCTTATAAGGCCCCAAAAGAAGTAGGAAGAGTATCTTATTCTACAGTCTGCTTGTTAGAGAGTTGCCTGTTTTAAAGAAGTCCTTGTCTGCACTCCCCTAGGTCTTACTATATATATATATACACCTGACATATCAGACTAAAAGTTTCAGGAATACATGTGAATAGCCATCTATCCTTACTTTCACTCAAAAGCTCTCCTTCTCTTTCTGTTGCTGTAAGAACTACTCCCTTTCTCATCCAGTAAATTCCTAGCCCTTAGCAATCATCCCTGATGTGCTTACTCATATTTAGTAAGAACTATGATATAGGATAGATAGATGTGTTTTATGAATTGGTGATGTTTTAGACTGCATTTTAGAGGACACACGGACACTTTCACTCAGATCCTGTCCTGTGTTGGTCAGACATGATGCAACCGAGTCTATCACCTGCAAACTTTATTATCACAGTACTTTCCTTGGGATAATACTCTGAGAATAAAGACTACAATGACATGAACCTGACTCTTCTTGAAGTAAATTACTCTTTTAATGCATTGCATATAGAAACCAGTGCACTTAATTAAGCTCACACATTCGAACCAGATCAAGGATTCCTCTGTAGTGTCAAACATCCATAGCATCCGTAGCATGAGATGTCTTGGCATCTCATTTCTGGATATTCATATATTAGATTTACTTGTTACTCTTTTTTACTGTTGTAAGGCAAACAGTTTTCCTTGGTATGTGTCTATATGTTAGAACAAAACAAGCAAACAAACAATCAACAAACCCAAAACCTCAAAAAAACCCAAAACTCTGTGTTGTTCTTGCATATGTGCTGGCTTAAAGGTAAACTGGCAGGAAAAATTAACCCAACTCAGAAAGAGATCAGAAGTCAGAAATACAATTTAATAAAAGGATCACAATAAGTACAATGATACAGAGAAAAAAAAATCCATTTGACCTACAAAAACAGATGTACAACCCAGGACCCTGGGGCATGAACAGAATGGAGCCCCTGTGCTGACCACCACATGGTCCCCCCTTAGTACAAAGCAAAAGGAAAGAAGAAACCTGTTGGTGAAGATAATGGTTAGTCTGGTCAAGAGTAGCAGTCACAACCCTGTTGAGGTCCTGATCCTCCTCTGGATCTGACAAATGGTACCAGAAGTCCCAAACCCCCAAGGTTGTATATGCTTAGACTCAGATGGGAATGCCCAGAACCTCCTCCAGGGTGAGGAGTTTAACAGTGGGTGATTTACTCTGAGTCCTGGGATACTCTTCGATGGCCCATTAGCAGACATGACCCCTCAGGCTGGGTGTGAAGCTGCTAATGCCTCCACCTCCCCGGAGGGGAGTTATCATGCCTGAGTCAGTGGTGTGAAGACAGGATAACTTCCTTATCTCACAGAGTTCCTAAACACCCAGCTTGTAGCCTGAGGGGCCAGATGTGCCCTGGGCAGCTGCTGCAAATGATCAATTGTTAGCAGTCCATGAGAAAATGACATAGAGGGTGTAGAATACAAAAACCTGGCCACACCCACACAGTGACAAACTGGTCCCGACCACTACAACCAGGACAGCACACAGTAGAGGGTAAGTGTTTTCTCAGACATACAGGAATTCACATCACCACATTAAAACAACTTTTTGTTACTCATTTGTAAAGGCAATTAAGTGCATAAGAACTAAGTAACTAGTTTCTTAGTCCTTTTCCTAGTTCTTAACTATGATGGTAACATTCCTACACTCATACACATGAAACAAATATTTCAACACTAATCTACAATTCAATATGTGAATACCAGGAGTCTACCTGTATTATTTTGATGATGTGCTAAATCCACCAAAAATAAAGTTACTCAAATGTAATAACCTTTTGATATTTAACCAAAACAGCTCATTTTAAACTAATGTAGACTAAAATTTCTTTATAAGTTAAAAGTCATATATTTCTCTGTAAGGATGATGTTTTCCTTTCAAAATTTCCTTCTTTATTTTGCTCTTTATGCTTTGACAATATTGCCTCATGACTTATAACTTCTGAAAAATGAGTACCACATTGATATACAAAAGTATGATTCCTCTTCAGAATTTTTCACATTATGTGTGACCGTGAGGTTTCAGAGACTGCTCTAAATACAGAAAAAAGTAAGTGTAAATAAATATTTGCAAAGCAAGTTCAGTTATGACAAACTGCTCAGATTTCTAAATAGTTAACAAGAAAAGTTTTGATAATTTATTCTATTAAATACTTCCTGTATAGGAATTAAGTGGGGACTAACACATAGATTTTTTTATAAACATACATAAAAGGTTCAAAATTTTCCTGGGATCATAATAAATTACCATAGTCACCATATAGAGTTTCCAAATAGCATTGTCAAATAATTGTATTATTTCTAAAGTATGAACGGGTTTTTGTAATAGTTCCTGACTTTGTCTCCAGCTGAAAACCAACTATCTTGGGGGAAAAAAATCCTATGGAACATTACTAGTTTTCTGGAATGCTGTAAATAATATCTTTTCCTACTAATTGTTTTGTTGATAGCATCGGTGCTGTTTCTGTAAACACTTATGCACCCCAGCAGCAGTATGCCATCATTATAATTCACAGAATAAGGGTGTATAGAGACAGATTTCAAAAACGGATTAGGTGAATAGAGGCACTAAGAATATCTTCTTAACACCAATTGCAACAAAGATGAAGGCATACTTCTTGGTATACTACACTACAGTCCTTGGAGAGACGATGTTAGAGTTGGTTTAAAGCTGCCTACTGTCATATCCTGTGGCAGTATTGTATTACTTATTATAGTACACATGCCAGTATTTTCCTTCATGTTTTCCCCCTCTTTTTTTTCTTCATCCTGTTTTCTTTTACAGTGATTCATATATCTATGATGAGAGATCCTAAGATATACAAAGCATGATAGAATGGTTAAACAAAGCACATACCTCATTTTAGACATTTACAGGGGTCTTAGAAGAGGGATTTGATGTTCACAAGTTCTGCTAAGAGTGCTGTCCACAGAGACCTTTTAGGAAATGTCAGACAGTATGCTCTGACAAAACAGCTGACCTGTTGAATTTAATCTCTTCACTTGATGCACTTGGAGGTGGCACGTGCAAATCTCTTCTCTACATGATTTACATATAATCATGGGATTGTTTAGGTTGGAAAAGATCATCTAGTCCAACCGTCAACCTAGAACTGCCAAGTCCACCATGAAAGCATGTCCCTAAGTGCCACATCTACACAGCTTTTAAATACCTCCAGGAATGGTGGCTCTCTACTACTTCCCTGGGCATCCTGTTTATGCTTGATGACCTTCTGGTGTAGAAGTTTTTCCTAATACCCAATCTAAACTTCACCCAGTGCACCTTGAGGCCATTTCCTCTTGTGCTGTCTTATGTCACATATATATACATATAAGGCACAAAATCATTATGCAAATATTCCAGAAAAATATGTCATGCCAAGCAGTCTACTTACTCAATTTCTCTACTTACTCTTTCTCAATTACTGAAAAATTAATTCCTGTGCAGAGATTAATCTATAATCACAGAGATCTTGTGATCTGATTTTCTGTTACACCAATGAGTCATTACTGTGACAAATAGGGTAAGATGTGGTTCTTACCACACTTGATATTGCTAAGCATGCATTTTGTCTAATGAATTTCTAATGACAAATATGTGAATAATATAAGAAAACAGATTAGAATTCAGCATCTCTTATGTCTAGGCTCTCAGAAATCTTTTTGTCTGCCACTGGTACACAGAGGAACATTTTTTTCTGGGATTTTCAGAGATGTTTCTGAGCAACTTCCCCTGAAATCAACAGTACCTCAAAGATAAAATATAACAGTAATAACAACAACAGCAAAACTAAACAATAACATGCAATCATTAAAAAAAAATGCTGTCTTGGTTTTAATTGCATAATTATGAATGTGAAAAATAAACAATTGCTTTCCCAGAGTTCATTAGAACACCACAGGTTAATTTATATTTAATTACAGTGAGTGTAGTAGCATTTACTACCTGTAATTTAGGTTCTAAACAGTGTATAATAAAATACTGATTATTTCATATAAGTTCATTAGTAATAACATATTAGTTATGGATACTGACATTTGTAAAGCTGGGAAAACAATTCTAATCCCAGTTTTCAAAATAATATTATTAGAATAATATTTAATGATGAATACTATCCATTTAATGGTTTATTAATAATTTCCTTACTTTTAAATTTAAAAAAAAAAAAAAAGCTGAAGCATATTAAATATATGAATGCTTATTAAATACTTTAACATTTATGTACCAGGAAGACAAATACTACACATGTAGTAAGGGCAGATAAATCTGGGGTTGCTTTTTTTTTTCCCTCCAGAAAGAAAATGCTGAGCTAGAAAAAAAGCACAGATCAGAATGCCTTCCAATTCAGCTCTCTAAAACATATAACCATTCTATCAAAAAATTTCCTATAAAAGTTCATTTGCTTCATGAGGAATAAAATGAAATGCTAACTTTGAAGTTCTAACTTCTTGGTATTCCTACTGTTTCACTCACAAATTTGATGGCAAAACAGAACACAGCATATACATGGACCCTAGAATTATTTGTTTGTCTAGTTAATAATTTAATATTCTAATAATCCACAGTGCCTGATTAATTCAGAAAAGTCTCATTAAGATGAATAAAACTTGTGGGAGGTTTTTCTCATTTAGTTTGTTGGGGTTTTTTTGGTTGGTTGTTGTCATATCTGCCCTTCTCGTTCCC
>JAWWEW010000001.1:62751908-62787362 GCA_035583185.1 Anabacerthia variegaticeps
CGTTCCCCCCCTTCCGCCCCCCCCCCCCCCCCCCCCCCAGTTATCAATTTCTTTTAGTGGTAGTTATGCTTAGTGTTTCTCCTGGTCCCACCTAAGACTGACTATTGCAGGCTCCTTCTAGAAGTAGGGGTAAGATTGCATTGAGTTATCATGCTCTGACTTCTTTGCTGGGCTCACAGTAATTGCTTTTTTCACCTCAGTCTTAGGTACATCTGGATTTAGTTTTATAATTTCCTACCACGTGGTATTTGCTTGACCATCTCACAATTGTTTGTCTGAGCTAGATCCAATCAGGAGTCTCCTAATGGCGTATGAAGCGACACTCCTCTGATGAGTTTCTAATGCCAAGCATACATACATTCCAGGAGTTGGTAACAAATACTACTAGCCTACAGTTCCAGAAATTTGTCTCAATTACTGCAGAAGGTGACTGGAAGAGAGTATTGTTATGGAATTCCCTTAGCATGTGCAAGAAACATGTATTCATGAACAGTTGTAAGATCTGAAGGCCGATAATAGGAAGTCAGATCTTTTTTTCTGTATATCTGGTTCAGTTCCTGCATTTATTGCATTTTTTTTGACTAAAAGTAAGCAAGTTTTCCCTTGGAGCTGCAGACAGCAGAAAAGAGAACCCATGTTATTTTCAGACAGTATTACAGTAGAGAAGACAAGCCACACTGACTAAAAAAACCCAACCAACCAAAGGAAAAAAAAACCCAATAAAAAATTATAAATAAATAAGCACATACCCACCAATACAGACCACATGTGAGAATATTTTGGATTATTTGCAGAACTGGTATGACCCTGGCAGCTTTTCCTGTCACAACTTCAGCAATCACCACAGCATGTTATTCTGCACTTGGTTGTTTATACAGCTACTAAATCAAAGGAAGTTCAGGGAAAAGAAAAATTGCTTTTTCACGTATTTATAATGTAAAACTAAAAATAATAAAATGTATTGTTGTTGTTGCCCCTAATTTACTTTAAGTATTACATATCAGAAACTCAGAAAATTCTATTTTTTAATATTCATCATAGTTTTTTTCTATAAAACATTATACAAAATATAAAGTGAGGTTTGAGTTCTGTTGGGTTTGAGAGTTTGTTTCAGGTCTTAGTGGTTTTGTAGAACTTCAGAAGACTTTTTTTTTTTTTAACAAAAACAAACTTGGTTTCTAATACACATGCCAAAATACAATATAATTTAGATCATTTTAATAGTATTGAGGTTTGTGTCCTGTATTTTGGCAGGGACAATTTTTTTGTTTGTTTGTTTTTGTTTTTTTTTTGCTTTCCAATGTGTACAAGTTCCTATAGAACTTCTGAAACCAAAGATAGCCTATCATAAATGCAAATTTCATAGTCTAAGATTGTTTTTTCATTTTGTATTTTAAAAATTATTATATTATTCTTAGTTCTGTGATCATGATCATAAGTCAAGAATGCTGAATAGGATCTGAGATTTACCCCTATTAGAGAAAGGTTCCCAGGAACCTAAGTAAAAAAGGATTTATCCTAATAACTGAAAACCTAAAAGCAGGTAACAGATAGGAAATGAGGCAGCTGATATATTCTAAGATTTAGATGAGCCCTGAAGACTTTTGGTTTATCATCAGTGAATCTTGTATAATCAAAAAAATGTGATTAATTTCTTTTTATGTTTTATTCCTTTGATATATATGTATATGTCTCTGTGTGTATCAATCTACCTCTATATATGTCTGTATACATATAAATATATGTGATTGCTGGTCCTTAGTTGGATAATCAAATGAATCTCAGGTGCAAGAGCTGAAGTAGTTGTTTATGAGACAGAATATCACTATTCAGTCTGTTATGATTTACTATATGAATACATCAAATCGCTCTTGCTCTGAGTTTGTTCAACCCTGAAAGGTGTCTGTGTCTGTTTAGGAGCTGGTGTCCCAGAGACAAAGGGAAGCATGAGGCGTTTCCTGTAGTCAGAGACATGAACAGATAAAGTCCTCCCTCAGGACTTTCATTTGGGATGAGCTCTCTAATTTGCAGAGGCATACTGTCCAGCTAGTTCTAGGAACTGTACTCTGCTCCAAGTAATTTATTTTGTTTTACTGTCTCTCTCTAGCAGTCCCATGCTGTCTGAGCAACTCCTCTAGGGTTTCTTCAATGTCTTCTCATACATTTACTGCCAAAGTTTTGTTTGCTCATCCTGGTTGCCCACACTCATCATCAGTCCACCGCAATCGCTAAGCCAATGTTCCCTTACAATTCTTGAATAAGTGTCTGGCATTGCCTAATCAATTAACTTGTGAAGCACACATTTATCGGGAAGCAGTAGAAGCAGAAAATTGGCTTTGTTTTCAAATAGCAAATAACTTTCACAGAGTCAGAGAATAATCATAAAATGATTTGTGTTGAAAACAACTTTTGAAGATCATCTAATTCCAATGGTCCTGCTGTGGGCAAGTACATCTTCCACTAAGTTTTCAAATTTTGGTCCAACCTGATCTTGAATGTTTTCAAGTATGGAGCATCCACAGTTTCTCTGGGCATTTTTTTTTTCCAGTGTCTCAGCACCCTAATTTCTTCCTTCATCCTAGTTGCTAAGTGTCTGCTTTCTGGCCCTGTTCACCGTCATCAACAACATATGGACTAACTTTAATATAATCTATTTTTTTTGCAGCCATAGATAACTGCAAATAAAACTGGACAGAATATTCAGACCTTGTGGGGGAACCCTCCATGAAGGACTGCCAGAACAACCAGGACATGTCCTTCCAGGAATGGATTGACCTAACAGTTAGATAGTGCTTTATTGTATTAGATAGTTACTTCTCTCGTATTTGTGTGTTGTACTCCAATTGTCTAAACAAGCCCTGAGCTACTATGTAAGGCTAGCCACTCCCAGCTTTCCCCCTTCTTTCCCCTACCTGCCGGGCTCCACCCTAGCCACTCCTCCCCTTTCCCATAATTGTATTCTCCCCTCCCCTGTTTCCCCATATTTGTCACATCCCACCCCTAACTCCTCCCAGTTCCCAAACCCCTTAAAAGTCTCAGTGCTCTCAATAAAGTTGCTCCAGCTTTCTACCCCTCATCGGCTGTGGGCCGTGTCCTTTGTTGCCCTTTGGCACGCGGCAAGACCTAGTTTTCATAGTGAATTTTTTTCAAGATAAACTTAACAACAAAAGTTAATGAAAAAATGTGGTTTCCTGTATTGACTTACTAGATACACTTTTCATCATTCTTTCTTTGACATTCTAGTTTTATTGAATTCAACAGCATTACTTAACTCCTATTGTGTTAAGATTCAGAATGTCCAATTAATCCTAACACCTCACTGTTGAAACCATGAGAAATAAGAATATCACAAAGCAAAATTTTAAAATAATATTTTTTTTCTATAATAAGCTCAATTTAGTGTAAAGAATGATCATTTAATAATTTATTTCTGTTTTCAGTATAGTCTGCATGCTCCTTGATTTTCTTTTTATTTTAAACTTTGAGACAAATGATGGCTTTATCCAAGTAAAGATTTCACACAATTGTTGCAATTTCAAGTACACAAAACCCAGTGTTTTACCAATGTAGATGTCCATGCATAAGTACTATCAATAGAACAAGATTCTAGAATTACAATGAATCCTTGAAGTGTTTGTATGTTTGGTGCATAACGAATGACTTTTCATTTTCAGCACTGCAATATTTTATAAAAGAATTTTTATCTTTGTTCAATGGGCTGAAAATCTGCTAAATTGTGCTTCTCTTTCTTAACTCAGCAGTGGCATCGTTTTCCTTCTGAAGCTGTAGGAATGGATATTCTAAGAAATTGCCTGTGCATTAAGTTTAAATTAGCTGTCATTATTATTCAGAAAATAATGAGACTGAGAACAAATCATGTCATTAGCAACAGCTTTTGCATTGGTATCATATTTTCTACTCTGTTTACTGCTAAATGTACAGTTTACCTAAAGAAGGACTAAGAGAAGAAACACTGATAAAGGAATTAGGACTGAAGATTTAAAGTTATTAAAATATTACTTTGCTATAGCATAAGAACATGCTTTTTCAGAAGTAAGGTATATGATCTTGTAGGTAAGCTGTTTTTTTTAAAACTTACAGTAGAATGATACTTTATATATATATATATATATATATATATAAAAGACACTTTTTCTAAGAAAAAAAAAATGTATCACTGTTGAGGCCACCACATACGAAAACATACCTGAACTGCCAAATAAGAATTGAAGAGGGCTTTGTCTCTTTTTCAGGAAAACACCTCTCTGCTCAGGTCATATAGCTAATAGCACAAAGAAATCTGTCAAATTCCTAGGGCTGCAAAGTCCTCCTTCTGAAGACAGATCTTAATATCATTTTTTCTTGATAAATAGATAGATACAAAAGAAAACACATTTGGGTGCAATATCATTGGTACTGTTTAACACAAAGTCCAAATACAAGAGGGAATGTGTAGCAATTAGAAAGAAAAAACAAACAAACAGCAGTTGGACAAAAAATAGTCTCACATGAATGGAACTGAGACTGTAAATGAAAACTAGAACCAAAATGAGGTAAATGTATAAAACAAACTAAACAAAAGTAAAAAAAAAAATCAAATATATAAAGGTATCTACAATTATTCCTGTTTGAAATAATAAAGATAATATTTCTAATATGAGTTTAGTGCAATATTTGCTCTTAAGTGCAACCTTTGCTCTTAAACTGTCTATAAAAATGAGAGTTAGCTGTAAGAAATATCTAGTTTTGGACTCTTTTTTTTTTAGAAGTTTTCTACAGGAAGTAAACAGTTTCAAATCTGAAATATATAGCTATGTACTAAAAATGAAAACAATAAAATACCTTTTTTATTTCATTGAAAACCAAAAAAATTAACTCACTAGAGTTCTTCAATTTTTCTTCATTTTACATTTTAGATAAAGACCTAACAACAGAAATTCCTGTAGTGTGTTCCACAGTTTCCTATAAGCCTACAAGGTGTCCCATCTCCCACTACCATTAGGGTCTGAATACATAAACGTAAATGTAATTTTCTGCTACCAACATGAAATTTTTGGTTTTAAATCTACTGAACAGGACATATTTTCATTAATACTTCTACACTAGCACTGTCCTAGATTCTAATGGTTGATGACTCAGACAGACATTATGCTAGTATTAAAGCACATTTTTTGTAAGTGAGTCAAAGGAGATTATCCTCCAGCCTTTGACTTCTAAAATTAGATGTCTAAATATTATTATAATTGGTTTATAAACACAGATAGACACATGAAAGTAACTTGAAGCTCCCCAGCCTAAGAAAACTGTATGTCAGTCAGATGTGAACAAAGAAGAGACCTGTATCCTGACATAGCACCAGCTGGAGTTCAGGACATAATAATTATATTAGAAAAGTCATCAATAACTAAGTATGGGAAAATGAGGCAAGGCCATCCTGTAGCTTTAGAGTTAATTCATGTAATTCCTTCATTTTTGTTTTTTCCCCCCAAAATTACAAATAATCATACTATTTGTGTTATGAGCCTGACTCAGTTCCAGGTTTATGCTCGGTAGAAATTCACTTCAGAAGGTCTTCACATGAAGAACTCTCATTTTAGCCACTTGCAGATCTATTTGAGATGTTCAGGGATATCTATGGATCTGTTCACTTTAGGATTTTTTGGCAGTTAGAAATCAGTTGGGCTGCCTGAGCACAGTATTTTGAGACATCTTGGGTTATCTAAAAGGTTCAGAGACAGTTGACACATATGATTGTGGAGACAGGAACCTTTCTGAAGTGGTAGCTGAAAACCAGGTGGGATAATTTAGGAGATCTCAAATGACATTTGGTACAAAATACGTAGGTGACTGAACTGAGACCATAATGTATGTATGGCCTGTCTTCAGTTGGTTTTATCACATTGAAATTATGTATGAAATTAAAACCAACATAAAACCCCTGTAGTAGTTGATAATATTATAAATTCTTCTGAGTATTTACCGCATTATAATAACTCTTTCCATACACATCCAGTTTTTCAGAGTTCATTTATAAATCTAAAGAGGAGAATAGTGTTAGAGCAAGATGAATAATAAGAAAGAGAGTCAGTGGAGAAAAAATATGTTTGAAATATAAAATGAGATGGCAAGCTGATGAAGCAGAAAGGGAAGGAAATGTTGTTCCAAATGGCAACAGTTACAAAGCTTGTAATACCTGCATGGTAAGTGCAGATGGGAGAATATAAGCAGAGTAGACTATTAATGAAAGCAAAAAAATAAAACAAAAAAAAAAAAAGAGAGATCAAAAAGCACACATTGGAGAAGCCTAACAGTGATCTTAGCATATAAGTGGGATAAAGTAGAGATGAATTGGATTGAATATGGGAACAATAATTATCTTTTTATGTGAATGACTACTATTACTGTTCTTTATATATAGTTATCTTAATTTCTTTGTATTAGAAGTTTGACCAGTTTGGAAAGTCATGGGAAGACAATATGATAGCAAAGAGCAGAGAAAATGATGAGTCTATGATAGTCCAGGAATTTACCTAAACCATAAAATAGAGAAGAAAAATATAAATAAAGACTATACAGTTCTTAAACACGATCATGTGGTAAGCAGTGGTAAATCAAGAGAGCTTGTGTTTTGAAATCTGAATGAAACTTGAATAGAAAACACTTCAGTGGTTATTTCCCCTCTGAAATTCAAAGCATTTTGTTTTATGACATTTATCTCCCTTTTCCCAGGTTTGTGTGAAACACAGATCTGAATACACCATCTACCCACTGATTAGCCTTCCTATGTCATGGGTCTATCTCAAGAGTTGAGCCCAATTAGTGGAGTTATTATGCAGTAATTATATAGTAATCATGTAACTTCACTTTAACACAATCTCCATAACTCATTAGAGGAATTATCTTTCATGATTGTCCCTTTCTTATATCCTTCCAAAGTGTGGGATGGTGAATAGGATTAAGTCGAGAGGAGATTCCCACCTTTCATGTGACACTAAGTTATCCTTTAGTGTCGGACTGGATGGACCTGTGGTTGACTCAGGAGAGATAGTCTTCTGCTCTTTGTCATTGTTGAGAAGAAATGTATCATTGTGTAGTGTTATTCTCCACATGACCTAAAATAAGTGTACATATTTTTTCTTCACACAGGAAGACCTAGTAACACAGTCATAGTGATAATGATAATTCTAACATGACCAACTCCAGTTTGTACAATACAGTTACTTCTAAGTTTATTTTGGTCCCAACAAGAAGGATGATATAAACTTAACTGTATGCATAATACAAAAAGTTCTAACTGGGAACACAGAATCTTCTGGTAGTTAAAGTACTTTCGTATCAAATGGGTAATGGGGATGCAAGTGATGCATGCAGATGCATCCTCAGTATGTGGAAACACTTCAACCAGAATGGTTCCGCTTGTAGTGCTGGGTAAATATATAACTGACATATGAAATGCAGGTACTATATATTCAAATTTCGGGTACTGATCTTTATGATTGTCTAAAATATAGTTATCGATCAGGTAACTGAATAGTGAAGCAGTCCACCATATCTCATAGGTTCAATTTGGAGCAGCACCATTTAGTATTTCATAAATCCGAATTAAAACCAACAAAAACAGCAACAAAACACAACACCAAAGCAACAACAAGAAAACCCACAACAAACAAAACCAACAAACCCAAAGCCAAAACACCACTTTCAAAATGTTCCTTGCTAGCAACATTACTTTGAAAATAAGCAATTTAGAATGATGCTTGAGCAAGATATGAAAACAGAAGTAGTATTATCTAGGAAATCTACCACAGGAACAATGAGCCATTTGAAGCTAAACTAGTGTTAAAAGTTAGAAGAAATGTGAAGGAGAATGAGAACTAGAACAAGACAATTAGTTCTAAACTAAACAGTACTTTGGTCTCCAGCTCAAAATAACCTACAAAAAAGGGTCATCCATTTCTGGTTTTTCACACACTAGTGTTGGAAATAACTGCTCTCAAATTGCTTAAGATTTTGACAAGTTAAAGTTAGTATATTATACTAATTATGGAACCCCATTATAATTTGAGAGTACTGCATGTAAAATAAATAAATAAGTGTTACAATCTCTCTCTCTTTTTTTTTTTTTTAAGTAGTGTCAGATACAGGACAGATAAAACTATGGATTTTGGAAATGATCGAAACCTTAAAAGTCAGTAATGCAATTTCTGCAAACTGAATAAAACTCATATAAGCATATAAATTTGCAACAACAGTCTTTAATACAAATCTAAAGTGGAAATTATCTGCCAGGTAAAAAGAAGCCATTAAAAGCACATTCATGGCTATAGAAGTTTACAACAATTAATCTCGCATAAATGTATGAATATATCTCAAGTCAGAAAAAAAACAAACAAACAAAAAACAAATAAACAAACACATACACACTCGTTTGGAAAGCATCGATTTAAAAATAGGCACCCAATAAGATTTTGTCTTGGTGTATTGACAAGGATGTGTGGAAGGAATAAGAGGAATAAACCCAATATGAGCAATAGTGGGGATGTGACATTGGATTAAGGCTGGTTCAATGTAGGTTTTTTGGATTTGGTACCAGCAGGAGAATTCTGATTGTGGGATAAATAAGGCTGGAAAATGGGTCTGGTTTTCCTGGTCCATATGGAAGTTTTAGGAAAAGTGACAAGATTTGTCATTTAGGAAAAGTGACAAGATTTGTCATTTAGGAAGAAACTGAAATGGTGTGGGGATGGGGAGAGGAAGACATTTATAAATAGAAATCTTATAAAATCTTGAAACATAACTCTGTTAAAGCACAAAAACCTAATGGGAATAACACACATAAGAGAAAAAACAGATCCAGCAAAATTTATGCAGCACAAGAAGAACTGAGTAAATAGCCCTAAGGAAAAAAGTCCTTAAAAAAATAAAGGAATTAACTCTTTAAATACTTATCTTGCAACAATACTGCACCACACCCAATAGTCCATCTCTGTCTATCTTCTGGGACTATACTATTCCTCAACTGCTACTACTGAATGATCAAAATGTCGGATTGCTATTTTTTACATTGATGGAATTGACAAAAATTTGGCTGGGATTTTCATTTTAGGCATTTGTACTGAACAGAAGCAGGCAATTCTGATGTACGAGTTATTTTAATAAATAAAGATGGTGCTTCAGGCTGAGACAAATTTGCATTGAGAAATCTGTATTGACTATACATACTGTCTTGTCTTACAAACTCAAAGCAGACACACATTCTTTAGGAGAAAAAATATCTATGAATCTAGATGCTTGCATTCAGAGGATGATTTTCTTTGTAATGAATATATGCATTTGTTTCCTGCTTATTTCTATATTTGTAGTAAATAATACAAAGGAAAATCTATCATATTAACTAAAGAGATATGGAAAGAAAAAGCCTTTCTGAAAATTCAGAATTTTATTTCTTCCATTTTCCAGGCATAAATTTACAATCTTCAAATATAAACTGAACCTGTTTAGGAATTTGGGGAAAAAAAAAAAAAAAAAGGCAAGTATAGATATTTTGTTTAGGTATTTTACAATATCTATTTTTTGTTATTGCAACACTTTAACAGTCAGTGAACTCTTCAGGATCTGCAAGGGTAAAGTGCTTCAAGGTTGTGCCTTTTACATATGCATTTCATCCCCCAAATTATGAGATGCTTAATTTAAAATAATTTTCTAGTTTATCATGTTAAATAGTAGTCATCAGATAACTTCTGATGTTTTCTTTCATATGCTGGTTTTCTTTCTCTCTTATGCTGCCTGGTTTTTTTTGGTTTGGTTTGGTTTGGGGTTTTTTTTGTTTGTTTTTTTTTTTTTTTAGCAACTACTACTTTAGAGGGCAATCTTGAAGAATGAGTATAACCACAAATATAACAGATGTCTCATAAAATTAACTTCAATTGCTTCTATATGACCTCTATTGAGGAAGTAAGACTCAAATTGAAGTCAGCAAGAGCAGCTGTAGATTCTGTTGTTAGATAACAGTGACCTGTATTCCCAAGGGTAGTGCCCATAAATAAGAGAATTGCAGTCCTGCAAACAATAAATGTGATTAATGCCAGAATAACTTAACAAGCATAGCTTCAGCCACATAGTGATGTGACATCTTGGGTCAGAAACAATAGATTCAGTAACAACAATTAAAATTTATCCACTAGGTAAGCAAATCTCAGCTGGAATCAGGAGAGAATCATATACTAAGTTTAATGCTATAATGATTTTATCATTGGGGCTTTTTTTTCCTTCCCCTCCACTTACGTTATCTCTCTCTTAATTTTTGCAATTATCACATAATTATATATTTAGGTAGAATATATTTATCTGGATATATGTACCGGCTTAGGTATCTAGTGATTAATCTAAATGCCAAAAAATTGTGAAGGTATTCTCTTGTCCTTGCAGCTCTTTTTACAGACTTGAATCCAGGAGGATGAGATATCGCTGAGAAGGACATACTATTGAAAATACTACATAGCACATTGATAAATATAAATATGAGCTGGCATGGACTAATGATCTAAGTATTTACTCAACTTATTGAGCAGGCTTAACAGATCTTGAAAAGGTTTTTATTTTTGATATTATAGACCTCCATTTACATGTATATTAGGTGAGGTGACTGAAGAGTAGAAATGCTCAGACTTTTGAGTCCAGGGTAGTCATGAGAATACAAGGTCAATGCCCCTATAACTTAGGGATTTCGTTGGAGTGATATATCAAGGCTACTATATTTCTTTTGATATTTTTTAATCAGTCCAGTGCTCAGAATTTTGTATGGATGCGAGGAAGAAAGACATACCATACTTTAGTAATGTCTTCCTGCCTGTATCCTATCACATATTTTGCCCAGACACTTAGAAATATACTTTTTACAACAGCACAGATAAAAGCTAGTTCATCTATATAGTGATTTACATTTTCACTTTCAAAATTACCTTATACATGGGCCAGTTTGCAAAACTGATGAGCTAACAGATTCACCATTTGTGTTGTAGGTTTAAAATAATTTCTTGTAATTTTACCATACCACCAGTAGGTGCCACATGCTGATAATGGCATCGTGATCTGCTAGCACAGCCTGCACCGGAACCTGCTGGAGATGGGAGGGAGGCTCTCTTGTGAAGCCCTGTGGGAGTTAGAGGGCTACAAAGGCCACTGGTGTCACAGGAGCAACCTCTTTGTTCCCTGCTCAGCTCTCAAGGAGGAGCTGTCACCTCCCCTTCCCTGTCAGCCATGCCCTGCCATGCCATTAGAACATGCTCGCTTCTGCCCACTGTGTGAACCCTGAGAACCTGGCACTGGGGGCTGCATGCCAGAGCTTCACCTGTCCATTGGGGCAACGTTGTCTTTCTCCAAGCCCTGCAAGGGCCATCCAGCCACTGCTCTGCTCTGCGCCTTCTGCTCCCAGTCACCTGCAAGCAAAAGTCCTGACCCCACCAGAGCCGGTCTCTGTCCCAGCCTGCCACCTCCCCTTCCTGCTTCCCTCACAGCCGGGGACATGGAGGCCATTACTGCAGCTGCCACTGGGGTCATGACCACCATCTTGTTGGGGCTCCTGCAGGGGCTGCCACAGAGAAGGCCTGCCAGTGCCACCGTCTGGCTGCGGCTCCACTTGCACCGCAGGAGGCTCCTGTGAGTCAGCAATACAGCAGTAGATAAGCAGACTTTCTGATGCTACTCTTCTGGGTTGCTGTTTTTTTGTTTGTTTGGGGTTTGTTTTGGTTTGTTTGTTTGTTTTGCCTCTTGGTTTTCAATAAACTTGTTATTCTGCTTCTACACTTTTCCTTGAGAGTATCATTTGTTTGGTTTTTTGTTGGTTTGTCTTTTTTTTTTTTTAACTTATAATAAGTCCAGGAAAGTTCAAGCCTCTTTTTCATCTAAGGTCTTTAAACCAAGACAATTTAATTTCCAGATCTCTTGAAGTCCTACTATTCCAAACATCCACCCCTGTTACATAAAATCATCTACTGGCTTCAGATAGAACTGATTTCGTGTAATATGTAAGAGTCATCAAATCTTACTAGGAAACTTATTTTTATTCAACAATTAAAACCATTTGCGCACATTTATTCTGCTTTAATTTAGTTTCTCATCACCTTTTTACCAGTTGCTGGCAATGCTTAGTCTTTCTTAGGGCTGGAAAACAATATTAACCTTTTCTTGGAAGAATGATGGTCAGTTCTGTTAAAGAATTGAGACAGATTAAGTCTCTCAAGACAGACTATTAACATAAGAACCTGCCATGTTTCCAAGTGTTCCAGTGATATTTTAAGGTACCATGGCTTCGTTGTATATTTAGACTCACTGTGTGTTACATATATATGTCCTCCAGGAACAAAAATTAGTAACCTGCCCAATATAATGAATCATTTCTGAAAAAGAATTACATTATTGCTCCAGAAGTCAATATAGAAAAATATCCACGTCCTTATAACAGATGGTATAAAACCAAAAAGTATAATGCCATATACTAGATACAACTTTAATTCATAAACAATTTTAATTCTTCAGACACATGATGGAAAGGGTTCTTATAAAGCACAAGAAAAGAGCACAGAGTGTAGACCTACAGTCCGATACGTATAATACTGTCACTATTGGTATCAACTAACAGGATTTTTATTAACATATGCTGGAGTTCTGGATTTGTCAAGTTCTGTCTGAACTTGTGTTGGCTTGTTTGCAGTTTGTTTTAGCTTGCTTAGATGTATCAGTTGCCTAATGGCCAGGTGGCTGAAACATAATTTGTCTCATTTTTGCTTAGCTTTCTATAATTGGATGCCATAACTTCTTACTAATAATTTTGATTTAAATGCAAAAAAAAAAAACAAACCCAAAAACCAAGTAGTTAGGCTGTGTAGAATGACATATCTATAACCCTAGAATAATGATGCTGAATAAATGAGCACAGGCATGGGATCACAGCAGAGATTTCAAACATCTGAGTGTAGAATGGTATGGGAAGTACCAGAGCTGTTAACAACTTAGCAGTGCTCACAAACTAAGGAAATGAGTGAAAATTCATTTCAGGGATTATGAAAAGGGCAAATATAAAGCATCTAATATTTCTAGCACTCATCAAGTTGTAGAATGATGAAGCAAGTGCAAAGTGCAAAGAAATTTAGAAAAGACACATAAACGACCCAACTAAACTTAGCCAGAATATTAAAAACACCTAAAACAAAACCAAAAGCAAACCAAACAAAACAACAACAACAACAAAAAATAAAACAAACCAACCAAACAAAAAACCCAATAAAACAAAAACATAAACCCAAACCAAACAACTCAAAAGACCCCCAACATTGGCATTCTGATTATGTTGTCAAAAAGACTGTAGTAAATGCCCTTCATTAACATCACACTCCTCTTGAGGAGGAGCTCAGGACGGTGCCAAACTGATAATCTTCCCATTGTAGCTAAATCTATCAGCCTGGGGATTAGAGGAATAGCCAGAGAGTGGGCATAACACCAGAGCAAAGACTGTTCTTGCGTAACAATTTTATTTGCATAATTGCTAATAATATTTGTTTATTTGTAAAAAAAATTAAGAAAGTGTGGACTGCCAGTACTAATTTACTACATCTGGATGAACAGTATAAATAATTTGCTAAATTTTGGTTGCACAGTTAATTCTTTTTAATTAGACTGACATTCTGAATTCCAGATTTCACATATAAATTGTTATCATGGTTTAGGCCCAGCTGGCAACTAAGCCCCAGAGACCTGTTTCCTCACTCAGGCCCAGTGGCATGCAGAGAGAAATGGAAGGGTAAAAGAGAAAATTCATGGGTTAAGGTAAGGGCAGTTCAATGGAAAGCAAAAGCTGCATGCACAAACAAAGCAAAGCAGGGAACTTGTTCAACATTTCCTATGGACAGGTAGTTGTACAACTACCTCTGGGACAGCAGTGCACTGTCACACATAATGATGACTTGGGAAGACAAACATCTTTGCTCCAAACCTCCCCACTTTCCTCACAATTTTATATGCTAAGCATGACATCATACGGTATAGAATATCCCTTCAGTCAGTTGGCGTCAGCTGTCCCTGCTATGCCCCATTTCAAATTCTTGTGCATCCACACCTTGCCCTCTGGTGGGGTGAAGTTAGAGGCAGAAAAGGCCTTGAGGTTGTGCAAGCACTGCTCAGCAGTGGATAAATCATACTTGTGCTATCAAAACTGTTTTATTTACAAATTCAAAACACAGTCCCATACAGCCTACTGTGAAGAAAATTAACTCTGTTCAAGCCAAAACTGAAACAGGTGTTATCTTACTCTGCCTTATTACAAACAAGGTTTGGGTAAATAAATTAAAATCAATGGACTACAAAAGTTTTAAGGCATATTTGGTGCATGTATGGTAGTGAAACTGAGCATATATGGATGTCTACAGTTTCTAATAAGCTGTGTTCCAATTAAATGCATTTTACTACATATTTTCTGATTTCTTTCAGAAAATATTTTCAGGTAAGCAAGCAGAAAAAACCATTTTTTTTTCAGTTAACTGAATAAGACTCTTTGTTCTTGTTCTTAAAAAAAAAAATTCTGCATAATATCCATTAATATCTCTGGGAAAACCAGAGATTAAATTCCAACTCAGTAGCAAAGTAATATATATATTATTATAATATATAAATAATATTAATATTATATATATCACTCATTAATATGTTTGAAAGTACAGTTAGAGTGTGAATAGTTATTGTGCAAAGTACTTATGTTAAACAAAAATATTTGTTAGAACTGGCAAATTTAAGCAAGATTTACAACCCAAAAGGTTTATTATGAACAATTCAAGGTGGGTAAAATTAAATAATGTTTCCTACATTAAGCTGTATGTACCCATTTTATCTGTTTATCTTAATTGCTGCTAAGATTTCAATATCCATTTGTTAAACATTTTAGTTCTTTAGTTTTGACTACACAAGATGTTTAATCTATATATCCAAATGATTTATACATTAAACATTAGACATTCCTAACTACAATTTATTGTTTTTGTAGAGTCGAAAAAGTTTATGTGGTCAAAATTTTTATTTCTATAAAAATGCAGATGGGGTAATATTGTTCAGTCTATTCTCTAGGCAAATTGCAAATTCCTCTTTCAGTTTGCAAGATCAACATACATATAAATACAAAGTCTAAAACAGCATAAGCTAAACCTCATCATACAGAAATTCTTTACATTTTGAAAGTCCCTTTTTGGCTTTTTCAGTTCAAAAGATATTACTTTTTCTCTGCCACTCTATCAGGCTTTTTCCTATCTTATTGATAAGTTTACTAATACAAAAGAATGCAATTTCTTTTATGTAATTTTGGATGTGCTGTGTGTCAGCAAACATAGGAAAAAAAGTGATCTTTCTCTTTCTCCTCTGTGTTTTCTTTCATGTCTGTACTTCAAAGGTATGACTCAAAAATAACGGTTATTGTTTGCCTACCTTTCATCATGGAAATTAAAATATGTTATGAAATGGTGTTTTAAAGTACATGAAATAACCTTTTTTTTTTTTTATATCAAAGGAGAATTAATCTTACTTAGAATGACATTAGTATGGTTTTATTGATTGATATCATCTTAAAAACCTATTACTATGAGTTTCTAGTATCACTCTACTATGTGTTTTTAAGGATTACAAAGGATTAATTACCTGGATTTTAGATGTTTGCACAGACTCTAATGAGAAGATTTATAAATTCATGTATTAAAGGAATAAAAAAGTCAGAAACTGGTTAAAATACTGCAAGCTATAAAGTGTATGCATCTGTTTTTCACTACACTTTTTTTTTTTTTAATTAGTGTAAGTGAAATCTAATGTGTTCACAAAAGATTTCTTCTTTCTTGTTTTTTAATTTTCTTGAATTAATTTATCCTAAATTTATTCCTGTTTCTTTGCCAGACATAATTCATAAATGATTTTCCACATACATATTTGTGTTGGGTTTAGATTAAAAAATATGTTTATTTTGAGTTGATTTTTTTTGTTCTGATTATGACTTTATACACTCAAAATATCACTTAAAAATAATAGAATTTATACATTTTTTTCTACATGTTTAAAGTTATTAAATCCTGTGAGGATATGTTCAAATGTGCAATTGAATACCTGTAAAGTGTATCTTCAAAAGTGTTTGATTTTTATGTATGCCTACCTAAACTGAACTTCATTTTCAAAACACATTTCTGGAAATGTAAAATTTCAAAGTAAATTTCAACATTAAGCAGCTTCAGTCATAATTATACAATATAACCATGTTGGTATTTTGTCTCACTATTCATAATGTGTGAGAACTGGTGAGTTTATTTTTATAACATATTTTAATGTTTTATTTATGTTTGGTGATAAAGCTATCAAAATATCAAATTACAATTATTACAATATTGCTTTTCAAAGTATGTGCATTACTATAATTATTTATAAGGTAAAATGTATGGCTTGCAGAAGCCTAAAAAGGATACCATTATTTCATGAGAATTATGAAAGGAAATCAAGTGAGATAAACTTAGAAGACTGCAGAGTTCTGACAAACAGTTTTCCATCTAGCATGATGGAAAGTTGGCTTAAAATGAAAAACTATTTTGTAAAATTCTATACAGTCTCTAACACATGAAGCTCATTATCTTCATGCACAGACCTAACATCATCCACCAGACCCATTGCCAGGTATATCTGAGTCCCTCAGCCAAGACTATGGTAATCTGGGGAAAATGTTGCCAAGAAAGGGTAAAAACTCCGTGAAGACACCAACTCCATCACTTGCCTGGGCAGTCCATTTTTATATTTGACAACCAGTTAGGTGAAGATATTCTTTCTAAAATGGAACCTAACACCTCCTCTCCCTCTTGCAACTTGAGTCCATTTCTTCTTGCCCCGTCCCTTGAGATTTGTATCTCACTGGGTTGTTTGACCGATGGGTCGAATCAACCACCCTCGGTGTGTCTGTGGTGGCGGCAGGGCCAGGCCCGGGCCCGCAGGCACACGGCCAGGCCCGCGCACACGGCGAGGCCGCAGCCAATGGGGCTCCCTGGCCGGGAGGCACACGGCATGGGAGCCGCCTCACACAGCTGTCAATCAATCAATAAGGCCCGCCCACCCCTTGCTGCCCAGGGCCTGGGATTGGCTGTGGCACCTGTCACTCAGGCCAGGAGGGCGCTGAGTGGTCAGTACACCAGATGTCCCGCCCCAGGGGAGTGGCCACGGCAGCCAAAGTCTATAAAAGAGGTTCACACAGGCTCCATCTTAGTTCTGCCTTCTGTCTCCAGACCGACTAGTGTGTGATCTCTTGACAGCAACTGTTTCTCTCCCTCTCTTTCTTTCTTTTCTCCTCTCTTTCCCTGCTTTACTCTTTTCTTCCTCTTGTGGGTAACTTTAAGCAAATGTAATGGTATTTCACTTAAGTTGTGGTATTTCACTTGAGTTGTCGGTTGGTGTTCACTAAGTGTAAAGAAGGTTCCCTACTCCACAGTGATGTCTGCTGGCTGGCAAAACCCTTGAATGGGTGCAGAAGCAGAGCTCAGAATGCTGTTTGGAGGGAGGCAGGGAAGTCTTCTTGTTTCTAGTAGCTTGCTATTAAGTGTAATTCTTTTGTGGAACATTTTTCTTGGTTGTATGTTGCTCCTATAAACCCTTTTTGTTAAGACATCCTTTTTTCTCACTAAACTAAAAGAAATCTTTTAGAGATAAGTGTGTAGCTTTTTCTCTAGATGTGAACTCAAGGTATCAAAGAACTAAGACTCTGCAAAAGTTTCATGTGGGAACTACTGAGCGTTGAAATTAAAGTGTAACACCAGGTAAAACTTGAGACTTCTCCACCAGGGTGTAACAGTTGCCTTGGATAAGAGACTGACTCCTACCTTTCAGGTAGGTGTACAGAGCAATAAATTCTCCTTTCAGTCTCCTTTTCTCCATGTTAACCAGCCTCAGGTGCCTCAACTGCTACTAATAAGACGTGTGCTCCAGACCCTTCATCAACTTGGTTGTCCTTCTTTGAACATGTCATTGATCAGTGTATGTCCCAATGTCATGGGGAAAAATTACAGACAAAGGAAAATCACATCATTATTTTTGAGTCTTGGTCAGTTACGGGAGTTGTAACAGAGGAAGACAAAAGATTATATGAAGAGAGCAAAAATAGCATAATATAACAGGGGAAAAAAAAAAGAAAAAAAAGGATTGAAAAGGTAAATTTGGGAAATTTTATTCCTAAATCCAAAGATTGGTGATTTGTTTATTTCAAGATACCTGAAAATTTATAGTCCTACTTTTTTTTTGTCTTTGCAGTAATCCTACATATTCTCTGTATTTATATGAATGCATTGCCTTTCTTGAGCACTACTATACCTTGCATTTAATTACACACTATGTATAATACTTGACATTAAATACAGATACACCACTGGTTTGTAAAATATCCTTAAATATTCTGGACAACAGTCAAATTTATCAGCAGAAATATTTATGGAAAACATAAATTTGAGCAAACACTGCAGCAATATACTTGGAAATATACTTTGATTTTTTTAAGTCAGACATTTGCAGTATTCATCTTTAATGCATGTAATGGTGAAAGAAAGTGTAATTTATAGTAGGATTAATCTTGCCTATAACTTTTTAGAAGTTACTCTGGTAGTGCACACCAGTCATTCAATTACTTACAGGACCACCTGTAGAAAGTGATTCAACCCTCCACTTTGTTCCTTACATTTAGAGTAAATGTTACCTTTTGTAAGACACCCCTTTCCATTCACTTTAGAGGACATCCAGATAAATAGCTTATATTATGTGCCTAAGTTTTAGACAGCATCTTGGTAGATGAATGTCACTTTACTCAGCTAATGAATATTAAACATTCTCAATTACTATGTATTTATGAACTAGTGCTTGATACTGTCAGATGCTTTGAATCTTAAGCATGCTGACAGGAAAGTCTGTAAGGGTGTGAAGCTTCCAGTTCTTGCCAGAATGCTTGTCAAAGTTCTGGTACCATCACATAAATTATCTTGTAAAAATAAGGGAAAAATCAATTGAACTCTATTTTGTTGCATAGTTTTGTGTTCTATAAAAGAATTTTTTCTTTTTTTTTAATTTCATGTACAAGGCTGTGTTCATTCAAAATTCAGAATAAATTTATATTCATATGCTTCAAATATCTGTTTAAAAAACTTCTAATAAATGTAAAGGTACTTTGCCATTACTTGAGAACAGATATATGCAATAATTTTATGAACTGAATATATGATCTGGACAGTAGACTAAATCTATTTATTTATTTGATGTAAGACTTAAATTTTAAATTAACAAAATTTATGTTTGAAAAGCCTGCTGGAGAGAAAAAAAAAATCACACACAAAAAAAAAATCCTCAAAAAACCCCCCCAAACCAACAAAAAGCCAGCACCATTACTAGCAGGACAGCATACTCTGAAAGACTGATGAAAATAACAATGTGTGAGTAATTGAGCATGGCCAAGAGCTAAACACCTACCCAGAGTCTCATTTACTCCACTCTATAGAGGGAGAAAATAGGAGGAAGGAGAGAAAATGGTAGATTGATATTATGACAGTGAAATAAGGAAATTTAAAGCTGTATGTGTAAATGAAGAAAAACAAGAGATTCATTCACTATGTCCCATTGACAGACAGAAGTTTAGCCACTGTCTGGAAAGCAGAACCTCAACACTTGCAGTGATTACTTGGGAAGACAGCATAACCATGACTGTCCTGCCTTCCTCATCCTTTCCCTGAGTTTTATTGCTAAGCATGATGTCATATGGAATGGAATATCACTTTGGCCAACTGTTATCATTTTTCTCAGCCAAGACCCTCTCAAATTCTTCTGCAACCCACTCACTGAGCAGGACAGAAGCAGGAGGAAAAGCCTTGATGCTGTGCATATTTTAGCAATAGCTGGAACAATGGTGTGCTATCAACACTGTTTTATCCACAAATGCAAAGCACAGCTCTTGTATGGGCTATTATTGAACAAGGTTAATTAAATTCTGACCACATTCTGCATACAAGACAGTGGTAGAAATGGAAGACACTGCATTCAAAACAAATAAGAATCTCAATTTTGAAAGAAAAATGAGAATTGAGAGGTTTCTTTTCTGTGGGGAAAAGGGAAAGGGAATTAAACAAAATTATGTTACATCTTTACAGGTCAGCTATGAACATGCTGAGAAACCTGTCAGAACACTGTATTTCTTTTTAATGTATAATTTTCCTTTAAATAAACTATTTTTATTCTGTTTTGTGTTTTTTTTTTTTTTCCTTATAGAGACAGCTAGTTTATTTGTTATAAATATCTGTTCCAAGGGGAAAAGGAGTACTAAGAACTGAAAAAGTTTATTTAAAGTGAGAACTATCAAGAACAGAGGAAGAACTGCCACTCAGGACACAGTTATGATACTGAAAACAAGAGCAATTCTGCTATAAAGTGAGGGCAAAAATTGCATTAAATCTGAAAAGCATTTTTCATTAGGGTCACTGGTGGGACATGAGCTGTATTTGCATTTATTCTGTAAACTGTAAAAGTTTCAAGAAATTAAAAACAAGCAAACAAACAAAAAACCGCAAACACCCAAAAGCTAAAAAAAACCCCACCTACTGAAAACTGAACATTACTCATAATTCATATGCAGAAATTTCTTCTTAAAAACTAGAATTTCTTTTTAAAGCAGTCTTTTGAAAAGAGTAGCCAAGTGAGAATCCCAACTGATGTCTATCAAGTTTGCTTTACTTTATTTAGCTAATACTGACTTCATTTCTTTTAATTTTGTTCTGCACTTTGATTATGAATGATGTATTATTGGGAAAAAGAAAAAAAAAAAGCAAGCTTTATTTGTGCTTATAATATGACCATAGCTACACAGCATATGTTGAGGTCAGGTACCTCTCAGACCAGGTATTATTTGGTAACATTATACATTAGACACTTCCAAATTATTCTTAGAAAATTGTATGATTTTATGTGGCATTCAAGGAAAGAGATAAAATGTATATTAAAAAAAATCACTTCAAACTAGTCAGTTATGTATGTAAAAATACATATGTATGTGTGTGTGTCAGTTATGTAAACACTAGAGAAACATTTCGTGAAAATTATCTCTGTAGTATTTAAAATAAAAATAACTTTTCTCTGTCATAATTTTGTCATTGAAAACAACATCAATAAAAGCCGATTAGCATGGAAAATAGTATTCAGTATACATGTATTTTAAAATATTAATCTATGACATTGCATTGGAAGATAATATTTAAAAAATATATTTTTAAATATTGGCTAGATTATATGTGAGTTCAAACTCTAATATTTTAACTAAAGCACATTCTCCTTGCTCCAAGAATTGAACAGTTAGTAATTTGAGAAAAACAAAGGACTTTATTTTTGAGATGTTTCACATACTTGACAAAACCCCCGTGGTTTATCATTATTCAGTGTTGTTTTCATTATATATTTGGAAAAAAAAAAAAAGGTATTAAGAAATTAATTTGAAGTTCAGTGATGGTAGACATATAAAACCAGAGTTCATGTACATTATTGTTACAAAAGTTATTGTTACTGTTACCATCTTTTAGATTTATGTGGCAATAAAAAGAAGTCATTAAAAAAAAAAAGTTCTAAAATCAATTAAACATTCAATCATAATGATGACAACATTGTAGCACTAAGTTGTGACATAGAAGTGCTACATATTCATAAATCAAGTACTGGGGAAAAAAAATTGAACTTCACAAAGAAGTAAAACTTCAAATTTCTCCAAAACAAATTGTTCACCATTATACCCTAAAAGGCTGTTGGGCAGACACAATTATATATTGCTATAATAAAGTGTGAAGAGAATCAGAAATGAAAAAATGGCTGAGTGCTAGATCTGCCCCAGGTTTTAGGTTCATTATCTGTTTAAAGTGCTTACACATAAAATTGAGATTTGAAAAACTCATGTTCACATGTCTCTAACTTGCTATGTAACTAAATCTAAGCACACCTTAAAGATTTTTAGACAAGTTTAGAACTTGCTAAATAACACTAACCAAGACTAGATCTAAAGGAGAGTTTAATACACTGAACACTGTGGGATTTAAGTTCCCTTATGTCTTGTCCCTTTTATATGAATTCCCCCTACACTGTCATGGGAATCATTCAGTAAATTAGCAGAGAATGTCACAAAGCCACTCACTGAGTTGTGTTAAATTTGAGCAAGAAATACTGAGGAAAAGGCCTGTGGTGAGGTATTCAGTGTTTTGGGGAGGTTATTTTTGATTTGGTTTGTTTTGGTTTAGTTTTGGGGTTTTTTTAAGGTGGAAACCTAATTGGGACCCAATTGAGAAAATTACATAGTTAATCTTAAACTGGTTTCCCACAACACGACATTTCACCTATTCAACAACAAAAAAAGAAACGTGAGCACAGTAACAGATCAAAATTTATTGAAGTTAACATTTTTTCTCTCTTTATAGAATTTCCTATCTATCAGATTATTATTAGAGGGTATACATGAGAATGGCAGAGGATCTGCTAAAGCTATTTGATAAAACACTGGAAAAGCCAATTGTTTATGTCTTAGTTCTCATGCTGCCCTGCTATGATGGAAGCATGAGGAGAGGGGGAGGCTACTGTTGTATCAAAATATATTATATAAAATAACTTACTTTTTCTTTTCTTGAAATAACAGTGTCAAAACATCAGTGCAATCAAACACAATATTTTTTCCCCTTTTTAATTTGAATGTGCACTCCACAAATGATAAAACCCTCATATCCTGCCAAGACCAAAAATAGCAGGTTTGGGTTTTTTTTTTAGTTTTGTTTTGGGGTTTTTGTTTGTTTGTTTGTTGTTGTTGCTGCTGTTGTTGTTTTTTTTTTTTTTGACATTTGTAACTGGATGATCAAATAATTCAATCAGAGTATTCTGGGAAAGGAGTTAAACAATTGGCTCTGAACTCATCTCCGAAGCAATATTTTAGCAAATGCAATTTGCTCTTGATTATCTCATTCCATTTCCTTATATTGGTGTTTGGAGACAAAATCTTATTTCCCTTTTACTTATTTTTAGTTATTTTATTTATTTATTTTATTTTCCTGTCCTACAACTTCAACACCAACTGGGTGTACTAGCATGCAAGAAAACCAGATCGGTCTTCATGGCAGTGAGAAATTATTTGACATACAGAATAACCACAACTTAGAAGATCATATAGTCATTACTTTCTGTCATCCAATGGTTATTAAAGTGGCAGGAAGAAATGACCCTCAGTTATGGAGACCTATGGGAATTTTGCTTGAATGAATGACAGAATTGTCGCTTTATAGCATTACGAAGCACTAGGAAACATAGTAGCCAGGATAATGTAAATAGTAGTTTGATAAAAGATTCAAATAGGTAAAATGGAAGGTGTGAAAAACCTAAATAAAAATTGGCAGTCTTCTCTTCCTTTAAAACAGAAAAGACTATGTTTGCTTCCATGCCAGTTGTTGCAGCTAGCCAGCAGTCTGGCAAGATTTTATAGTGAAACTTCTGAACACATACCAACATAGATTTTCATTAAAACATTGTATCTCTACTTGCATCACTTCTGAGATATGAACAGTTTATCAAATACAGTTCAATTTGAAGTGAGAGGAGACTAAACACAAGAAAGTAATGAAAAAAGAAAGTTATTTTATTCTAGTGTAACGACGTGTTCCAGAAATCTAAGGAATAAAAGAGTTAGTTTTTCAAATGTAGGTTGCTGTGTTTGCTAGCAAATTTGAACATCTGTATCTGTGTCTTAGCCCAACATCCTTATGGAATATTAAAAACATATTATTTTAATGCAGTCATCTCACTCATTACTAAGACAATTAATGCAGTGCACCAAACATATTTGCTCACCAGTATTTCAACATATCCTGCAATCTTTAATTATCAAATTTCTCTATTTTTTTTACTGAAATTTAGCAAAATGCGTAGCAATCAGTCATATCTATTTAGGGTAATTCATAAGGCCCTACATGAAAAAAACACTAAATGATCTTGTGTACTCATAGTTTGTACTTTGAAGGATGCATCTTGCGTAACAATTCATAATAATATTGAAAATAAATTTCTGGAAGTTTTGTGACTAAACTGAAAGACAGCAAACTATGGTAACATTGTTCTTTAAGACAAACAGTTTTAAGAAACCCTGGGATCTACTTGAACTTTTGAATTTCTGGGCAAATCCTAATAGTGTGATTTAAGTTGTAATGTGGCTGGCTGCATCACATATCTATAAAAATCACTCTAATACTCTAATTGATTTTTATTGAATTTAGATAAGAGATTTTTCAAAACCTTCTCCTCTGTGATATATTTTTTTTTTTTCTGATTCCTGGAATGCTGTAAAAAGAATAAGATACAGTATTTTAAGGTGTACAACTATGCCCCTAAAACTCCTGCTTAAATTTTCACTCTGTATGAGTTGTAGACATGGGGCCCAAGTGATCATGGCATTACAAAGAAGATAGCAATCCCTATCATTGGAAAAGTTAGGAAAAAAATATCTGTATAAAAGACTTGGAGAGTTTATTTTGGTGATTCAGAAAGGAATCATGGAACCTGCTGGTAATCAGAAAACAGAACTAAAGACATCTTGAATATTTAAAAGCTAAGCAAGTTCTCAGTATGAGATGGTGGACTGGATCTGACAAAGGGCTAAATAAGAAAGGCAAAGCAAGAAATAGACAATTTAAAGTGCAAGTGATACAGGTGTGAATCATCCTTAATTTTCAACCTTCCATTTAAGCCTGAACTATATAATTACCTGAATTCTTCCTAAAGTAGGGGAAAAAAATAGGAATATTTTCATATCTGCATAACCTATGTCTAAATGTCCCTCTTTCTGCAAATGTTCCAGAGAATTATCTCAGTACTTAGCTCTATTTTTTTAAAGTTATAATTTCTAATCAGAGATGTCAATTGCTGTTTTCTTCAAAAAGGTATCTCCCACATTACTTAGGAAAAGAACACCCTCTGATTTCCTCTTCCCACCTCCCTTTGTATTAAACCTTTTTTTCATCATTGTTCCAAAACTTGTTTGTTACCTGACTTCCTCCTGCCTATCCCTTTCTGAATCTCTCTCAGCAGTTCTGGTTTCTAACTGAAAAGATATTGTGGCCTGAATGTGAATGATACATAGCTCTCTAGGAAATTACCAAGTCACTGAGAACATTTACATACAGAAACAAATGGCCTGTCCACACAAGAGAACAGATGCAGCAATATGCACCTAAGTTTATGTCAGAACCCTACTGTTGTCTTCTGTGTTGCCATAAATAGTTTTGAATTACAAAGCAGTTCACACCATTACACTGCATGTGCAATTATAAGAAATTCATTACCAACAATAAAGGGACCCATTCAATATTCCTTTCAAATTCTGCTTGAGTAGTCAGTCACTTTTTCTCCACTTGCTTGTTTTACATAAATGGTGGGGTGATAAACTAACTATGACAATCTAAAATAACTGTGAAACTTTGAAACTGAAACTGTGAAACTGTTAGTGAACAACTACTGTAAAAACTGTTAGGTAGTAATCCTAAATAAAAAAGCAAATTTCTCCTAAATTATGGCATATGTTACAAATATTTTTCAAAAATAATAATTAATGAAGGGAGACAGTCTGCTAAAGGTAGGCATCTATCATAATCTGAGTTGCCCTACAGTGTCCCATCCAGTTGCTTCTCCAGAAGTACATGTGTTTCATGTGCCAGGGTGAATGCCTGTCCCAGATTTGTTGAGATATTCTAAATGTTGCTAGATAGATATCAGCTTGAAGCTGAAAGAGAGTAAGTTTGGATTAGGTGGTGAAAAGATGAGACTCTGGAACCTGTCACCCAGAGAAGTTGTGGACTCCTCATCCCTGGAGGTGCTCAAGACCAGGCAGGATGGGGTTCTGACTAACCTGGTCTAGTGGAAGGTGTCTCTACCCATGGCAGGGTGGAGTGAAACTAGATGGTCTTTAGGGTTCCTTCTAACTCAAACCATTCTATTGCTCTGTGATCATGTCTTCCATTGCATGCTGGCAACTGAATCACTATGAAATAACCCTTTAATTATTTGTTAGGTAAGGAATGTTTATACAAAATATAAATAAGGGCCCCACTAAACTTACTGTGTACCTGTTGCTTAGTCCTCAGAGAAGAACTATAATTTCAGAAAAGTTATAAAATTACCTTTTTTTCTCCTTGCCATGGAAATAGATGCAGTAAAAACTGTATGACCAAGTAGTTTAATAAACGACTTCTTCAGACAAAAATTACATATTCTTCTTTGAAAATTATCTTAACTCTTGCAGGTAGATTTGTGCCACAAAACATGAATTGATTTCAGTATTTATAAAGCACTTGAAAATACAAAGATTTATATATAAATGGGAAAGATAAATGCCATAATTTTAGCCAGGTGGAAAAATGTTGATATATCTAGCATCTATCTATAAATAAAATATGAATGACACTTGATAATTGAATTCTTCATAATTGAAATTATCACCAACAACTTATTTCTCCTATTACTTATATGTTAACACCATCTGTCTTGCAGAATTTTTGATTACTGACAACATAATATATATTTTGGTGGGTTTTTTGTTTTTTGTTTTTTTTTTCTTTTTTTTTTACTGTGTTTTAAAGATGAGTGTAATTTTAAGTGAGTAGCTGCAACTTTTTGGTTTTGGAGGCATGTAAAACAGTCTAAAAGTATCTCCAGGTAGAGTGGTCTTATCAAAATAACAATAAAATAGCTTCCATGGTGTTGCATGAGTATCTGATACTCTTTTCACAAATACTTATTAATTAACCTCTACAAACTAGTATATTAACGAGTTTTGAAAACAGAAAATTTCTGTCATCTTTTGCAATTAATTAAATAAATGAGATAGTTATACAGAAGACTCTTGAGTACACCACCACCAAAAAAAAAAAAAATACTTTTAATGACAAATGTAGTACAATAAACAATTACATAATAAAGATACCAACTGTCCTTAAAGTATTGTCTGGGGATTTGTTACAGTGTATAACATTAGGCTGAACAAAGAGGTCTTCATGAACTATACATTACACCTGCATTTGATAAATATTCATAACGTATTTACTATTGTTTTCTACTTCATGTTGCACACAATTTTTGAAAGGAAGTTTCAATGGCATTTTTTGTCTTATTAAAAAAAAGACCACTCATTTGTTGAAGAGTACCTTTCCTTTGGGATTAAATCTAGCATCATAATCTTTCTATCAGTTTTTGTTTTTATTGCAGTTTGTAGTTGTTTTGGATGGGAGGTTGGTTTTTTTTTTTTTATTTTTTTTTTCCAATTTAGGGTAAAAAACACGAGTGCATGCTGTTATAGCTGATGAAAGACAGACATGGTAAACTGATAGAACCATCTGTTGCTTAATGAGACACCATAGCAGTGTCAAGTAAATATGCCTTCCAATATATTCCTCTAGATACAAACAAAAAATTAAATTGCTACTGTAGAAACTAAAGACAACAGTTTTTAAATGTTTGTGAAAGATTGCTTGTGTGTCAGATTAGAAATTAGACAAAAATAATTTGTGGAATGTCACTACAATTTCCATCTCCTTAGAAAAAATATTTCTTCTTTGAAATTTCACTTATGAGTTACAGAGATGATGAAAGAATAGCAATAGGACAATATGTGCAATACAATGCCATACAGACTTTTTCTGAAGATTATCTGTAGCATTTTCATCTTGATAAGTTCAATATGTGAACTAATTCTTTCTTTCGGGTTCCTAACACCTTTAGTAGTTAGAAGTTTACAGTAAACAAAGAGATAAGAGATCTTAGGAAAAGTACTGATATATAATTAGTGGATTTCATTATCTAACTTTGCCATAATACACTCTATGAAATAGGTCACCACTAGTTTATGACACAAATAATGAGTGAATATGATTTATATATGAAGCATTTAAGAAATAGATAACTTTGTTATACAACAGAAGGAGAATCATAGAATGTTAAGAGTTGAAAGGGCCTTCAAGATCATCTAGTTCCAGTCCCTCCACCACTGACATGGATGACACCCACTAGACCAGGGTGCTCCAGGCCATATGCAACCTGGACTTGCAGGTTGAGTTGAGTCATCCCTGGGCAACCTGTTCCATTATCTCACCACCCTTACAGTAAAGAATTTCTTCTATATATCTAGCTTAAATATACCCTCCTTCAATTTGTACCCGTTATGCCTTGTCCTGTCACTACAGTTCCTGATGAAGAGTCCCTCTTTGAAGGGTCTTAAGACCCCCTTCAGATTGCCATGATGTCTCCACACAACCTTTTCTTCTCCAGGCTGAACAGCACCAATTTTCTCGGGAGGTGCTCCAGTCCCCTTACTGACTTCATGACCTTCCTCTGGACTTGCTCCAACAGTTACTTATCCTTCTTATGTTGGGGTCACCAGAACTATATGCAGTACTCCAGGTGGGGTCTCACAAGAGCAAAGTAGAGGGGGAGAATCACTCCCTTCAACCTGCTGGCCATGCTCCTTTGGATGCAGCCAGGGATTTGGTTAGCTTTCTGGTCTCTTTTGCATCAGCCATCACCCCCAAGTCTTTCTCCACAAGGCTACATTCAATCAATTGTCTGCCCAAACTATTGGTGTGCCTGGAACTGCTGTGATCCAGTGTAGGACTGTTGAGGAATACATTTAGTTGAGGGAGCTCGGTGCTCAGCTGCAGGGCAAGTTACAGGTTATGCTCCGGGTGTTGAGAGCAAACAGCCTGAGGCAAGAGGCCATGAAATGCCAATCCTTTGTACAACAAAGGGCACGGTGAGGGGACACTTAGAGATACAGCAGGACCTGAAAACCCCATACATTCCTATGCTTAGACTCTGAGGGTAATAAAAGCCCAGGCACTCTTTTTATCAGGATCCCTCCTCAGAGGCACCAGCTCAAGCTCTTATTCTGTTATTTTATTAGTTATGGCACCATGGGTAAATTATTTCAAGGATCTGGACATCTGAGATTGCTATGGGAAACAAAGTAGAGTCAGTAAGGAAACCTCCTCTGACTGTGTGAGTGTGAAGTGTGTAGCTTTGAAGGGGCTTCATCGCAGCTCAGGTGGTGTGAGAGTTACTGTGAGTGGTTCCTGGATGGCTGGACAAGGAAGTTCCCTTAACAAGAACTTTGCACTTGTCTTTGTTAAACTTCATAAGGTTTGTATCGGCTGACTTCTCAAGCATGTTAAGGTTCCTGTGGATGCAACCTTTCCCTCCAGTGCAGCGACTGCACCACACAGCTTTGTGTCATCAGTGAACTTGCTGAGAGTGCATTTAATTCCACTGTCCATGTTGTCAACAAAGACATTGAGCAGTTTCAGCTCCAATACCGACCCCTGAGGGGCACCATTCATCACTGGTCTCCACATGGGCAATGATCTATCTATTACTTCTGATTTCTGAACAGTCTGACAGGTAACAGAAAGGAATTATTCATATACATATGCATTTAAGTAACCCAATTGTGATATTGTGGAACTGTTGAATCTCTGTATCTTGGACATTCAGTCATGCTGTGGACATCTGCATGCATGGTAGGAGGTATTCAAAACTATTTGGAACTAAGCTAAATAGTTTCACAGACCGGAATGTTTTAGTGAGGCAGCACTGTGTGAATTTGGCGCAGTTTTTCTTAGGAAATTGTTGGTGATCTGTGAGAAAGTTAAGACCGTATCAAAATTTTAAACACATTATTGAGATGGTAGTAGTTTGCAGGCCAATAATTCAAGAGGGAAAATACAGAAAAGAAAATGTATAAATAAAATAAATAAATGTAGAAATAAGTAGAGAATCAGAAAATGGTATCTCAGACATGAAGACCAGCATATTCAAATGAAATGTCCACCGAAGTCAGAGACAGGCTGTTCTAAATGAGAAATAACATTATGTATGCATAATTACATAAATATATAATGAAAAATAAATGAAAAATAAAATTACATTATTGTAAATTTCCTAGTAGGAGTGAAACACTTTCAGCTTTTGTTTGTCTCTGTGAATATACCAGAACAACCATATCAAACACTAAAAAACACAACAGCTTGACCCAGCTCTCTCTGATGTAATTTACCTAAATGTGGATTGAATTGGAACTGGACTAATTAGTCAATGAACACAAAGTAGGTCATTCCTATGTGGTTAACCATTTTAAAGGGTCTTTAAACAAGAAAATTCACACCAGAGTGAAATACATGGGACTTTTTTCCCCATTTGCAAGTTTAAAATGCCTGAAATCCATATAGTATCTAAACAAGAGCCTATTCAAATAAAAGGTTTGTGAAGTTATTACAAAAAAGAGCTTACTCATTGCTAGTTAAACATTGTAAAACAGTGTTTTATCTATTTTTTTCCCTTAGGGAGCAATATCACATGAAGGTAAACATTCATATTGAAAACACATTAAAATAGTTATGGTCTTCTGCCTGATGAGAAAATACTTTTGTGCATTTTTATCTGAAATCACTTTTTTTTTTTATTAGTAAAAAAAAAATCCTCTCTGTTATAGGCATGGGTTGATTTTTCAAGAATTCAAACAATCATAATGGAGAGGAGCAGATGGACTTTGTACTTTTGTGTTTTGAAGACTGTTGAAATTCTGTACATATCACAAGTGAAGAACACTTAAAACATGTCCTTAAATTTTATTGGTTTTAATTTCTATACCGAGAATTTATATTTAAAAGATATTAGAACCTTGGAGGCTATAGAACTACTCTTAGAACCTTTTTAACCAAAACCCACCAAACTAATTTACTCATTATACTAATATATTGAAAATATATGTATTCAGAATTACTTTAAAAGTACAGCATGCATATAGGGGAGGGGATATATTAAAATTTTCACAAAAAAATTACAGAAAAATTGTGCAGCCATTTGCGACTTTGTTTCTCCCCACAAAATATCTTTATTTCTTTCCTGTTTGTTTGTTCTCCCCATAACAGAAATGCTGGAATGATGGAATTTTCATATACCTCCAAAAAGCTTTCTTTACTTAGTAGGTAGGGCATTTTTGAGATATGTTAATTTTGAACACTGTCAAACTAAAATAAGAATTTATTCCTCTTCTTCTGGTTTTGGGGTAACTTCTATAAACATTTTAGAGAAGGGGGGATAACTTTTTTCTTTGTTCAAAAAAATAAGTAAATAACACTGATTGCTTCTTAATGAGGCAGTCCGGTACCATTAGTATGTGCCAGACATGTTTTGAATGCATTATAAATGTAACATTTCCAAAAACAAAGCAGAAGAATATATTAGTTCTTTACTTGAGCCAGCAATGAATTTTGGGTAAACTCTTAAAAGATCATTGATATGCATTTACATATGCAAAAATCTCAAGCCGTGAAGAAGTTATTGAAAGTACACAGCTTAAACATTTCCACAGCTGGGCAGAAACAATGACTTCCAGGATTTTATTTTTTTTTTTAATTAGATACCATAATTCTGCTTATACTAGGTATATTTTTTTCTTAATTTTGTTTGCTATACAGAAAGTAAACGTGCCATAATATATCACAGTGTGTTCTCATAATGAACAAAGTGAGATATATGTTCATAGTATTGTATATTCGGTAGAAATGCTTTTCTGTCTTGTACAAGGTCTCAATATCCTTGTAACTTAGCTACTCAAATTGATGCTGGCAAAGGTTCAAAATTGTTCATTTATTTGCTTATAAAGCAGTCATTCCGAAAACGAAAAACTGTCCTCCAAGACTGTTGTTGAGATCTGATATTGGAAATTCTTTATTTACAGGCAAAATGAGTGGCTCATGGAGCTGAAAGAATTTTGTAAATACAATATTTGTACAAGAGTGATGGAAACTAAAAGTGCAGGTATCAATAAACTTTCCATTTTTATCACTAGGAAGATAGTTTAGAAATGCTTGTGAGTAAAACAGATAATCTGGCAACACATCAGGCACTCAAATTTCAATTTTTAATATATTAAAATGGATAGCTTTTTTTCTTACAAACTATGGATATATTGTATCTTCATATAAATCACAAATGAAGCTAGATATGTGTTGCTAATATATGTTGGTGAATGTATCTTGCAGTGAGGAAAGGTAAAGTTTCATACCACTCAGCTTCTGTTCAGGCTTTTGAAAGGCACTTTGAACTAAATGAAGCTCAGTCAATGTGTTTCACATGATTAAAAGGATGAGCACAGTCATTAACAAAACTGACTAATGGACTAGAGGGTTCTAAAACTCCCAAATGCCATCATGATGAAATGAAGGCATTTTCTTATTAATTTTCCTGCATAGATCTTAGCCAGAGAACCAGGAATCTGTTATTACTTTGGAACTTCTCAGGCTGTGTAGGTGTCATGGTTGTAGAGTGATATTGCTTATTCTATTACTATCATGCCTGTCTTTTGCATTCTAGCTGTAATATAAAGGCTAACCTCTGTTTCATATTTCACAAGTTAAGATGCAAATTTGCATTTAGTTTTGTGGTGTTGTTTCACGTTAATCCTGCTTGTTCAGTTAGGAGAGAACATAAATTGTGCATTGATCAGAATTCAAAGAATAAACAAATGAGCAAAGATGTATACATACCCTACCTAGATATATTCTTCATCTTTGAGCAGTTAACGGATATTGCTATTTATCTAGTATATAAATTGCCAGTTACTTAAAGTTCTGTAGAATACAAGTTCAGTTTCTTACACAGACTCTGTTTCTAAAGTTAACACATGTTGCTGGATTAAATATTAAAGTTTAATAGTAACAGCTAAGCATCAGATACTTAATTAAATAAGGCCATATAGTGCCATATTCTAGAAGAAATATCTGTTCTGATGCCAAACTCTGACAGTTCTTATATGAGAGAGTATGATTTATCTAACAGGAACTACATTAAGTAAGGAAAAAGTCTACTTAAACATTATGAGTTCATTAACCCTGAAGTGAAAATTTGTATTTTTAGTAGCAAAGACTGTTAAGTGTTTTCCCATTTACTTAATCTATTTTCCTGCTATATAAATTCAGAAATTGATTATCACAAAATTATGGATCATAACCTTAAAAGTTTTTAGACACTCACCTTATGGTGAATCCATGGTATGATTGTATCCATACCATATTAGGAGTTAAAGATTTTCCTGTAATTTATTCCTAACCCTGTATTTTTCATCTGATGCATTTATAAATAGAAATAAAATATCTGTTCCCTAGCCTTCATTGACAAAGTAGTAATAGGTCCTAGCAGAAGAGTTCCAGCATACTATGTTTGTATAATTTGGAGCAGAAATAATATGGCCGGAAAGACTGGGGCAGTGATCATCCCTCTGTGCTGGTGAGGCTGCAACTTAAATCCAGTGTCCAGTTCTGACTGGACACTGGAAGAAAGATATTGAGATGCTGAAGCTTGCCCAGAGAAGGGGGACAAAGTTACTGAAGGTTCTGGAGCACAAGACTTATGAGGAGCAGCTTAGGGAACTGGAGCTTTTTACCCTGGAGAGAAGGAGGCGCTGGGGAGGGCTTTTGTGCCTGTGGGGGGGTGTGGGGTGTGTGCACTCATGCAGGACACAATGACACCTTGTCACAATCTGGAAATACTAGAAAGGAGGTTTTAGTGACTTGGTGGTTAGTCTTTTCTCCTAATTAACAAGTGACAGGAACAGAGCAAATGACCCTGATTTGCACCAGGAGAGATTTAAATTGGAAATCAGGAAAATAACTTTCACTGAAAGAGTGATCAGGCATTGGAACAGGCTGCTCAGGGAAGTGATGGAATCACCATCCCTACAGGTGTTCAAAAAGTGATTGTAGCAACTGGAGACAGTTTACTGATGAACCTGGTGGTGCTAGGTTAACAGCTGGAATCCCTGGTCTCAGAAGTATTTTCCAATCTTAGTAATTCTATGATACTATGAATAATGTATCCTTCCATTTATTCCATTATCCAAAAAAAACCTTGGTAATTACAAGAAAGAAAACCTGTGAATGACTGGGCAGTTTTGTCACTCAGATTTGGGAGATGGGTGTTCAAGTCTTTATCATCTCTCTATTGACTTAATTTCAAATGATTCTGCTGCTGTGGCTTGGGAGAATATCTGAATCCAATTACTTAGAGTATGTTTTCAGAAATCTATGTTATATTGTGATTCAGTGTCACTGTTAGCAAATGCGGTAAGAATCTGTGTGTTTGCTAGTGGCAACTACAAGAATCAAAAGATTTTGGTAACTTGGACTGGAATAAGCATCCTGAAACCCTCATAAGTTATATTGATATCTTAAAGTATTAGTTGATACTCTCCTAAATCAAATTAAAACCTCAGTGTAAACTTTTGTATGTGAGAAATAACTTGTTTCTTATCAAGAAATTCCTTTCATTATTGGTTAAAATTCATTGTAATTACACAATCCACTAAAAAAAAATAAAACAAACAAAAAAAGACACACAGAAATATCCTTAAAATACATTGAAATTTAAAAATAAAATTTAAAATACCAAAACAAGCAAAAACAAAACCCCTCCCCCCAAAAAAACCCCAAAAACAAACACAAAAAACCCCAAACCTAAACAAAACAAAGAGCAAAAGAAAAACAAAAAATCAAGCCCTTTTTATATACTGTCTAACTTTGGATGTGGAAGGAGTCAATAGCAGCTAAATTTCAATTATAATTATTTTTTCCCCCTAATAAAAATTAACAAAATGCCTGAAGTGTCAACATAAGTAGTCTGTGTATGCAGAACTATACAAGTAGTAACAGCATCAAAAATGTCACTAACTCAGTCTAAATAATAAACAGACATGACTCACAAAAGACATTCCTCTGTCTAGCATAAATGAGAGACATTATTATATCATGTTGATAAATCATGTCTAGCAAGATATTTGAGAACACAAAACTATGAAATGCTGGCAAAAGAAGTCACAAGCTTCAAGAAGGTGTAGCAGTCACATGACATTTGACTAATCTGGGACAGAGTTTTCTCCCAAGAATTTTCATTTTGTATGCAGTAATTAAATATACGTAGATCCAGAATGAGATCTCACCTGGAGGGGAGAAATATCCCAATGAATATATGTCTGTTTTATTCAAAATGGAACAGAATCCTCAGACATTTCAGAAAACAACATATTTTTTACAGTGCTCCATTCCCAGTGTTTCGTCAATCATGGTTAGATTCTCTGCTCAAAAGGTTATTGTAGCTATAATACAAGGATGTGATCATATTTTTAGTATAGCCTTTTTTTTTTTCACAGAAAAATAACTTTTTTGCAGACTTATTTCTACAAGATGAAGCAAAGAAACTACTGACGAAATACAGAAAATCACTTAGACTTATCATCATCATCATGGCTAGGCTTCGCGAACGAAGATTTACAAGGGCTCTACCCACGCTTGCTACAAGCACGTTGGT
>JAWWEW010000001.1:62790851-62802902 GCA_035583185.1 Anabacerthia variegaticeps
GAGATAGGCAAGTCCGGTCACAAAAGGCACAGTGGAAAGTCTCTGTCGGCACTACTGGCAAGGCACGGTTCTTCCTGTGTTGCCTTTTTTCTCCAGGCTGATTCTGCGTGTGTACTCAAAGGAAGACTTAGACTTATAAAGCAGAACATAATGTCTATATTCAGAAGAGCAGTCTAGGAATTAATGTCCCTATAAAGCCTATATAAACAGAAGCTTGTAGTTCCACAGGTACACATGTCCAGAAGCACAGGTGTTAATCATGTAAACAGCTACAGTTGGTAAAAGCGAGAAACAGCATGCCATTCATCTTACTCAGCTTTTGAGTTCTACAAGGTAGATGTCTACACTCATACTAGTTGTCTTCTCAAATCATGGATTGGACTAGTTGAAGTAAGATATCTAAAACCTACAAGTAAGATGCTAAGCAATTTGAATTTTATGTTGAGTGTCCCCATTTCTCTATCTTTTGAAAGATTTGATTTGCTAGACTAAAAAACCACTTCACACTAAGAGTACTTGTCAAAACAAAATTAGAGAAGATGGTGTACCTGTGACAATGCACCCCTCTACAGTTTCTAACATAATTAACTAGCAATTTGAGCTATATGTCAGAAATCGATCTAGACAAAATCAAGCAAAATGAAACATGACTTGACAGCCTACTTCTTCAGTCACTCTACCGATTGTAGAGTCTCTATTCATTCACTGTGTCCCGTTTTATTCTAGGAGGGGGGTGGAACGTTATTTTATTTTAATCTGTAGGCTCCTGGGAGAAGCAAATGTTTCCTCTTTCCTTAGCTCATGTGGGTGAATATAAATAGAAGGTCTGGATTTTAACAGCTTCTTCTCACACATGGAAGCTTTCTGACATTCTGATTTTCAGGCTAGGCATTCTGAGTAGTTGAATTCCTCTCCATACTGGTCCCAGGCTCACTCTGCACTCCACTTTCTTTTGCAAACTCCTGCCCAAAGAAATGGGTTAGCTTTGCTGGGATATAGTTAATTGTCTTTACAGTGGCTGGTATGGGATTGTGTTTTGGATTTGTGCTGGACACAGTGTTAATATAGAGATGTTTCTGTTACTGCTGAGAAGGGTTTACACAGAGTCAAGGCCTTTTCTGCTTTTTGTGCTGTCATGCTGGCAAGAAAGATGAGCCTACATGGGAGGTTGGAAGAAGACACGGACAGAACAGGTGACCCAAAATGATCAAAGGGGTATTCCAGACCTTATGACATCATTGCCAGTATACAAAGGAGAGAAGAAGGAGGAAGCAGGGGGGATGTTTGGTGTAATGGTTCTTATGTTCCCAAGCTATGCGTGTTCGGGTGATGCTCTCCTGGACATAGCTGAACACCTGCCAGCCCATGAGAAGCAGTTAATAAATTCCTTGTTTTGCTTTCTGTGTGTGTGTGGCTTTTGCTTTCTCTATTAGCCTTTATATCAATCCAATTTTCCAGCTTTTGCCCTTCAGATTCTCTTCCTGATTCTGCTGGATGGGGGGAGTTAGTGGGCAGCTGTGTGGTGCTTGTTAGTTGACTGGGGATAAACCACAACAGTGAAGGATGAATTTTTCATTCTGATTATTAAAATTGCTAAAAAAAAAATGGCCCTCAGTCTCTAGAAGAGCAGATATGAAAACTTTGATGAAGCAGTGTCAGTAACGACCTCAGACAGTCAATCCTATTACATTCAGATTGTAGCTGTGGTGGAACAGTTCCTGGGTTCTTCACTTATTCCATGCATATGAAGGTCATATTAATTTGATTATAATGAGTATAATTTGATGAGCACTATGCAACTTTTGTGGCATGAGATTTTAAGTCAAAAGAGTGACATACTAGGAAACATATGTCTGCTAACTCATGGCCATAGAGCAATATACGTAAATTAGAAGCCTCTTTTCAAATAACAAGAGAAATACTCAGGATTTGGTAAGTATAGTTCATACAAACATATACTTATTAATCAGTTGTAGAAGTAGAGCCTGCAAATGTGCTGGACCACATCATCATGGCAAATGAACTAGATCATTAAAATAATGCTGAGGATATTCTGAAGTTACAGTCAGTAAACTGAGATGATTTTAAAGGAAAAAGAATTGAAATATCATGGTCTGTCACTAGCTTGTTTACTTATTTCAGCATAAGGTCACAAAAAACCATTGCGGGAACACTTCTATTGATATAAAAAATGGCAATGAGGGCTGAGAAAAAAAATTAGATTATCTCCAATGTACTATGCTGACAAGTTTTATTTGTTGACAGCATACTATATGTGAAGCATATTTCAAATTTGATTTATTTTGAAAGAGGAGATGAGCTAAAACAATACAAACTTTATTAATTATATTATACATACAGAAGTGATATTTTGCAATAGCTCTATTTTATATAGAGCTACTATAATGTCAACTTAATGTTACATATTTGTTATATAAAGTGCCTAAACTGATCCAAAACCAGACACCATATTTGAGGGCTTCCACAACAAAGTACTCACTAAGATACAGAGCTTTACATGGTGCAGAAGTATGAATCCTGTAATATTTGTTCTTTCTCTAGCATCACAATGTGTCTCAGCAATTAGTTCTAAAATAAGACAATTATGAGCCATAGCTTTCATTATTGTTTGCAAGTGAAATAGAGAAAAGAGAGAAGACAGATTAAAGGGAAGGATGGAGGGAGAAAGGAGCAAACATGAGGCAAGGAGAAAGCAAAGCAGGAGGGAGAGACAGAATTGTAGTGAGATTACAGATTTGTTACTACTATTACACAGTAAAAACAAAGAACTGGAGTCACCCAAGAGTCAAAACATGCAAGAACATAAGAAGATATACAAACTCTAAGAGCACTAAAGAATAATATAGAAATTCAAAAACCATCAAGAATCAGCCTGTTGCGAAGTAAAATTGCTGGTAGGCAGACAGGAGCACATGGTAATATTACCAGAGAAGGAGGATACTGACTCTACTGAAATATGTGTTTATAAGGATTTTTATCATTTATATAGACTAATAGCTTATACAGACTGAGACATATAATTCAAACAATGAGGCAAGTATAGTTATGTCAAACCAGTATTTAATTGTGAGATACATGTAAAGCAGCTATGGCAATGGCAGTAAAAAATAATAAATGTGAGCAATCTACAGTCAAAATAGTTAGTAGTAGCATAATGGTGTGATTATGCACTTCCAAATCACTGAGTTTTCATAACCCCTAAGGACCTCAGGTCTTCTCTATAAATTCTCAGACATCCTGGCTGCAGTACAAAGCTGTCCTGGATAAGGTACTTGTCTTATATGCTGCTAGGGTCATCAATACCTATCCTTCTGCTGGCACATCCTTGCAATCTTTCATTTGTTTTTATATTTCCTTGATTCCTTGGACCTATCACACCCTTCTGAACTTTACATCTACAAATTCTCAGGACAAGCTAATCCTTATCCCTCCCTCATCATCTCCAGAACTTATCCAAAGAGAACTATTTATTTTGTCATTATCCTACATCTCTTCCCCCAGATTGTGGTTCTCAAAACAGACGTAGAGATAATTAATTCTTTTGATGTCATTCCATAGCTGCCTTAACCTTGCTTTACTGGGTTATCCATCCTCTGCTCTATTCACTGAGTTTAATCAGCAAGGCACTCAATTTTTTTCATTGCAGTCTTACAAAAACGGTAAGGATTTTTAACTTTGCCAAGTCAACCTTTCTGTTTTCTTTTGGCTTGCCCTGAACAAGGTTAGCAATATTGTAAAAAGAGCCATCTCAGCAAAACTGTCTTCTTTCCTCTGCTGTAGGTCCCAAAACTCTACTGCCGTACTGCTCTTACAAGGTGGCACTTCCCCACTGTAGTGGTTTCAGCTGAGAGAGAGTTTATTTTCTTACTAGTACCTGGTACAGTATTGTGTTTTGGTTTTAGAATGAGAATAACATTGATAACACAGTGATGATTTAGTTGTTGCTGAATAGAGCTTACTCTAAGTCAAGGAGTTTTCACCCCACTGGTGAGGTGGCTGGGAATGTGCAAGGGTGAATACACATCTGGGACTGATCCAAAGTGGACAAATGGGTATTTCAGACCATATGGTGTCATGCTCAGCATATCACTGAGGGTAAAACTGATAGGGGGGCTGCTGCCTGGTAACAGGCTAGGTCTCAATCTGTTGATGGTGAGCAATCCTTTTTCATTTGCATTTCTTGTTTGTCGTGAGTTTTAGTTCTCTCTCGTATTTTCATTTTCATATTACTACTATTGCTATTGTTTGAATTCCTAAGCTATTGTTATCTCAATCCACGTGTCTTCATTTATTCTTTTGATTCTCTTCCCCATCACTCTGTGGTGGTAGTGACTCAACGCTGTGTGGTGATGACTTGCTGGCTGTGGCTAAACTATAATACTCACTTAACTGAGAGAAGATCAGGAAACAGAATGTCTTAAGTAGGTGGTACTAAGGATGATGAAAGTTTAGTGATTAGGTTTATGCTTATATATATCATGTTAGTCCCAGTCCACTAATATGTATGTTACTGATAAATAATTGCTGCACATTGCTGCATGAAGGATTCTGCCTTCCTTTACTTTTTATTTTCCCTTTACATTTCTCTTTCCCTTTTCCTGCTCCATTTTTGTCTGTATTTGCCTCTTTCGCTTTTTAATTTTCTTTCTTGACTTTCTTTTCTTCCTTTTTTTTTCTTTCTCTTTCTCTGTCTTTTATTTTCTCTCTTAACAATTTTTTTTCCCTCTTTACACTCCTTACACTGATTCCCCTTTGAATACACTACCCAGTTTTCTTAGATGGGCCTTCATATTACTTTCAGGAGGGACTCCAAAGCAAAAATAATTAACGTTTCTGACTGAGACATCATTATGTTTTATGACTTATAAATGAAGTGAATACATGCTTTTAGAACTAGATCTAGTCATTTGCTGGCATTTTTTGATCTTGTTTTAAGAGAAAATGCCATGAGATAGAGCATTGTTAGGCACCAATTTTAAAACAAATTTAGAAGACCTGCAAAACAGACATGACTGATTATTATTCCATCAGAATTATCTCATGTAAACAGCATGTTGGCAAACCTTGTTTAGAAGATTGTACCATTATACTGTCAAAGTAGTTATCAATATCCATCTATGCATATATTGCATATGTAAGTAATAACCAGAAAAAAATTGTAATAAATAATAGTTCTTTTTTTCATTGTTACTCATATTTACATTAGCCTTTCTCCAAATGGCCTAGATACATCTTTCTGCATATTTTTTTCCTATACCTAAATTTCCAAAATTTAAATGGAAGAATGCTAGCCATGCTGTATTAAGATCAGCAGTTGGTAGAAGGAAATAATAATAATAAAATATCCACAGATTCTTGGAATGTAAAATTAACATATTTACCAAAAAAAATATCCAAAAATGTTTTTCTGCTGTCTACCTAAGCTATAACTAATAATTAATTATAAAACTGAGAATCAGTCAGAAAGGAAATAGTTTTGCTGAGGGAGCATACTCAAAAGAGAAACTCCAAGCTTCACTCCCCTCTTCATATAAAGGGAAAAAAAAACAACCAACCAACCAACCAAAAAAAAAAAACAAAACAAACCTTAAGGCCAAGTTGTGAAATATGGACGCAAAGTTTTCCCCACAAAGTGTGGTGCATTGAATCTACTTCTTAAAAGTTTAGGCAAATATTTTTGAATCTGTAAACTAAAAAGCTGCTAAAGCTGCCACTTATATAGCATAGCAATATCTGCTTTCATAATCTGTCATGCAATGTCTTGGATATCCAGATGCAAGTTAAACTGAAAAGCCTGCAAAACAGTTTTGTTTTGGGGTTTTGTTTGTTTGTCTGAGAGCAATCTTTTCTAGATTCCTTCCTAAGAGCAGGAATAATTAGAAATCCAACAAGGAAATGAACCTTGAGAAAGTCTGTTTTAAGGCAAGGAACAAGAATACTGTCCTGCATAGTAACAGTGGAGCAAACCTCAGCTGAACTGTGTCGGGAGCCTAGCAAAACGTTCTTGAGCAAGTCCTGACAGCTCTGTTGGACCTTGTGCTTAGGGTTGAGATACCCACAGGTTAGCAAGAGTGACCTGACTACTGTGCAATCCTGGCGGTATGACAGTAAAGAGTAACAAGCTGGAAGGCTCTGAGTATGTACTGCTGCTGGGTACAGTTCCTAAGTACATGTATCTAGTGGTGGGCATTAATGGAGAGATGGTATTCCGGCCTGTCAAAACAAGTTACATAGTCTTGTTTGCTACACTAGATCTAAGTAGCCATGCTACTGGAGGGAAGGTGAACCTCCCCACAGATGTGATGTGCAGCTTCTTGTGTCTACCCAACCGCAATTTGGCAAGAGGGGTTCCAACATCTGAAGGAGTGCAAGATTTACTCAATATGTACATTTTTCATCCTATATATATCGTGTTGTTATTACTATGAATAATACATTTTTGTTACATCATATGCTGCTGTGCCTTTCTTAAGATCTGGGAAGAACCCTGTACCCCACATGCAGTTTCCAGTGAAGAAAGTGAAACTGAATGAGATCCTCTAGATCAGTCTTCTTTCATGTCTGCATAACACCCTCTCTGACCCCAAAATCTGCTGTTGAAGATAGAACACTGATTTCTGTGAAAGAATAATTTCACTCAAGACTTTTTAATGCATTCTTTGGAGTTTGAAAAAGGAGCTTAATCCCATCAAAGGTCAAATGCTTTGATTTCTGATATGGTTATTAATTTTTAGTGTTAAAGAAGTTGAGGATAACCAGCTTTTCAGATGTGATGATTTAATACTTAGACACTCCAGAATACTTTTAGTAGGAATTACATGTCCATATAAGCAATGTAAAGTAGAAATGGCATCTCTGGGACAACTGTGCTTCTGAAAAAGAATGTAAAAATAAAAATTCTGTGACTTGAGTACCCTTCAACATCCTCTAGTGTATACATTTTTTCAGACACTCAATAAGAACTCCATAGTTTATTTGGAATTTCATCATTCCTGAGAAATACAGACATTTCAAATATATACAATTGTAAACTCAATTCTTTACTATATTTTCTCATATATGTATTTTGAATGTGAAATATATGTTGTATGCTATAAAAAAATTTCTGCAGCAGAGGGGAAAGTGGAGACGAAGGCTTATTTTGCCTGCTGCACTCTGGACAAGGCAACTGAACCTTTCATCAGAGTAAATAAGGATGCAGAGATGGAAAAAATTCTGAAGTTTGAGATGGGGAAGGAGGAAAGGAAAAAATATTGAAGAGGGGTAATATTTAGAAAGTCAAATACACAGACAAAGCAAGTAAATAATGGAAAGAGAGAGACAAGGAGAGAGGAAATTATAGAAAAAAAGAAAGAAACACAGTTGGGTTTTAATTTTTAATTTTTTTTTTATTTATTTATTTTTTTTTTTTAATCTTTGCACACTCCAAATAAATTGCGCAGAGTTTACCACAGCCCAGAAAGCCATTAGGAATTACTGTGCTGAGAACAGGACTCAAGAAAATAGCCTACCCTGCTAAGACTGGCATGGCAAGCTAGAGAGAAAAGTATTAAAAAAAAAAAAAAATAAAAATCTGTGTGCATGGGAAAATAGACAAACGTCATTTATTTTAAATTCACTAACTTCATTGAAAATCCAAGACTCTCTAGCAGTAAGAATCATATTATGCTTAGCAGAAGTGAAGAAAAGTTACAAATACAAGGCAGACCAATCAAAGTGTGTGGATATATCAAGGGTACTTTAATAAATTATTTAGTCTGACAGTATGCCAACCATGGCAGCTACAATTTTTCATAATTTAAATAGTTCATTGATCTAAGAGGTGGTAAATACACCTGAAAGGAACTGTGAAATTACATACATAATAATAAGCTCATGTATAAAAATAATGTTTGCATTAGTAAACAACCAAAAAAAACAAAACAAAACTAAAACTGCAAATTGTTCTTATGTGTGTAGGATTAAAAAAATTAAGAGAAAGAGACCTATTTCTTTTTGCCCTCAATAAAGAAACTGGACACACAAAAAGTATCTTTCCCCAATGAACAGCAAACATTTCACATTTCACTTAGCTTTTTGCTACATTTGGTACAGTAATCTCTATCAAGGGGTAAATTGACTTTCCTTTTACAGATCATTAGCAGCTGCAATCAGCCTATAGAGTTTGCATGAACTGGTTCTAGATTGTCTCTAAGTTCAGACATGAGTTCATTCAGCACTGTAAGGCACACTAATAAAAAGAAATATTTCCTTGAAAAGTAATGCACAACTTTTGGCTTGTAACTGTATCAAATAATTTTCTATATTATTTATTCATCATTTAAACCTTTCATTTGCATAGAATTTGTGTGTTGAGATACATAAACCATGTGTGTCCAAGTAACATCTTAGGATAACCCATCAGGAATCTAATCCATGTTATTAATGGGTATCAACATTCTGCTAAGGATCATTCTAAGTATTTGGCTGACTTCAGACAAGTAAGGCTTGACTTCTGAATTAACAAGCCAGGAGACAGAGGACAGTACACTTTTTCTGTCTTTAAGGTGGAACAGTTCATTCTAAAATTATGTTGGTCAGCTCTTAGAAACAAACTACGCATGGATGGATATGAATTTCTTAATATGTATTCTCTGTTAGAATTCCAACTCTAACATGGTTATATTTATTTTGTATATAAGAACCATTTCTGGTTTTTTCCCTCAGAAGTGCCATTGAATTATCTGCACAAAAATGAGAGCACTAGAAACACATTTTTTTTCACTTAATAGCAAGTTCTAAAATGGCAGTTCCCTCTGCATATAACCAGTACAGTACAGTTAACTGGCTTTTGACATAGGGAAAGGAAGGGGCACCTGCCTCATCAATTTACTGTCTCATGTCAATGGGACCTCACAGTCTGCATTCAAGCATCCTGGAAAAACTGTCTAGTCTTTGAAAGAGTATTTTTGAAAACTTGTGGAATATGGGGAAGGTCCCCTAACAACTGTACAAAAGCAAATGTTACGTTCATCATCAGGAATATGAAAGTTTATGACAGTTCTGTACCACGATAGACTACCCATATAAAAAAGTTACAGCAGTCTATCAGATAACACCCAATTGTTTGCCTTACCCCTGAGGACAAAAAACAAACAAACAAACAAACAAACAAACAAACAAACACAACAAAAAACAGACACACAAAACCCCCCACAAACAAAAAACCAAAAAAACCACCACCACCATCAAACCACTGCTCACAAAAAAAACCCAAACCAAACCAAATCAAAAAACACACACACAAAAAAAGAGAAAACAAGGAAAAAGAAAGAAGAACACATCTTTGTGGGATGGGAAGCTCTGAAAATTTGTTACATCTTTAGAGTTTGTTTGATTTTATTTTACTCTCAAAATCCAGGAATACATGCATGGGATACTTAAGGCACTTCTACTTCACTGCATGTTTTGAATAGGTGTGTTATTAGTCCTGTAGCCCCTGAAGTATGATATAAACCCCATTTGCTATAAAATCTGTAGAAATGAAATACTTTTACTTGGTTAATGAGAACATGATAATAGTGGTAGCAAGCCACAGGAAAAAAAAAAATAAAAAAATAAAGAGAGTTTAATATTGTGCTTGTAATAATTTACTTGTGTAGGCCCCATTTTATAGCCAAGATAACTTACATGTTTCAAGACACTATAATTATTATGAGGCTCTTCTGCAATTAATGTGTTTTCTGAAAGTCACTTCAAGGAGGCTTCACTCATTAAAACAGTCTCAAGCAGCTTCAGGCTCCTCTTTCACCCCTACTTGCTGTTTGCAGATGAAAAGTATGTTACAAGATCAAGTAATAACTGTAATCTCCTGAGAGATGCAAATCAGCAAGATACACCAAGGACTTTCTTCTTCTAGAATGTTATTAAACAGTAAAAGTTCAATGATTCATCACTTTCAAGATTGCTTTCAGGATCTTCTAGTCAAGCCATCAGCGTTACTGATGATAGAGGTGGTGCAAAGCAGCAGCACACAGGAATTACGTGGTCCCTGCCTGCCCTGACTGATTCTTTCCTGTACAGCAGAGACTCTTCAGGTATGTTATAAGAAGTATAATGTATTATAGGAAAGTGTATTATAAGGACTTCTGAGCACACTGTTGCTTAGCTTATTATTTCATTAAATCTCTAATATCTCATTAAATCCCTTGTTGGGTATGTACTACTTAACAGATATTCACGTTATAATGTTAAATAATTTACAAACTATTTTAAAGTATCTTTGCCCTCAGCTAAAGATGTCCAAACAAACTGTCCCATAAGATGGGCCATGACTTCTCTGCAAAGGCTTCCTTACCTTCTAGATGTAACAGCTGAAGTCAGTTCCACCATGTAAACAACAGGCCCTCTGAGACAGTCTTTTTGATAATTAGAGTTAAGACTCTTGAAACTTACACTTCCTACATAGGTTTGTTACAGTCTTTTCATTTCAACTAAGCCCAAACTGGTATATTAATAGGCACATATGTTCTCTGGTAATACTTATTTCCATAATTTTATAAAAGATGACTGGTGATCATATACATTCTCCCTTCCCACACATGGTATAATGAACTAGATAATCCTAACTGAAATTCTGAATCATTTTTGATGGGTGTTGGAAATGTGGGAAGAAAATATTCCTCCATTTTATTAAAATTTATGTCTGAAACATTCTTATGAAACCTGTGTATTCTTCTGCTGATTTAAATCTTCTGAGTAAAAAAACCCAACACAATAGCTACATCAAATTGATATTTAAACTAAATGTAATTTCTTTACAACATGAGAGTGATCATACTACTATCCCAAAAATGTCCTTAGTAATTGAAAACCATTTTAATAATTGTGGTAATGCCAATTCCCCACTCATAACTTTGCAAAAAATACTACAAATTTATTAAATTAAAATTAAAATCTGATATATTGTTAAGCCTTCCTATGTCTTCTAGACTGCATATGTCTATTTACTAGCAGAAAATAGAGGTATGCATTATGAAGTTATTTATTTTTTATATTAAACCTTTTCATTAATAATATTCTTTAAGGAAAAAACTGGTTCTGTTCTTTTCATGAGAATCATAAAAATGCATTCAGATCTAAATTAACAGGTAAGATCAGCCTATACAAAAACAATAATGAGCCATTCCTTTATACTCAGTATTAAAATATTACAATTATTTTAAGTGTATGCAGGATCTCCTTACTCCTAAATATAGAGAAAGGAAAAAGAAACAAAACCCACAAGTTAAATGTCACATCATTTATAAGCATGTTGAATAGTACAGCACATGGATTCCTGAGGGAATTCTGGTGATCTCTTTCTTCCTGACAGAAATGAAATTTTATTCCTATTCTGTTTTCCTTCTTTTTGAACAGCTACTTCTCCATGTTAGAAGCTTGCCTCTTATTGCACTTCCTTTATTTCTTTGCATATTTACTATGAGACTTTTTGAGGGCCTCTCTAGATATAATTACTGAATGACTTTTGAAAAGAAATTGTTTCAATGTTGGTTGTTTACTGACTCCTTTAGTGAACCTGCACAGTATCTATTGGTTTTTTTTCAGAATAATTTGCACAAACTTTCTTTTCATAAATATTTAGTTTAGTGTTGTGTTTCCCCCTGAATGACCCCTTGAATTTTTAAAAATTGAGTCTCTTCTTCCCAATCGTCTGTTACCATGAGTGATTTGAAACCAGCTACATAGTTCCTCAGCTCTATCTTCCTTGATTTTCTTAGGTTTCTAGTGATGCCTAAAATCCTGGAAAATAGGCACTCAGCAAAACGTTAATAGAGAAAGATAGACAATACCTTTATTGGGAGTTCGGAGGCTTCGGGCCTCCTCTGGGCCTAAAAACGCGCGTTGTTTCAACAAGGATCTCTGCTTCCAAAAACCCCTGAAGAACGCAGAAGAACCCCAAAGAACCCCACCGTCAATAAGGTTACAGTTTTTATACCCTTCCAAACAATTAACATATTTGATACCTATAACCAATCACCATTTCTAATT
>JAWWEW010000001.1:62810551-62826541 GCA_035583185.1 Anabacerthia variegaticeps
AGCAAGAAATCCCTTAGAAATCCCTTACTTCTAAAGCTATAAAGATCCATAAAATACACACCAAAAATACATAAAAACACACCAAATCCTTAGGCATCAGTATAAATCTTACAAAAGAGAGAAATCCTCAGGAAATCAGGTGCAGGCTGACTTAATATATGCTAAACTTAATGTTCAGACATGTAAAAGCAGTTGCATCACTCACAGTTAAAATATTGTATATAAACCCTAAATTTGATTTAATTTTGTACAAGGTAACTATGTTAAAATAATTTGATTTATTAATTTGGAAACAGGAGAGCTTTCAGGGACTAATTTATATTTGTTTTATAGCTCTTTCACTAAAAGAAAAATAGATGAAACAAATGAGGATATATTTTCCTCTTGCATTTCATATTTATTTCACACCCATTATGTTTCACACCTTCTGTTCAGACAATGTTTATGTCTCTGTTTGTCCCTTTAAGTCTCATCTCTTTCACATATGTTTTTAGGCTTCCTGAGATGATTTTATATTGATTTTATCCCAAAGATTTTACCTGATGCCCCTCAAGACAATGATTTTCATCTCATGTTGGGGACTTACAGTCACCCTGTCATCAATAAATTTAAGAAAATCCTTTATCCACTTTGTCTTTCAACTGGTAGATCTTTACCTATTAGCAGAGAGGGATTTTTAATTCCCCAAGTGGATTGCACTTCATGTTATCATTTTTATTGTTTCTTTTTTCAAGGTTGTCTTTTTCCTTCCAGGAGACATTCAGGTGCTCCTCTTGCTTTATACATTTCAAGACTTTCTGTCATCATAAATATCTATTAGCATCAATGACATAATTGTCATTAAGCAAGGTACTAAAAATTAGCCACAAAATGAATCCATTGAGTACTCCACTAGTACTCTCTCTATCACACGATAATTCTTTATTCAGCTTTCAATTCATGTATTAACCCCCACCTTCAGTGAAAATTTCCCATGAGGTACCATATCAAGTGTTGTAAAGAAATCAAGATAGATTAAATCTATCACAACTCTCTTGTCTATAAAAACAGCCATTTTGTTAAAGAAAATATTATATCAGCCTGACACAATCTGTCTGTCCTGATACATTGCTTTGATTTATCCACTTTTCATTCACCTCAATTTATTTAATTATTGTTTCTTTCATAATTTTTTCTGCTGTTTCTGGCCTCTCACTGAGGTCAGGCTCTGCAGTTGCCCAGTTTAATTTTTCATTCTGTTTTTAATTAGTGTCATTGTAGTCTACTCCTGTAAGCTGAAAGGTTGTGTTGGGTGTCAATGGCAAGTTTGGGTAGCAGTGGTCTACAGGGTTGACCTCTGCAAGATGAGACAAAGGTCTGCCCTGTGCTAGACACAACCAGTCCCAACTGGCTCCATCAGACCCATCACAGAATACAGCTGAGCACATCAGCAAAGATGTTGTGTCTTTGTGAAAAAAACATATTTAAGAAAGAACAAAAAAATTTTGGGAAAAAGCGAGGAGGAGGGAACAACTGAGGAAACCGCAGAAGAAATGAGAGAATAGCAAGGTCAGAGAAGGCACTCCTTGGCAGAGTAACTAACCATCTGAAGGTACCATGCCCCCTCTGATGTAGCATATGAAAAGGGTGAGAAACAAGGAGCAAGAGAGAGAAACCACAATGTACTGACCCTGACCTCCTGCATTATTTGTTGTCTCACTGAAAGGACTGAGTGTAACCTGTGGTGATAACAAGGCAGAACAAGAAGTGTCTGAAATGAAGTAAATATTGAAGTATAAAAAGTAAAAAAAAAAAATAAAAAGGAGGGTTGTTGGGAGGTGGAATGGAAGAAGGAGAGGAATTTAGAAGGAAATTCATTGAGCCAGGAGAAGGTGAAGAATATTGTTTGTCATCTCCATTGCTGTGGTTTGAACAGTAATGTAGCCTGGCAATAACTTCCTGACAGAGGTTTATTGAGGCAGTAGGAAAGATGATCAGCAATGCGCCCATATGGAAACTCACCCAGTTGCTGATAGCAAACATAGGACTTCAAGTGATGCTGTGGCTTCAGCACACCATCATGAACACTTGGTGTCCAGGGTGTCTGGCAGCAACAGTCAATCGTGCAAATTACTTTTGAATGCAAGTAAAACCCATGCTGCCCCTTGGCTCACCAGTGGTAGTGTGATTAGAGAGCCTCACACATTACACTTGAACAGAAATCTGGCTATGCTCCCCGTGTTGGTCAGAGTGCCCAAAACAGTTCTTCACAAGTCATACCCCTGTCTTTGTTTAAATCTGTAAGTTTTCTTAGTCTTGTTCATTCCTGTTTTTTAACTCTCTCCCACCGGGACAGAGGGACAGGAGCCAATGCCCGTGTGGTTGCTTGGATCTTAGCTGGGACAAACCTACCACAGGTTTATTAAGAATTTTGGCTATTAGACCCACAATTCAACACATTATTTCTTCTCTGAACTGTTGAGACAGACCTGATCAGTATCAGTGCTACAAAGATGCTGAAGGGCCTTGAAGGGAAGGCATACTAGAATTGGCTGAAGTTGACTTGTTCAGCTGGACAAGAGGAGACTGAGGGGCGACCTCATACCAGTTTACAACTGTCTCATGAGAGGAAAGGAAGGGTCAGGTATGGTTCCCTTCTCTGTGGTGACCAGTGAAAGAACTCAAGGGAATGGTATGAAGAACTTTTTAGAAGAAAAGCTAGCAAGGTGACAAATACTGACCTAAGTGATATACAGGTAAAATGTTCACTGAAAAGAGACATGAAATCAAACATTTAAATTATACAAAACTAAAAGTGAATTGACATGCAACTATGCAGATTGATTCATACAGAGGTTATTGAAAAGGTATGCCATATGGCATACATGACAACAGTTAACATTATGGCTTTTGTTTGTAAACTTTATTTTTCTTTCTCAAATGAATAGGGACTTTACAACGAATGTAAATATTTGAATGTGATCTGAACACCCACTATTTCTTTTATATTAGGAAAACCACATAAGCAAATGTGTTAAAGCTCAATTTGGGAAAAAAAAAAAAAAAAAGGAAAAGAAAAAAGAAAGATAGGTTAGTGAATGTGAAAACAATATTTACTGGAGGGACAAGATATTTTTTAAAAACAGCTGTTAAGCGCACCAAAAAAGTAGTTTGGGACTCTCTTTGACACAATCCCAACATCATGATTTTGTTGACTTACAATGTACTGTCAGGATTACATAAATATTTCTTTAATTTATTTTCCCTCTTTGCATATTCCCTCTATGCTCACTAATTGCCCTAGGAAGGAAGAGTAATAGAGACTTCACTTGTTTTTGAAAGCACACATGTTTAGACAGATGCTGAACTTTGAAAGAAAAGTAAAATGCCTTCCAGTAAAAAGTCTGATAGAACTTAAAGACTGAAGGAACCGGCTTGGTCTTCACAAAGAACACTCTCCTCCCCTCTATAGAAGACCAAAACAAGATTCAATGATATATGCAGTTTTTTCCAGCTGGGCAGCTGCTATGGTTAACATTGGGAAAGAGAGGCTGGAGTGATAACTGTATCTAGACTTAATTTTGAAGTGAACTATGGATTTGTTAATAGGTCCTGATCTGCTAAGAATTAAATCTAATACCTCACTGAGGTACATGTGGCTCCCATGTGAAACCATACTGGCTTTGGCAGGGAAGGAATTAATTTCTACACAGCAGCCTGTATGATGCTACATTTCACATTTTTTTCAGAACAGTATTGATTACACAACAAAATGTTAGCTATTTCTGAGCAGTGCTTACACATCATCAAATTTTTCTTTCTCACTCTGCCCCCAGTGAGTAGCTTGTGAGACAACAAATCTAGGAGGAAACACAGGTGAGACAGCTGACCAAAATTGACCAAAAGGTCAGTATTGTGTCATGCTTTTCAATAAAACTGGAAGGCAGAATTGGCCAAGGATTATCATTACCTGAGGACTGCCTGAGCATTGATTTGACTGGTGAACAATTACTGTTACCTCACTTGGTTTTCTTTGCATTGTCTTACTGCATTTTTAATTGTTGTTTTTCTGTTTTAATGTAGTTTTCTTTTAATTAATAAAATGTGGAAGTGAGGTCAGGTAACATGGGAGGAATGCAGAGATGCTGCTTGCCACTGTAGGAAGAAAATTCCTTTGGCCAAAGCTTGGTTGAAGTTGAAAATGGACAGTACAGTGGGGTAAAATAAAAAGAATGTTTTTTAATACATTATTGGCAATAGGCAGTGATGAAATGACATTGGCCCATTGCAGGATGAGGATGGTCACTTCACAAACAGGGATCTAGACAAGGCAGCAGTGTTTAATGCTTTCTTTGCCTCTGTCTTCAACACCAGCGATGTCCTAAAGGAGTCACAGTGCACTGAGCTGAAGGATCATTGCTATATAATCATAAACTCCCAGTTAACCCTGAAGTTGTGTGGGATCTGCTGCTCCAGCTGGATCCCTATAAGTCTAAGGTAGGAGCCATCCAAGAATCTTCAAAAATCTGGCTGATGTCATCGCAAAGCCTCTCTCAATGGTTTTTGAATGGTATTTGGAATCGAGAGGTCCCAGTTGACTGGAAGTTGAGTAATATTTCCCCGGTTTTCAAGAAGAGTGACCCTGGAAACTACAGGCCTGTTGATTTCCTTCAGTGACTGGTGAAATTATGGAGATTTTTCTGAGAGGTATTGAAAAACATGAAGAACAATGCAGTCATTGGTCACAGCCAGCATGGTTTCATGGGAGGAAAGTCCTATTTATCCGATTTCTTTTTATGACAAGATAACTCACCTATTTGATCAAGGGAAGCCAATTGATGTAATCTTTTTGGATTTTAGTAAAGTTTTTGATACTGTCTCTCAAAGTATCCTTCTGAATAAAATGTCCAACACACAGCTGGATGAACATGTCATAAGATGGGCAAGCAGGGTAGAGAGGCCCTGAAGAGAGACCTCGGTTAGAGGGCTGGGCAATCATCATCTATATGAAATTTAACAAAAACAAGTGTTGGATTTTGCACTTGGGATGGGGTAACCCTAGATGTATGTAGAGGCCAGGAAATGAGACGTTGGAGAGAAGTGCTGTGAAAAGCAACCTGTAAGTCCTGGTTGACAACAGTATGACTATGAGTCAGCAGTGTCCTGGATCCAGGAGGGCCAGCCATGTCCGGGGGGCATCAGGGAAAGCATCGCCAGCTGGTGGAGGGAGGGGGTTGTCCCACTCTGCTCTGCACTGGGGTGGCCTCACCCTGAATATTGTGTGCAGTTTTGGGCACTGCAATATAAGAAAGATATTAAGCTATTAGAGAGTGTCCAAAGGAGGGAAACAAAGATGGTGAAGGGCCTTGAGGGGAAGCTGTATGAGTAGCAGCTGAGAGCCTTCAGTCTGTTCAGCCTGGAGAAGAGGAGACTGAGAGGAGACCTCATTGCAGACGACAACTTCCCTGTGAGGGGAAGAGGAGGGACAGGCACTGATATCTTGTCTGTGGTGACCACTGACACGACCTGAGGGAATGGCATAAAGCTGTGTCGGGGAATATTTAGGTCAGATATCAGAAAAGTTCTTCACCCAAAGGGTGGCTGGCCACTGAAACAGGTTCCCCAAGTAAGTTGTCGAAATCCCAAGCCTGCCAGAGTTCAAGAAATGCTTGTCTTGACTTTCAGGCACATGGTGTGATTCTTGGGGCTGTCCTGTGGAGACCAAGGAGCTGGACTCTGTGATCCTTATGGGTCATTTTCAACTCAGGATATTAAATTATTCTATGACAACATTCTCCTAAAAATGCAAATAATTTTCAAGCATGTGTGTGAAGCTATATGCAATATTTCACTATTAAATCATACTGATAGAAAGCCACCTGGCTAAAATTACATAGAATCATAGGTTATGATTTTTGAGTAGTTTAGAATAACATGCAGTTTCATTTCACTTTTGCCTGATACATTCTATGATACTTCATCATAAGTTATATGGACAATTATTAAAAACTGTTCCAATTTTAGTTTTCTATGGTTATTTTATAATAGCTTGGCAAAAGCTCACTGGTTTATGTCAAATGCATACTTATAGAATTAGCAAGAAACATCATCTGGGTTCTGGCTTGTGAAATACAATCTATACTTTCTTCATAATATAAGGCAAGGGAACAGGGAAACAAATTATTATCCTTCTCTTCATTTGAAAAACCCTATTGTCAAAAAAGCTGTCATAAAATATTACTAAAAGATCAAAGCAATTTGGACAAGGTATAGGAAGTGTAAAATAGAGGTTAATAGAGGTTAATATTGCCCTATTTGGTCATTATCTCAGTTGCTGAGTTTGACTCATTTATTCATAGTTAATGAACAAACAACACCTTCTAATCCCAATGGCTCAGATAGGAAATCATCCATCCATGCTAGGTTTATCAAAGTGGATAAAAATACACAGATGAATAGCATGTAAGAACTAGCCCAAAGGTATATACAGTGCCATTTCTCTGTAACAAATACAAAATATTGCTGACAGTCTTTTTTCTCTATAGCTAAGGATGCTTCTTACTTTCTGTGGTAAAAGTTATGTCATCAACGCGTATGCTTGATCTGTAGCTGAAAATTATTTCCTAATCCTCATAATTTCTAAATAAATCTGCTTCTCACATATACTGGGAAATAAGGACAAGGCCTGCTTCTGAACAGCCAAAGTAGAAAAGTATTGAGTTTGGCAGACAGATAAGCCAGGAAAACTGTAGTTGTGAGTGGGAAGGAAGATGGTCCCAAGAGTGTCCTTGACTTTATGCTGTAACAAAAGAGGTTCAGTGGCAGCCACAGACCTGCTTCCCAAACACTATCTTGTGTTGTTGATTGCCAAAACAAGTGTGCTTCTTCACCAGGAGAATAAAATGTTTGTCATGTCCCAATACATTTCCCCATTGTTCACATAGAAGAAGATTCAAGACATTATACAAGGTAATGTGTTGGGAATCTTAAAGTTGGATATTTTTCCCTTTTGAGTTCATTCACCATGTAGAAACCAGATAACTTTCCTTCCAGCACTGTCTTAAAGATGGACACACACTTCCAGGGTATACTGGATGTGGGCACACTTGTTCTAGAGCCTCTTTAAAACGTTATTGAGACTAAAAGCGTGATTATTGCAGAATAAAATTTTGCAGCTACTTTGTGATGCGCACAACGAAAGCTCTTCTAGAGTAACAGGGATTCATAGCTGAAAGAGCTGGCACATCATATCATCTTTCAGCTTAATATGTGATTGTCCCACCTTCATTAAGGGAAATGAAGATGAGAGGTAGTGTCAGATTTGTGAAGACTCTGTGAAGTTGTCTTTCTTAAAAAAAAGGAAACATGTAAAGAAGGAATTTAATGAGAATTTTACACTCTTCTGAATTTTTCCATGCAAATACATAAAGTTTTGAGATGACAGACTTCATTTTACCCTATTTATTACTTAGAAAAAGAGTTATCACTCAGATCTGGAGGAATAGACCTTTATTTAATGATAGGGAATGTTTTTATTAGCTAACACAGTCTCTTCATTTATTTGGTGCCTTTTATTGCTGTATACTGCTCTGTAGTTGTCAAGACCATAACACAGTGCACATTTTTGCTCCAATTTTTTAGATCTAAGTTATAATTATTGATTAAGTAAGTAGTACCCAAAATCCTTGGCATTTGAAAACTAACACTACACATTAAATATGCTTCAATAAAGATGATAATAGCACAACTTTAGGATAGTTATTCTGACATCTAGTATTGGCACATTAATGCAATACTCATACACGACTCAACTGATAAAGAATTAAAAGAATATAATTAGTCCCTGCCAGTTTGATATAACAGAAAATAGGCCTTGCCAAAAAAAATGTGAATTAATTCTCCAAGCACATTAGAATGTTGGATGATAAAGGCACTTTATTCTTTTAATTGAGGAGTTCTAAACTCTACTCTCCTTCAAAAAATAAAACTGTAGAATAAAGATAATGCTTTCATTAAAAGAATTAAGAAATGGATAAGTGAGTTATCAGAAGTGATTATCCATTTGAATCAACATTACATGGTGATGTTTTTAATAATGTTTCTCTCTGGGACTGATAATGGGAATAATACTGTACACTAATATATAATATAATGCACTTAATATGTTATCTTTTACTATTATTATATTAATCTAAAACATTAATATAATATATTCTATGTGTTACCTGAATATTTACAATATCTACTCTGATCAAAATTTTAATCGTTAGCCTGAACAAATAACAATATCTGGTGGTAACATTTTCAAATGAAAAAATATCAGTAAATACTGACCAGAAGGGGACACTTGCACCAAGGACCTGGATCCCACATTAACCTGTATACTGATAAATAAAATAGTGTAGAAACAGAATTGTTCGTGCATAATTAGATTGAATTATGAGAAAGTGTTTCTGAGAAAGTGTTGAGGATCATAATCATACATCTCTGTATAACATTCTGCAATCATGTTGTACTAATAAAAATATTTTTTCATAACTTGCTTTAATCCTTGGCGTTACAGATGGAGTCAGTACAGAGTAGGAACTTGGGTATATGGAATGGGATTTTACATTTTCTTTTGAATGGCATTATTGTTAGATATTGTTTAGTCTTCTCTTAACCACCCTTTTAGAGCAGTTAAAATATAAAAAAGTAGTGTCCTGCTTACCCTTCTTACAGAAAGCTAAACTGCAAGTCCTGGCAAGCACTTTTGTCCAAATTTGGGACACTGTGCATATGGGGTGAAGCAGATCTGGGCAAGAAGAAAATTTACCTTGCCCTTTACAACTGAGAAGACTTTGTTTTTCAGGGAAGTATAGCTAAAAAATAAGCCTATTCAATACATGAAAAGAAGACTAAGAAATTACTTGATTATTGTTTCTGTATTCCCTAGAAGAAAACCAGAAATTCATAAAGGTCACTTTAGCTTAGAAGAGAAAGGAACATCAAGTAATAATCAACGGAAGCTGAAGCCAAGCAAATTTGTTAAGGGCATAAGTCCCAAATATCAAAGTGTGAGGATAATTAAACAGGAGAAAAACATTATTTCAGTCTAATTAAATAGCATACATTTCTAGTCAGACACAAGTATTGACTTTGACGCAATCTTGACTTCGGGATGACTGCATGAAATGCAAAAAATATAATCTGTAATACACAGCGGGAGAGAGAAGTTGATCAGATTGTTCTAGTTAATCTTTTATATTGTTATTTCATTTTTCAGTAATCTCAACTGATAACTAATTTTAATTGACTCAAAATAATAAATTCTAAACTGAAGACAGAATGTTTTCCATTCATTTTACTGTTTTGGGAGATTTTTATTCTGTTGGAATCTTGTAAATTTTCTGACAGATTTTACAGAAATGTATTCAGAAGTTATTCACAAAAATACTTATGGAAGAAATATTATGCAATTTTGTTTAAAAAAATCCATTTACATGTCATGAGGGATTTGTAATTTGGCTGCTATAAAGCTTATAATGATTCTGATTTTAAATAGCTTAAATTATTTTCCTGGTTTTAGCATCAGGACAGTCAATATATTTTGCATCATATTCCAACCTAAATATGTAAGTGTTTACATTCATAATTTCATAATTAAAGTCTTGCTAAATGAATACAGGTTCTGTGTTGTTTATAGAACTACATCTGTTGAAACTTACTCTCAGTTCATTCAGAAGCAAAGGAGAAAATAGATGCTGATACAAGAAGTTCCCCAACACTACATTCACCAATAGGAATCATAGAATCATAGAATCATAACATGGCCTGATCTGGAAGGGATCTTAAAGATCATTTAATTCCACCCCCATTGCCATGCGTAGGGACACCTTCCACTAGACCAGGTTTCTTAAAGTTTTATCCAACCTGGCCTTGAACACTTCTAGGGATGAGGCATCCACAACTTCTCTGGGCAACATTTTTGTCTCAGTTTAAAAGAAACAAAGATGTCTAACAAGAAAAATGAGGAATCCTAATGGACTAGAAAGAGGGCCTCTCCTCAAAACAACCACAACCTTTGAAATTAAGAGACTTTAATCAGAAAATGTAGAGAAAAAAGTTAACAATTCTTTAATGCAAATATATATATATAGGTATAGGAAAAAAAAAAACACCAACAAAAACAAAAGAAAAGAAAACGAAGGAAACAAACAAAAAAAAGAGGGAAAAAAAAACCACAAAAAACCAACAGAACAGACCAAACAGCAACAATGTAAATTAAACTTTCAAACAAATCAAGTCCTACCTGCCTCTTCAGAGCAGTTATACTTACAGACAGCAGGAGGTGATGCCACACCTCAGGAGGCAGCAACTGTGGTGACTCACTCAAGGGCTCCAACAAGGCAAAGAACAAGGGTAGGGAGAGGTGCCGATCTCAAACTTCACGTGGAAATGGCGTCACAAGGATGGGCTGAAACCCTTCCTGTGGGCAGTGTAAGGACCCTCTCACTGTCTTTTCTCCAAAAGCATTGGGAGTTAGCAACTCCTCTGGAGATGGTGTTAGCCCCTCAACAAGCCTGTAGCACATCCAGGCAGTGGTGATTGTTCTCTCAGAAGAATGGCACAGGGTGAACAGAGTTGGAGGCCAAGCCAGCAACATCCTCCCAGAGCTTCCACCAGCCCAATAAGCAGCAATTGTGCACCCAAGCAGATGGAGGACAAAAGTGTGTATTGAGCACTAGGAAAACCTCTCTCTCATTACCTCCCCAAATCCCTTCCCCAGCCATCACATTGGAATGCAAAGGTATCAGCCATCCCTTTGTTTAGGCTTTAGACGGTTAGCTGGCACTGGGAACAGGTAGTGAGCTGGGCTTCAACAAGTCATCTTGTTCTGGCTTCCAACACCCAAACCACTGTTATTAAATAATTCCATGAAAGATATAAAAATTATAACACTGTTCCAGTACCTTCACAGTAAAGAATTTCTTCCTCATACCTAATTTAAACCTACTCTCTTTCAGCTTAAAGCCATTCCCCCTTGTCCTGTCACTACATGCCCTTGCAAAAAGTCTCAGTCTGTCTTTCTTATAGGCTTTCTTCAGGTACTGAAAGTCCACAATCAGGTCACCCCTGAACCTTTTCTTCAGGCTGAACAATCCCAGTTCTCTCATCCTTTCCTCCTAGTGCTCCATCACTGTTTTTGTTTCACTGATGCTAGACCATACAGGACACTATCACAAGGATATGCACATTCACACCTAGTGAACCTGATTCCTGGTGACCACTGGAGAAATTAACTTTCGTTCTCTCTTCTGAAATGGTTATTTGAATTAAAGCAGTTATTTAGAGACTCACAGATGCTCAGTTTCTTAATAGTAATTAATCCTTTAAACCTCTTGAAGTAGTCACAACAAGAAATAATCTAAAATGTAATCTCACCAAATCGAGTTATTAAAAATAATTACATTTCTTGGGAATGGAAGAAAGGTATTTGATTGCCTGTAATTACTAGATATTGCTTATATCAATTTTAAAGACCTGACATATTCATAGAACTTCGAAGGCTTTAGGATTTTGTATTTCTGATCTTATATATATGCACATGTATATGTGTATATCTATGTGTATATATATATATTGATTTTGAGACAATTCAGTGTTAAAAACTTCCTTATATGTATTCTCCTTTTTTTCTTTTTTCCAAGTGACATTTAAACTCTAATCTGTTCCAGAGTAAAATTCAAAAACTTTTCTCTTACCCTCAGTGTTCTGCTGCAAAATCTATAGTCTATGATGCCTTTAAGAAATCAATTTACTGCTTTAGGCAACAGTCAGAAAATCCTGATACACTTGCCAATTTAATTTTTATAAATTTACTTCATATTTTAAAGCCACTTTCTCTTCACCACATTTCTAGAACTAAGTTGAATTTTGTTATCACCATTTTATACCTGGGAATTTTTGCCTTGAAGGATAAAATCCCTTTGTTTTCCCTTATGAGTCAGGAACCAAGCTCAAATTAAAATTCACCATTCTGAGCTCCACACTCTAAACAATGTCATCTTGTTATTTCTTTGAACAGTATTATGAAAAGATGAAGTGAGGCATAATATTTGAGGTTTTCTGTCATTTTCAGTCTGTTGTTGATCAGATCCACTTCTTGAATTTTATTCTGTGAAATTCAAAATATTGGTTTTGTGTGAGTTTTTTCATACCGTTCCTTCCAATTCTTTCTGTAACAGTCTGTTAACATTTCCATTTGAAATGTTGACAAGCATCTTCACATTATCAGATCACCTTTTCTTTGTATCTTAACCAAGCTATACCTATGTAGTTTTTAAAGCTTTCTTTCCGCAAGTGAATTTTGGGAAGCCTTTAGTCAACTTTGTTATCCTTCTTTGCATCTTAATCAGTTTCCTGATTATTAAGTGAAATATGTATGTGCGACCACACAGAGTAGGAACCTGGCAGGAAGGAATGAAAGTCAGATAGATCTTAAGTAACAGTGTGATTTTGTAATATATAGTCAGAATTGCTAATATTATATATATCAGAGAAGATAAGAGAACAGTGAAATACAGAATTCACTGACTTCCATGTCAAAATATTCCCTTAGTTCAGTGGGGCCAAAATTTGTCTGATATACACCTTGTAAGGATATCCAGAATGTGTGGATCTGTTCTATCAGGTTACTAGGTGCCATGATTTAGGAATGGTATTCCACAATTTAGTGTTCCCACTGAACCACTGCAAATCAGGCATCGCTCTCACGCCCATGGTAGGATGAAGAGGAGAATTGGAGACACAAAAGCAAAAGATCATGGGTTGAGATAAGAACAATTTACTGGAAACAGCAAATAAATAAGACATCAAAGATCAACAGCAAAATACGAATGACAGAGTTCACCCCTCAGGGAAAACCCCTGACAATACTCAACCCTTCCCTCCACCATACTACCCCAAACCCTTCCCTCCTCCCAAAATGATGTGAGGTGGTATACAATAAGCTCCAGGTCCTAGCCATGAGCTGTCCTGGCTACTGCAAAAATTAGCCCTGTCATGGCTGGAACTAGAACAGCATGTAAAGATTATTCAACATGAGACAAATGCAAGAGACTTGGACAGCTATAAATAAAGCACACAGAGAGACAGAGGTATTCACACTATTTGCATCCCTCACCAAAGGAATTCTTGTCTGCTCCTAACATTTTGTGCCTCATTTTTGGTTTTCCAGTCACTGCTCTTGTGCATTCAGGAAAATGAACTGCCTATTTGTAATCCTTCTCCTTTTTATCATTTGAGTGTCTCCTACCTGCACTACGTCTTCTTTGATATCTTTTCATCGAATTTGTCCCAAACTTAGTCCAACTCCAGCTGTTAACCCAGCACTGCTGCCTCCCAAACTATCACATCCACACATATTTTGAACAAATGAGACGCTCCTAGAGATGGTGTTTCTACCACTTTCCTGGGAAGCCCATTCCAATGCCTGAATACCCTTTCAGTGGTGGAATTTTTTATAATATCCAACCTAAATCTCCCCTGACACAACCTGAGAACATTTCATCAGGTCCTGTCACTTGTTGCCTGGGAAAAGAGACCAACTTTTACCTCACTACAACCTCCTTTTAGGAAGGGGTAGACAGTGATGAAGTCTCCCCTGAGCCTCCTTTCCTCCAGGCTAAACTTACAAGTGATTCCCTTTCCATGAATTTTTTGTATGTACCTATTGACCAGATGGAGTAAGCATAAAGAGTAAGTCAAATTGCTGGGAACTATTCATGGTTAGGGTATGAGTAGTTTTATTAAATACCTTTTTTTTTTTTTTTTTAATTCTAAATTAAGCAAAATTAATGTAATATTTCATGAAAAGACTGGATTAAAGCTCCAGTTGAGGAGATATATGCTTCACAGCCTTAGAAAAAAATTAAGCCTGTGTGTCAACATTTTAAATCACACAAAACTGCTACTAGCACATGAGTATTAGAAGAGGATGTGTCACACTTGCTTCTGTTGCATCCCTCTTTTTTCATCTGATGAATATTTCATTTATTCCTGTAGTGTGAAACAGTTATAATGGAAAGAACGAGAGGTTTCTTTTTTTCAAATTTACAGTAGCCTCAAAGTTATGGCTTTCATGAGAGTTCCTCAGACAATGGAAGGAAGACCTATGTAGAGTGTTTGCAGTCTCCCCATATCATTTATTTGTGTGAGGATCCTAAGAGTATAGACCTCTGTTAACCCCCTTCTCTGAAAAGTCTTAAGGATAATCCTCATATAAGAGGGCTTTCCTAGGCCATTGTAATTGCCATGGGAAATATGGGAACACACACCCACATACAGGGTATTATAAGGGAGTCATAATGCAAATTGAGATGGAGCAAAGTTTTCTCAGAATATTCAAAATTTTTTATTGAGGCTTTTTATTTTGTGTGTGCACCATATCTGCAATACTTTTAATTTGGGAACTCTTAGGAGTTTACCAAATGGAAGATACCATAGTGAGGAAAAACATCTCACCGCGTATTATATTTCAATAGATAATGAGCAACAGTATTGCTCACATGCTGTTTCAAAACACAGTGATATCTTAGTAAACCTATCTGCACACATGCTTTTCAATTTGTTTTTGCTAAGGAACATAGCCTAGATATTTCCAGGTACCTCGTACCAGTCTGTTTGCCAAGTAAGATCCTATCTTTCCTGGTTATGTTTATCAGAATGTATTTTCACATTAAATTGGAAACAAATGAGTCTATTGCCATTCCTCTCTGGAGTACACATATTCTTGATGCACGGATTTAACACAAGCTTAAGGGGAGAGCGATTTGTGTGAATCCCTTGTTAAAATATTGGCAACACATCACTGAGGATTTCCTCCAGCAAGGGAACAGATTATACCTCTGTGAGCAGAATGCAAAACTGCATGGGGTTTCTTTGTGTTTATTTGCAAAATTACATACACAAACAGCAAGGAAAACATAATTAGAAATAGTCAAACTGGTTAATGACATAAATATGGAAAAATCACAAATTCAGAGTATTTGCTTTGCAGCAAGAAAATGTCACTCAAACATTATCTATGAAACTACAAACAGGATTTGATTTCTGAATACTTACATTAGACTTAAAAGAAAGATGAAACTTTATTGGGTGAAAACACATGTAATTACTAATGCTTATTAATGGCCTGTTAGGTTACCTAAATTTTATAGCATTTCACAGATGCTCTAGAGTTGCCACCTGTGTTCTAGCAGTCATTATCAGCAAAAAAAGCAGGAATGAATTTCTACAGATATAGTCTCATACCTGTTTATCCCAGGTAAATGTCTCAAATACCCTAATAGTACCAAAATTATATTTAGCCAATTACATCCTCAATTTCTGTGTTCTGTTTTTTACCCAAAATGCTAAATTGCTGATTTTATTATCCTCTCAGACTGTTAATAAAAGTACTCTACACTAATAGAAACTGTGCAGAGGAACTCTGAGTACGACTTTATATTTACAAGTGCCCATTAAATTAGTGTAATAGATACAAAAACATCTACAGTTTCTACATACCAATTTAAAATTACCATTAACTCCCTTTAATGATCAGCTTTAAGATAGCTGAGATATTTGGACTTTTCATCTTTGGTCTGTTGCCTTAAGGAGGGGGGAAAAAATTTTCCAAGGCAACTGTATGTGGGTGAAGCAGAGAAGAGTTCTTTTACTTATAGAATTTGGGGGTACAGAATATAAAGGAGTATAAAAAAGTATAAAAGTATAAAAGAGTACAACATGTGTTGACAAGTAACAGATAGAAAAGACCGGTGCTAGGTTGAACTCATGGCCTTAGGAACCATGAGAGCTCTTTCCAAGCACCACCTCTTCAAACATGCAGAGTAAACTAATCCAAAAGGCATCCCTTTCATTTCATTCCCGGCTGTATCCAGCCAACCCCTGAGCCACTCTGCCTTGTCTTACAGAAGCAAACAAGGGGCAACAACCTGCCCCTCCCAGGTGAAAGACCCTTTCACCCAC
>JAWWEW010000001.1:62826641-62858238 GCA_035583185.1 Anabacerthia variegaticeps
ACATGTTCCCCAGGCATGGTGTTCCAGCTATTATCTGAGCCTTAAGACAGCTAGCACAGGGTTAGAGGTTGCTAGCTACTCTATATGTGAGAAATTACCTAGAAGTATAAAAATCTACAAATTCATGAAAAACCTAAGGCATCAGGTCTTAGAAAACTCTATTTTTTTTTTTTTTTTTGTCTTTTAAAAGGTTATACCTCAGGACAATTATTCAGTCAGAAATGTATAGAAAAAATAAACAAACAAGTAAACTCAAACAATATATTAATATTATCTACTAAAATCATACATGTAGATACTATTGATAAATATCCACCAGGATATTTAAAGAACTACAGGAAAGAAAAACACAAAATAAAATTTAAAAAGGTACATAAATATAAAATGCATACCAAAAATTGTAGTATATTTGCTATAGAAGTATTAAAACAAGCAGAAGAACCAAGCCTACTGTACACTGCTGCTTATTGCTCAATACAAGAATATCCAAGTTAGAATTCAGTTCTCAGTACCCCAATGTATGCAATACCTCTGAGTCAGTTTACACATGCATTCTGCTCTAGCACATGCCAACAAAGTCCTTAGCTGAAGAATTTCTGTTTCACACTGAGTTTGGATTTATTATTCATTAATAAACTTGTATGGAGTTTGAATCAACATATAAGAGCCAAGATACCTGTCCACAGTGTGGGTGTCCCTCTATGGTGTTAAGAAAATGCAACATTCTCTCAAGTATTCTACTAAACATCATGTATGAATTGATATGCATGCAGGTACCTAACACACCAAACCACCGCTAAAGTTTATTTTTGAAAGTCAACCCCCCTGAAATACAGTGCTAATTTACACCAGGCAGAAAAGCACAAGCAGCAAACCCGTTCTGGTGCTTTTGTAACATCACCTTTTACACACGCACAACTGCAAGACTGTACCGTACCCTTGCTTTATGGCCTGCCTGACTTCCTGCAGGAGCTCCTACCCATACCTGTGAGAACCTTATCTCCCCTTCCAGTGGAGGGGGTACCTTTCACACAGACAAGGCAGAGCAAATATACACAGTGCTTTTCATGGGAAAGAATTTCTCTCCCATGCTAGATCTTCCCTAGCCACAGGAACTGCCTTGAATAAATAGCTTCATATTTCCCTTCTCAAAGTAAATCTGCGTAATATTTTATCCTACATATAATAAACTTTTACAGTATACAAAGTATACAAGTGTAGGCTGAATGGTCACATTTATGTAAATTGTTACGGTTTCTCAGAATTCAAGCAGGTCAGCCTACCTGGACGCCATTCCTTATTTTTCTTAATATTCATCTCTATGTTGTCTAAAAGAATGCTCTCACAGCAGGCAACATGGATGCTCTTCACATCGTCTCTTTGTAGAGTCTAAACTTCATAAGCCTAAACTAAAAAGTAACAGCATCACTATAGAGCTGTTTTACAGCTGTTTACAGATGCTTTGCCCACTTTTAGATCGTAAAAAATATGTGAATAGTATTGAAGAATGACGTCTAGAGAAAATTGTCATGAAAGGAAAACATATTGAGGTTTACATTATATAAGTCTCAAGCCTTGTAGCATTCCAACTGTTAACATCTTACTTTGTTCCCAATTACTTCATAATTATTGACAAACATAATTTTTAGTTTCGGTGTTATGCCTTGAAATCTGTTTTTGTCACCAAAACCTCTTTAATATGCAGTTAAAAAAAAAAAAAAAAAAGCCCTCACAAATCTGTTAACTTTGTTGAATATTACTTTCAGACACAAGCTCTATTACCCAGAGGCCTATAAGGTGTGAATGTGAAAGCTGGTGGCAACAAATCTAAGACAGATGAAAAACAAAACAAAACAAAACAAAACAAAAAAAACCCAAAAACCCTGTAGTTTTTCTGCTCAGTATAACTGTTTTTATTGTTAAGTATGAACGCTTTGGAAGCTATTTTGCTCAGGGGATTAGAAAAACGATACAGATACCTTTTGCTCTAGGTCACTGTTTCAAGTCTGTCTCAGACAAATAATGAGAAAAATTTATTTTATCATCTGCTGGCTCTGGAATGATTTGCACCAAATGATTTGACAATTCAAGAGAAATCATAATGGACCTCAAACTCATCAACTTTTCATCAAAAATAAATCTTGATTGCAAGTTTTACCAGACAGGTGACAGCTTTCTTGGCTTAGAAAAACTGGTACTGTTACTTCACTAGCTATGTCACTTCAATGGATGAAAAAAACTAAAACTTTGTATTTCGGCAAGCTGGAGAGCACAATTGTTATCATTTCATATAGTCAATAAGCTAAAAACTATTATGGTAGTTTAAATTATGATATTGAACTTGTATTTTCATCTCACTTTTTAAGAATTGAATAGCTAGGAAACTTTATTGAGTATTATCTGAAGAATGCACTAGAGGTTCAGTTCTTATTGCTTCCTGATAAGGCCTGGGTCTATAATATATTTTCTTTGAAGAAAAACATCCAAAACATAAACTTACAATTCCTTTTCAATTTCTCCTTTTCTGTAATATGTATCCTATCTTGTATTTAGCAAACACTAAATTGAAGTCTGTAAACTAGATATTTCACCTCTCAGGTGCATGTCTGAGCCTCCAGCCCCATCACCCCTGCTAGAAAATTGTCATTATTTCTCTTGGGCTGAAATAACATTTTATAGTTTCATGCATAGTGAAATATTTGCAAGAAATGGGCTTGACAAAGTATCATATTAGGATACCTTATAAATGGATAGTTGGCACCTGTCTCCAGAGTAATATAAGTCCATTTCAAAACCTTTCACAGCCTGAATAAAAGAGATAGTTTAAACCAATTTTGCCTGAGGCCAAGATTCAGAAAGGCATTGAGGATTTTGGATTATTTTTCTTTTTTTCTCTGCTGAATCAGACTTGGTTTCCTCAATGACTTTGGGAAACTGTTTCTCACAACTGTTAGCTAATGACTAGCTCTGAGATTAGTTTCCCTCAAGTGCTCATGTAGAGAGCATGATACATCTCATTGACATTCTTGGGGTTTAAACATTGACTACAAAATATTATTGTATGACAGGCAGTTCTCTAGAGGCAGTGGTATTTGTTTGTCTTTATTAGAGAATTACCTGTAAGAACTACCCTTTTGAGCATAATTCCTGGGGAAATCTCAGCTAATTTTCACATTCTGAGAGCACTCTAGAACTCCCTAATAGTGGAGGATATTATTTCTTCCAGACATCTCCTCCTCCTACACCAAATTCACTGCAGGATCCAGAAAAAAATTTAATCTTTGACCAAAAACTCATTCTATCTTACTTTTATAACAGACACAAAGATATAATTTGTCCATTCTTCTCAATTAAAATAATGTTCCTTTTTTTTATTTTTTTCCTGAAGATTCTTTAATAGACCAGAAATTGTCTTTTGAATTTCAATTTCACTGGCTCACACAGAACACTTCAGAAAGCTACCTCCCTTTGGTGATTGCCTCTTTATTTTTATACATTCCATTTACATGTCCAGTTGTCACTGAAGTTTACGTTTTCTCTCAATCTGCTTTTACAGAAACAGAGATGATACAAACACATAAGGATAATCACTGCTGAATGAGAGGAGAGATCTAATTACACAAGACATGGAAAATGCAGAAGCGCTGAATGGCTTCTTTTGCATCACTATCTACTAGTTAAACCAGCCTTCAGGAATCTCAGGTACCAGACACCAGGGAAATACTCTGGAGAAAAGAAGATGCACACTTGCTGGAAGAGGATCTTGTCAGGGAATACTTAAGCAAACCAGACATACACAAATCCATGGTCCATGAGGGAATACACCCATGACTGCTGAGAGAGTTTTCTGATGTAATTGCAAAAAAAATTAATACTATTCCTATTTGCAGAAAGGGCAAAGAGGAAGACCCAAGGAGCTACAGGCTGCTCAGCCTCACCTCAATCCCTCTGAAGGTCTCAAAGAAGCTAAATCTAAACCCCATTTTAAGGCATGTAAACATGACAGTGATCAGGAGTACTCAACAAGGATTCACCAAGGGGAACACACTTAGATGACTTGAACTTCTGTGGTGAAATGACTATCCCAGCAGGTGAGGGTAGAGGAGTAGATATTACCCACCTGAATTTCAGCAGAATCTTTCACACTGTCTCCTTTAAGACACTCATAGACAAAGTGATTATGTATGGGCTGTATGAGTAGACAGTGAGGTGGATTGAAAACTGGATGAACAGACAGACCTAGAGGGTCGTGATCAGTGGCAGAGTCTAGTTGGAGACCAGTGACTAGCAGTGTACTGCAGGGGTCAGTACTGGCTCACTGTCCTGCTTAACATCATTAATGATCTGAATGATGGGGTAGAGGTCACCCTCAGCAAGTTTGCTAAATACACCAGACTGAGAGGAGTCACTGATGGTTGTGCAGCTACCCAGAAGGATCCCAAGAGGCTAGAGAAATGGGCTGATGAGAACCTCATGAAGAACCTCCTCAACAACTAGCAGTGCAAAGTCCTGCAGCAGTGAAGGAACAACACCAGACACAAATATAGGATCTGGTGGTAATGGTGGAGACCAATTCGAATAGGAACCAGCCATGAGCCCTTGGTGCAAAGATTCATGTTGTCCTGAGCTGCCTTAGGCAAAGGATTGCCTAGGGTCAGGGAAGATGATCCTTCCCTTCTGCTCGTCCCCAGTGAGGGCACGCCTAGAATGCTGTGTTCAGTTCTGCGCTCCTCAGCATAAGGAACCATGGACATATGGAGAACCCAGTAAAGGGCCACAAAGAGAATTAAGAGACTGGAGCATTTCTCTTTTGATATAAGGTTGAGAGAGCTGGGGTTGCTCAGCCCAAAGAAGAGAAGGCTCAGGGGGATCTTATTAGTATATAGAAATACTCAAAGGTAAAGAGGAGAGAGCTAGGATCTTTTCAACAATGCCCAGTGACAGAACAAAAAGAACGGGTCTATCTGAAACACAGGACATCTGAACATCAGGAAATACTTTTTAAGTCTGAGGGTGACTGAGCACTGGCACATGTTGCCCCGGTATTCTCTGAAATCTCTCTCCCTGGAGATACTCAAAAGCTGTCTGGACATGACCCTGGATGACTGCCTTTAGGTGGCCCTGCTTTATCAGAGAGGTTAAACCAAAAGACCCTTGTCACCCTGCACTCAGTTAGAGAACGAAATTACGGAATAATGGGAGTAGGATTCAGTTTGCCTGAATTTAGGTCTTCACAAAGAAGCCATTTACGTATGAGCTGCATGTGGTGATCCAGTGTTGATTAATTAACTGTCTAGACTCCACAGACCTGAACAACTAGGGACAGGAATCTGCTGCTGAAGCCAAGACATCTAGTGTAATTTTCTACAATGCAGGTAACACCATTGACCTCCATCTGCTAGTCCAGAAGTCTGCAAGTCTCCTGTAGTTCTTGTGCCACATTTGTCAGTTTCATGCTGACCTTCTGGATACTGTTAGAGAAGTAAAATGATATGAGACATGAATGTAAAAGCCCAGTTTTCTGTCAACAATAATGGGAGCTTTGGCACCTATATACAGATACGTTATAGCCAAATGCCCCCAGTCTGGAGTTTCCTCCTGTCCTATGTGCAACAGAAATACTTGAAGCAAAAATTTAATATATATATGACAAGTATATTCATAACTGATTTTCCTACATCAGAATTTAATGTATTTGTCTAAAATATTCAGATATGTTCAGAACATTACTGATTTATTGACACTATTGATTTATCTGAAAAAACTGGCTTAAATTAGTATCTGAATTAAACTTATCAAGGTAAAAAATATCTGCTAACATCCATTACTGATCTATTTTCCACATCAGTTAAAACCAGGCATATTTGTGCTCGTTTAGCCAAGCCCATACCACACTGCTCCAAGATGTATATAAATCAAATTTTTAGCTGCCTAGTGCATAGAAGTTTCTCTTGCCAATCAGGACATCATCAGCCAGTGACGTTATCTTATGACATGAAGAAATATTATTCTCCACCTTGTAAAGAAAAGCAGAGCTTGGTAATAGTGTATGCTGTCTAACATGGGAGCCAACTGGCACACTTTTCCAGGCTGTATTCATGTGCCTTCTTCTGGGCTCTCCTCATATTTCCAAAACTTAAAAGTAGCCAGTGGTGTTCAGTTTAGATTAAGGAGTTCCAGGATTTGAGGAAAAATAACAGAGCATTGACAAATATCAAAGTTACTTGTCCCTCTAATTTCTCCATGATTGCACTGGAGAACTTACAGTTAAATCTGTCTTTGGTCAACATTTTTCCTGATGAAATGACTGGTTTTCATCTAGATCAAGACACAAAATTTCAGCCCTCTTACAGCTGCATTCATCATTTCTTATAGCCTGCTACTTGTAATAACAGATATGCTTCTTCTCAGAGTTAATCAGTGGCCCACAGAGATTGTTTGGGACAACCCAAAACCAAAAAAAAAAAAAAAAAAAAAAAAAAAAATAGACTACTGCAATAAAAGGGCTTTTTAACATGTAGAATATTGGCAGATTAAGTCCACAAATCTTAATAGGCCTAGAATGATTGCCCATGAAAGTGCTTGGATTTCTCTGTTGATGGTTTTCTTTTTGTCTTTCTCTGGTTTTGAATCAGATGAAAATGATACTCTTTTCCAGTCATCAGTAAAAAGATGAATACAGTTTAACTAGTAGTAGAATTTGCATCAAGTCCTATTTTCCACATCACTGAAATTCCAATTTTCTTTCCAATGCTTAGTCAGGAATGCAGTAACTACCATCCCCTAGAAAACATCTGTATCATACTGTATTATTCAGTATATTCCAATGTTGCATTTCTCAAATACTCCATGTGTCCAGAACATTCATTGCACCTGACTAGAACAGCCCATAAATATTCTAAGTGTTCAAAGTACAGCATCTGGCATGCTCATTATTAGCCTTTCAGTCCTCATTTTATTTATCATTTCGGTAATGACTTTTTAGTTCAGACATGATGCCCTGTGTCAAAGTACATCTTATTAGTTTTCACAAACTATAGACTGATGCAATAATCATGTCAAAGATTCCCTTATCATAATTTCTATAACACTGGGGACACTAACAGATATTACAATTGTCTCCATGTTCTGTATTATTAATGATAACAGCTGCAAGTCTTACATGTTGCAGCAGTCTGAGCTGAGACCTACCATATTTTGACATATGACCAATTAACCTAAGTTGAGAATTGGTACATTTCTTCAGAAAAGTGTTAAACTACTGTTAGCAGTTTGAAGAGGAAAAATGGGTTCCTTTTAACTCCATCTGGCACGTACTGAGATTCCAAACTGTTGCTAATAAAATCCTGAATCTTATATAGAGTACACAGTGAAAAGAAATCTGGGGAAAAAAGAGTGAGTAATGAACTTTGATAATTGCAAAAACAGAGAAGATGACAGGAAGACACAGAAATAATATTAAATAACAGTAACATAGTGTGCTTTATTTAAAATGTGTCTGATGGTTCTTGTAACTAGAATTCCAATATATTAGAAAGAGAACTGTGCATGTGTTATCTGGAAGCAGAAATCTTATTAAGATTTTAAATAACCCAGCATTATTGGGTAGATTTAATTTACCCCATATTAAAAGAAAAAAAAAAATAAAATCAAAACAAACCCAACCAAAAATAAGTGCATGATTCTTTCAATCTGTTTGACACCTTCAGACCTACATATGAGAGAACTCTACAAATATTTAATAAATTTAATGGTTTGAGTTTTAGGTAAAGTTGCAAGGAATTAAAAACAAAGAAGAAATGACAGAGGGTATATGAATAGAGACCTGCAGAAATGAAAATTTCCTGGACAAAATCTCAAGGTACTCAGAGTAACAAGAAATCATTTATAGAATTATCTCTTAGTAACCAAAGATAGTCAACCATACACCAGCTAGAGGAGAAGCCATCCTTGACCTACTTGCAAATAGAGAGGAATTTATTGAAAATTTGAGAAATATAGTGAAGCGTGAAACAGCCACAATGAACTAGCTGAACCTAGAAAAAAACAATGAGTTTACAGAACAACGGCACAATAGTACTGAATTTTAAGACAGAAAATTAGACTCAAATCCACAACAGCTGATAAGCCAGGCAAATTTATGGACAGGTCTCAAGAACAATGAGAGTGAGAGAAAGCTTCACAGGACTTTTCACACTAAGTCATTGGAGCCACTAAATGAGAAACTTCTGTAGCTGATCAGCATGAGTTTATGAAGTCCATGGTCCCACTTAACCACTCTTCCAGCTTAACTTCTCTTCATAATTAGTGTCTCTCCCACATATCTGTGTAACAGAATCATATAGGTATTAATGCCAAGTGTTTCATTAGAATAGCATAACAAAAGTTTATCCATAAAAATGCCTCTAACAATTTCGGCTTGACCATCTGAGAGATCAGCAAAATAAAATAGTAAACCTAGAATTACAGAATTTAAACTCATTTAAAGAAATGAGTTTTCCAAGGCAAAATGCTATTAATATTAATATTATTAGTAATACTATTAATAACAATATGAAAAATTCTAACAACAACAATAATTACAGCAGTTTATTGCACATGTATTTTCCAGAATAATGGTTTAGACTGATGAGGTAAAATCTGTAAATTTAGCATTATAGGAATTCTCAGCCTAGTGTCATGAATTTGGACCAGGAATTCAGGACCTTACTGAATTGGGCAATACTCCTGCTTAGGACCATGAGTTTTGAAAAGATTGCTAACATTAGACCAACACCATAACAAGCACAAAGACTTCCTAACATTCACTGCTTTTCAAATCTTGATGAGGTGATTTCATTCAAAGACAAAACTATAGGGTGTGTATGTGGAGGGGGAAATTGACTATGGCTGACTGCCTTTGTTTTAGTTCCATCCCAAGAACCTTTTCTATTTAGTTCCTCTGAAAAGTTGACTAGATAGAGTGTCTTATTTCGGGATTGCTCTTTCAGCTAGTATGCAATCTCAAGACCTGTCCTCATGCTTGCCCTCTGTGAAGTAGATGCTATTCAGAGGACAGGCTTGTTCTTGTGTGCTTCTTTTCTCCTGAGACTGCAGTCATGCACAAATCTTCCTCCAAGGCTTCTTCTGTAATCCATGAAGTTGCTAGATAATCACAGTACTAACTTCTCTCAGAGAATGGTTAGACCTGATAAGTTGTATCAGAAACACTAATGTCTTGTGGGTATTACTAGATCCTCTTCTCACCTGGAAAATAGTAGACATAACATTTATGAAGGGTGAAAGTAATGGTCAGACAAATTGTTGAGCAATAATCTTGACTGAAAATAGTTTTTCCAATAAATTAAATCCTTCAGTTTTGTAGAAAAGGTTTATGCACAAATATTATTTAACACATAAGTTGAAAACCACATCTCAAAGAACTAAATGAACATATTAAAAGCATCAGGACCCATTCCTTGAATCACATCAGCTGATTCCAAACAGCTGGTATCCATACTATTAAATTTTTATACACTCCAGAGAAAGTATGGACTCCCCTAATTTGTCTATTGGGACTGAGGGAATGACTTGTGACCCATCCTAACTCTCAAGAAATTAATAAAAATTGGTCAGGAAATTGCTAGAGACCAAAGCAAAATCATGCTAGTAAATAATTGAAGCACTTTAAGAAATTTAACAATATGTATATATAAGCAATAGTTACAGCGCTCAGGAGTTCTCTTCATACTCTTTATTGAAGACCACACGACATTCCAGCAAACTATTGCTTTGACAGAAAAAGAGAATGCTACTTTTTATAATTCTTGATATAGCACCTGGTACGTCAGGGAAATAAATTTGGGGACTACAGAATGTCTGGAAGGAGTGACTCTTAAATTCAACTTACTAGGACCAAGAGTCATAGTAACTGTGGTATAACAGAAGAGTAAAACTACAGTTGTAGAGGGATGATTTCTTTATTGAAGACAACATGGATTACAGTTTTACAGTTTTCTGCTGAAGATCTCCCACTTAATCAAGCAGACTGCAGGAAGATCAATAGCTGGGTAGATTGTTTAAGGCAGAATTGTGGCCCAGAAAACTACAGTAACTTTTATTCCATATTAAATAACCAAATGGAAAACTAGAGTTGTGGCTGTATCTATAGTGTTATACAGAGGGCCAGTGTTAGAGCAGATGCAGTATTAGAAATTTAAATTTTACTATAAAGGACAGTGTGGCAGAGAAGGTGCCCCACAGGACATAAAAACAGATTTTTCCAATTTTAATAGGTTGTAAACATTTATTATTAAAAATTTTATAAAGTGCTATAAAAGACAAATTTAGCAATGCAAGAACAAAATACCTCATGAGTGAAAAGGCAATGCAAGTAAAGGAAAACAAAATTGTAGATTGATTGGCTAACAGTTTGTACAAAAAGATCCATGAGGAAAAGTTTGAGGTGTCGTAGTCTATATGGCAGAACTTTATCTCTAAAAGATTCTGCTCTCACTTTACTATAGCACATTCTAGGTTTTACAAAATTACTGGAAATTCATGGGGAAAAAGAAACAAAATTGTCAGTAAAGATTACTTGATATGTATTTTTAAAATGTACAGAAGAGTGCCACTCTAACAATACACAAGCATTTTAACAGTGTGTATTATAAGGTTTTATGTCTGTTTTTACAATGAACCTTGATTGTGTTTCCTATTTTGCCTGATTGAGTAATAGATAATTAGTCTTCAGGAAGAACATTTTGCATAGCAATACATGGTTGTATAACGAAAATGTCTCAGAAATATTGCCTCATTATTTTTTTTCCTTGCTGTAGTAGAATTTTTGGGGGGTTGTTTGATTTTGTTTTTTTTTTTTTGTGTTGTTATTGTCTTTTGTTTGTTTGATTAAGTTAAAAAAAAAAAGGTGAAAATGGGTTCTGGTTTCTGCTTTTCTGAAAAATCAAGCAAATATTTATATATATATTTCTTACTTGGCTTTGTTGTTGTTGTTTGTTGTTGTGGTTGTTGTTTTTGTTTCATCCTACAAGAATCCAGAACCTCCTCAAGTACCCATTTAATTTAAAAGAGAGAACCAGTCATCACACAATTAATCTGCTGGATGATAATGTGAGAAAAATCTGTTCAATAGAAGTTGTATGAAATGAATTATTTTATTGATTACAATAAACCTTCAAGTTTTCATGGACAACATATGTTAATGAATGTCAGAATTAGGGATATTTTATACATGTACAAAAACTTTTTTGACATACATACATAGGTGATATGCATCATTTTATGAATTCCTAGCACAGCTATGACAGTTTTAAACTTTGTCCTCTTGCTGACATGAAACAGGCATAGGTGGAGGGTGGAAAAAAAATAGTAGGAAAACCATTAAATTAAACAACACCCTCTGGCGATAAGATTGAGAGGGTGATGAAGCACGATTTTTTGCTATTCCTCATTTCCTTTCCATGCATGGAGAACACAAACTTGGTTTGGGTTTATTAGCTTACTAGACTTTAAAAATAATTTTATAATCCTGAATTATCTTTATTCAATCTCTAAAATGAACATGAATAAACTCCTGTCTCATCCTCTCTGCCTTTTAAACTTCTATATTTAAACTTTTGTCCTTTCTCTCAATATTATACAAAAATGGTAGACTGCCCTGCAGACACATGCTTGGTCCTTAATAAAACCCCTTTAGTTCACTTTGGCTACAGATATCCAACTCAAGATATTCTATGATTCTGTAATTCTGTAGTATCATTAATGATCCATCAGACACAGCCAGTGTAGGAAACTTGAGACACAGATTGTTCCTTATTATATATATTAGTTGAGATGATTTTCTATTTTTTTTGTTTTGTTTTGTTTTGTTGTATATTTCATACGACAGTACTGAACAACTATTGCAGTTTATCATCTTCATTTAAGCATAAATTTGATCAAAAGACTGACTGGAAAAAGATTCTTATACACACTGACAATGATATAAACTGGCATTACTAGAAAAAATTCAAATTAAGTCATTCAAGATCCTGGCCTTGATTCTATGGGTGACATTTAGTAGCATTTTCCAGATGGTTTATACTACCCTAAGAACAGAACACAGCTGTAAGCCCAGTTTAATGTTTGTCATTAAACCAAATTCATTACTACTTTGTACAGAAAAGTAACCAAAGTACTTACAATAAATCAGTGAAACTGGTCCTCAAGCTTGCAAAAACAAGAGCCGATAACACTCCTCCATAAGTCAATATATTTTTGTTTTCTTTTTCCCTTTGTATCATTAATGAAGAGGGATTGAGAATCCATTGCATGTTACTAATTATCAACTTCCACTCTATATGGTCAATAGCTTCTTTAGTACAGATGTTTTCTACATATCCTATGTACATCTGAGCCAGGTGAGTGGCAAATGGGTTTTACTTGGGATTGTACAATAAGATTCTACTATTTAAATAGAGAACTCTTTTTTGAAAGGGGGAGACATTGCCTTTTTTAATTATTTAAACTTAAAAGAATCATCTTAGATCTTCCAATGCTTTAGCAACTCAAAAAATGTGTCTTCAAAGCTCTTCCTGGATTTTGGTGATACTAGTTACATGACTATCCACTAGCTGGTTGGATCTGACACACCAAAGCAGAAGATCAAACAGGACATTTTCCTGCCTGCTCAATCTGGTTCAAGAGTTTCTAGTGGCTGTTTCACTATCACAGTTGACCACTCCTTAAGAGCTCTTAGTGCATCTTGATAAACATATGTACAAAAGATTTAATGCAACTTTTGCTCAAACTGAATCTGAAAGCTCATTCTTGCAAAACGAGTAACTCAGACACCTTTCAATACTAACTTTACAATTACTCTGTGCCTTTAGAAGCTTTATAGTGCCATGAAAGATAAATAAGATTACATTGACTAAGGAATTGGAATGGCAAATGATGTTCCAGTAACAGAAAATAACTCTCAGAGTGATGGAAAAGACCAGACAGAATTAATTATGTTTGTGTGTTAGATGGAGGGAGATAATTCAGTTCCAAAATTACTGGTGATTCTAGCAGAATTCTTCCCCCGGCACTCAATTATGCTCTTCAAAATTTTGCTTCAATAGAATGTATGAATCAGAAATCCACATGTATTCAATGTCATAATATTATGTTGATTGTAGGGCAAAGATGACTACAGAAATGGCATATCCATTTTTGATTTTACAGGAAGTTAACATCTTGACATTAGACAAAAACTGAACAAAATAAAATTAAATGCATTTTGGTTCTTCTCAAGGTAAAACAAAGTCCTCTTAAAGAGTAAAAAAGCAAGTTATATGTCTTTGTACTTTTAAGATAAAGAGTACACCTTAAATTGATGGGCATGGCTGAGACTACAGAATAGGTAACATCTTAAAGATAGTTTCAAAATGTATTTTACAAAAGTAGTGTTCTTCACATTACCTAACCATCTATCTTAACAGGAAAGCTCATTCTTATCTTAAACTTTCTAGAGGAAACAGTCTTCACTTTATGTTCTTATTTTACTTTTTTCCTTTCCATACACTGAAGCTGAAAACAAATAATTTAAATTAACAAACTGAAAATAAAAAAGGCCTGTTCAGAATCCTGCCTGCAGGTCTTTAAAATGATGAAAGCGCTTTACATTATAAGATTTCTCTAGTCTCTGAACATGGATCCCAGTTTGAAAGATTGAAAATCTCCCTGAAGTCTGAAACACTTAAATAATTTAGATTACATTTAAATTGTGCTACACTTTATAAGCCCAGAACCATAGTCACATCTTTACCGGAAAGCTTATAAAAATTTGAAATGCTCCAATAATTTTAAATCTTGTAGAAGCCTAGTACTTTCCAAATTAAAGTGCTAATAAAAAAATTAGCACTGAAATTTAAATCTCCATATGCAGTGTAGAATGATTTAAAATTATTGAAGCTTTTCAATTTTTTATGAGGTCTCTGTGCAGAAGTGAATCAAACAGCACTTTCAATACAATGGAAATAAGATAGAAAATAAACATAGAAAAAACTGTCACCAACGTAACAGTGTAGTATGAGAACTTTTCCAAGGTGCTAAACAAGTTTTGAAAGAACAGTTGCATATTGAAAATTGAGACGGATATAGCCTTCTTCTTAAAACATTTTCATAAAACTCAGGAGATACTTTAGGTTCTGATTTTGTGCAAGCTACTTAATTTCTTTTAATCTCCATTTCTCCCTTTCTTATTTAGATTATAAATTCATTGGGACAAGAACTTTCTTTTTTGTAGTTGATATTTATTTGACTAAATGCGGATATCTACTATGTCTATATCCATATCTAACCAGTACTGCTTCATAGTGAGTGGAGAGACACATATAATTTTTGAAGACTGTTGATACAATAGTAAACTCCTCAATAAGGTAAAGATCCCATCCTGAAGAAGCCTATTAGTCTCCATAGACAGTAAGGGGAGCCTGTACTTTAGGTATTGATTGCAGTATATAAAGTTGAGGGAAATGCAGCCAACTTGTTATTATCTTGTCTAATCATTAAGACTTCCTGGTATTCCTGCAACACCTATTATTAAAAGCTATAAAAAATTCAAATAGACAACTTTAAATCTTCTGAATCTACAAGTGTTAGGCAGTGAAATCTTCAGAAACAGTGAATATGCAGAGAACTCTCATAGATGTTTCTAAACTGAGATTACTTTATTGGATGATAAAATCTTCTGACAGCTGAGGAAGGCTTCAGTGTAGACAACTACAGGCTTTCACAAAGCTTGTGCAAATGTTTTATACATGTGTAGAAAGGCTATTACATGAGACCTGCAGAAACATTCCAGCTTCTTTTTCCTTTCCACAGAAAATCCAGTGGCCCTGGATTGATCTACAGTGATCGGTATACAGTTTTGATTCTGCTGAGGGACCAGTTTCTCATTACCTTATTACAGATTCATCTAACATTTTTATTAGCAGTTATTAGGTCTAAATGTCTAGGGGCAGAATTTTCAAGTGCTTGGTGTTTCTTTCCTGTCAAATTTCTTAAGTGTCTCAGTTGTTTCAAGTGTGACTTTATTCTGCTTACAGAGTAAAGCTACTCTTTCAATATGTTTGGGTATGGAGGACTGTTATTAGTTGTTTGTCTTTATGTTGAAAACTAAGTGTATATATCTGAACGTATTTGAGGTGAAATCAATCAGTCAATCAATCAACCAATCAGTCAATCAAACAAACAAACAAAGGGACTTCCGAAATAAAGTTATAGTTAACACCATTCACAATTATCTCAAGTGTGAGGAACATGGGGAGTGGGTAAATTATATTTTGTGAAATTAACAGTAGGGGAAGTACATTTTCTTTCAGCTGTTATTGTGTCTCCCCTTCTCATGAAGATTAAAATGTCTAAGGACAGAAACAAACAAACAAACAAACAAAAGGTACATTGAGGGTTTGTTTGTTGAAATAGGAATTTCTCAAATTTTTTAAAGAAGACCACATGTGAATATTTCTCCCACAAACTTGCAAATCTAAGTCAGTTTGATTATTGTAAACACAAGTTCTTGAGATAAAGGATACTTACAGTTCAAAATACAGACAATGCAATAACTGAAAACAGAAAGAGAGGTTTTGAAACTGTTGTCCCTATAAAGGAACAATACTCAGACAGGATTCAACAGAGCTAGAGTCAACTGTCTACAAGCCTTGTCAAGCAATTGAGTGCTTGACTGCCAAAAGGGCGTCAGTATCTATTCTAAAACTTATTTTACTTTCTGTGGATTGATTTTCTTCTTGGGTTCACCAAAGGGAGTATATTCTTGGCTTAGTAGTTCTACTTATGTTCAGTTTTTTTACACTAATTTGACATTGAGAAAAGTATTTTCTTCCTAACATGTTGAATGCCCTAGCCACATTCTACATCATGATATCATATAGTTTACTCCATCACTGTGTATCCTGCTGAGAGGATCTGAGAGGTCAGAGCTGCTCCTTTAAATCCTCTAAACCTAATGCAACTTGAGTGAGTAGTAAATGACTGTGTAAGGAAAGAGTGGAGACAGAATCTTCAGACCTGTCAGAAAAATTAATATTCAGAAATAATGTCTGCGAAATTTTGAACCTAGTTTGCAGGTGCTTAAATTAAGGTGACCACAAAATGGCCTTTCACAACGGAAATTTATCATCCGGGAACCAGATCTACATAGGTATGGAGATGTTGAGTTCTTCATATTCCACTGCTTATGAAGAGGAATTAAACATCTCAATGTCATTGTTGAACTGGCCCTAGATACTGCTATTTACATCTGTGAAATAAGACATTTAGCAAGGAAACTACTCGGAAATACTTTCAGAATTCAAATTATATTCTTAGACATATTTAGAAAAAGGATGCATCCAGGATTGAAATTTTTACATGTTCATTTCACAGAATGAATGAATGCCTTCTAGTCTCTTTCTTAATGAGTTATGAGAGAATTTGTCTTATAATAAAAGGAAACAGAAAGAACTCTTTTGAACTTATGTGACTGTTACACTGGCAGACTGAAGTACTGTGTAGACATCCTTCAGTTACCTTAAAAGTAAGTAAGGATGAAGAAACTCAAATTGTCTCACTTATTGGTGGCTTACAATTGTTGGCAATTCCTTTCTGTTTCCTAAATCAGACTGATGCTGAACATATATTTCCTTAAATAGAACTTCTTAATAAAGGAAGTTAAGCCTGCATTGTTATTTTTATTATTAAGCTTACTTGGAAAGTCCAATTTAAGTGACAACAACATCTGAGCCTCTAACTTGGATTTGGGTAATTAGTCAACTTAAAATTTTATCTGTATTTACCTGAGAAGGAAATTTTCCAATGATAGAAAAATTGTAAGAAAAAGAATCAAAACACATAAGCAAGCTGTGTCCACAAAAGAAGCAAAGCTGAATTCCAGTATTATAGTTGTTAAAAAGAGATAGATTATTCCCAATTTTGGCAAAAGAAAGCTTGTGGTCATAAATATGTGAGATATTGAGATAATAGATATTTCTTGTTAAAGTAGCTTATAAATGGCCACCACCTCTAGCAGCATCAGGGCACAGGAATTCTTCCTGCCTGGCCACTAGAGACCAGCCCCATGTACCTTGGGGTGTCAGTTCCAGTACAAAGGCTGGATTCTCTTATGTACACACACTCAGAGATGCATGCACAGAGGACACAGATACAGCCGATCACACACGTGGCCTGAGGTGAGCCACACACATGACCCCTGAGAGGAGTCACTGCTCCCCAGTAGCCCCCACACTCAGGACTCACACCAGACACAGGCGCAGATAGCCACACACCCTCTCACTTTTGGGCTGGCAGAGGCAGAAGGTCACTAGAGCAGTACACACACCACACTGCCCGGGTTCAAAAGCACATGGACATTCATAGATTCCCCGAGCACTGGCACAAACCCTTTGCCCACCCAGCATGCCTGGACTGAATTACAGCCCCCCTTTATCCACCCCACAGGTCCCTGACTCCTGGCTGATTCTGATGGGTGCTTGCTGCAAACATGCAGCACTCACACACTCAGTCCCTGTGCATCCCACACTCACAAGTCCCCTTCAAACACCAGCATGGCACTTCCTCCATCCTGCTACCCCTCCCTGGACCAGGGGCCTCCTGCTCTTTGGCTGGTCCAGCTTGGAGTTTTGCAGACAACCCACATGCACACCCCACGTACACACACCCCACGTACACTTGGTTTGGGGAAGATATAAGACCCTCCCCAAGCAGCTGGAATGTGGGCACACTGGGGCACGGACCTACCATCACATCACAGACACTGACATTTGATTACATGAAACCAGACCCTTTTATACCCTTTTCTGTCTATTCACCTTTTTTTCTCCCCCCATAATTTATTTTTCCTCACCCATAAATTATTTAATAATTTTTGCATAATACCAAATGTCACATTTGAAGATACATATCTTAATGGTCCTCTTGTTTCCCCCTTCTTACCTCTTAGATAGTCTGGGTTGTCTCTCTCCAAATCTGTGCCTGAAGTTCTTAATAGCCTTTCAATTAGTAATTCTAGACTTTTGTTCTTTGTCCCCATCTTCTTTGGCTGTCAGATATGGGTCTCTCTTTTCTTGCTTTCCGATTTTCTTATTATCCCCTTTTACATTTAGAAGGTTCTTGATAAGATAATTTGAATGATGCAGACCCCTCACCTTCCACATACCTTTCCAGTTATATGCTGTTTTTGTCTGTGATAGTTTTTTCTTCCTAGTAGCTAGTTAGGGGCTAGGTTTTGTATTTTTGCTGAAAACGGGGTTGATAACACAGAAATGTTTTCATTGTTGCTGGGCAGAGCTTAGACTGTCTGAAAGCTTTTTCTGCCTCTCATGCCACACCACCGGTGAGGAGACTGGGGATGCACAAGAAGTTGGGAGATGACACAGACAGGACAGCTGTCCCAGATGACTAAAGAGGTATTCCATACTATATGACATATATATGTTGTGGGAGAAGGAGAAAGGGGGTGCACATATTCCATTTTTAATTCCTGGGTCACTGTTACATGTGAAGGAGCCCTGCTTTCCTGAAGATGGCTGAACACCTACCTTCCCCATGGGAACTGGTGAACGAATTCCTTGTTTTGATTTGCTTGTGCATGCAGCTTTTGCTTTTCTCGCTGAACTGTTTTGGTCTCAACCCATGAGTGTTCTCATTTTTTGTTCTTCCAGCTCACACCCCTAACCCACTGGTGGGGTGTTAGTGAGTGAATGGCTGTGGGAAGCTTAGTTTCCAGCTCGGTTTAACCCATGACAGGTTACCACAGAAATATGGGTCATAAGACCACCCATTGTAGGTAGACCAGATGTTTTATCATTCTTCTTTCAATTTATTACACAAATAATTTCAAGAAAAAATGCATCCATAATTGGAAAATTAAGATGTCACTTGTGCATGAGAGAAGAATAATAGTATTTTATGTGATTTGACTTTTTGGATTACAATGCTACAGATTAGTCGAGATCATACTTTTGGAAGCTTAATACATAAGATCAATATAACATCAGGGAATGAAACAGCACATCAAGATTGTTACACAGTGTTACAAAAAAAAAGTCCAAGCAGTCATCTTCATATGCATTTACATTGCTGTAAGAAGGACCTTGCAAGAAAGGAACCTCTTTCTTGCTGCCCTGTCAGAATTTACCTGACATTTGCTGGTGACGACAATTTACTAGGTAACTAATAGATTGCATAGTTATGGTCAAATAGAGCTCGTATATGTACTATTAAATGCAACTTTGTCTTGGCATAGATAAGAAAGGTCATTAAAAAGGAGATTTTCTGGACTTTTTTCCAAATATGTTTTATAAACTTAAATCCGAGACAACATAATACTAAATGTTTTTTTTGTTTTTTTTTTTTGGTTTTTTTTTTTAATAGGAATAGAAACTGTTGCATTATGTTCACAGTTGTGAGTCCTTAACACACTAAGCTAAAGAAACTTTCCCTTGTGAGACTGTGTCTCTCACTCTTTGGCCCAAATAACCTTTTTAATAAAGCCTCTACTTCATCAAGAGAGGCTAATACACACCATGACTTCAGGATAACCTTTATTCCCAGTCTTACAGATTTTCATTTGAAATATGAGATTTGGACTAAGATCCAGTATATCAAAATTAAATGAGATTGATGAAATCAGACTTCATAAAACTATCTTCATAATGTAAATATTTATGTTCAAGAAGAAAACAAAGTCCTTTGAAGGTCATTACAAGGAGAATCTGCCAGCTGAAATTTAACCGAAGCGCAGAAAATTACCATCTGGATACCTCAGTTCTCTCCTGCATTGCAGGGTAGTGATTTAACTCTGAATTCTGAATTTATTTATTTCTTCAATCAGTTTCCTGCCTAGTAATGTTACATTTTGCAAGTAACTTGGTCCACATGTAATGTGTGTATTCTCAAAGCAGGAAATTGGACAAGTTAGGGCAATATTACAGAACACAGCATTCATTCTAAAGAAACAACAAAAAAGTCAGGATGTAGGTAGTCACAGAAATGGAAAACTGTAGGATACAGGGGAATTTTCATTTAAAAAAAAAAATGTGGATCATTTGAACTCTATAAAATTAGCTACACAAAAGCAACTACTTTTAGGTTCTATAGTCTGGATTTCCGATCTCCAACTCCCAATTTCTCTCAAGATTCCTAAACCCTGTTGTTGATTTAGTCACACTGTCTTTCCCAAATGCTAGATAGAAAGGTGAAAGTGAAACAACATTTCAAACCAATGAAAACTAGATCATTTTTACCTGCTGGTCTATTATCACACAAGGAAGGATTAGGCATTTCAAAGTGTTCAGATGCTCTCAACAGAGTCTTTATCAGAATTTTGTACTTGTCTGGTCATCCATCCCTCTGATAATAAATATTTAAGTGTTTTCCTTGTTTCAATGATCAAAAACATTTGTCCTTTGAACCAAACCACTCAGATCCAGGAGTTCTGTCACTCTCTGTACTGGTTCTGGCTGGAATACATCTAATTTTCATCACAGCTGCTCTTCTGCTGCTATATATTGTATTTGTGATGAGAATGGTGTTGGTAGCATACCAGTATTTTAGCTTTCACTGAGCAGTGCTTACATAGCATCAAGGTCCGGACAGCTGACCAACGGGATAGTCCATACCATATGGTGTCATACTCAGCATATAAAGCTGAAGGAAGAAGAAGGAAGAGAAGGTACATCGGGAGTGATGGCATTTGTTTTCCCAAGTCACTGTTATCCATGATGGAGCCCTCCTTGCCTGATGATGGCAGAACACTGATGGGACATGATGAAGGAATTCCTTGTTTTGCTTTGCTTATGGGCAGGGCTTTTACTTATTAAACTGCCTTCATCTCAACCAGTGAGTTTTCTCACTTTTGCCTTCCTGATTCTCTTCCCATCTCACTGTGGAGGATTGAGCAAGGGGGTCTGTGCATTTGAGCTACTTCCTTGGGTTAAACTAAAAAACTGTCCTTTTAAAATTATCAACTGGTAGGGCTGGCTGGCCTTCCTGCTTTTATTAATCTTCTAGTGAATTGATTGATCTAATATAGTCATATGCCTATGGGTATCTACTATCAGCCCCAACAGCAAGCTGAAATGTACTGTTTATAACAAGGAGCATTCTATGTTTTTCAGTGCAAAATGAATATTAGTGACACTGTATTTCTTTTAAATGTTCAAATTAGCCCCTTTTTCTACTCAGAGTGTAATTTTGACACAGAACATTATAAACAAGAATTCATTGTTTTTATATATATATATATATATTTTTTTTTTTTTTTTCCAAGGAAATGGACTTGGGTTCTTTAACAAAAGAGCCGACTATGAGTAGTCCTGGTTGAGAAAAGATATCCAAATATTTTTGTGAATTAAATATATTCAGTTTGCTCCACTATTATTTATGGCAGTGCTACTTTTCACTCTCCACAAGCATTCAGACATTTAATCAGAAATTTAATAAAAGAACTCTTTCAAGTCTCATGCTGCTAAAATGTGTCAGAGCAATGCAATGCCCATAATGCCCACATGCTGATCAGTTCTACTATTTCTTAAGTGTCCATATTAAATAAAACTATTTGGCACATTTCAAAGCACATTTTCAAATGTTCATAGGTATCCTGCAGCACCAAGGAAAACATTATACTGCACTTGCTGAGCTGCTAAGTTGCCATTGAATCTCATTTTATTGTTCCTACAGCCAGTGATTTAAAAAGCAGCAAACTTTAAAATTACTAGAAATAGATATGGAAGACATAATTGTCCTTGAGCCTAAGGATCTATGTATATACTATCAAAGAATATTTCTTAAGAATTAAATCTAATATACAAATAAAATTGAGAGCAGAATTTTTTTGTTGTTGCTGTTCAAATTCAGTTTAAGCAACAACTCTTAAAATACTAGTGGAAGAATGAAAGGAAAAACAGGCTATTTCATTTTTATCTTTATTCTGCATAGATATTTTGTTTCACTACTAAGGGTAAAAAATATTAAAACTAGAACATCTACAACATGAAATATTTTAGTCAATGTTTGTTAAAGCCATGGAAATCTAAAATCTTGACTTCTATGGCTTCCCCTCAAGGCCTTTCACTATCACCATTACCTTCCTTTGGACACTCTCTAACAGCTTAGTATCTTTCTTATATTGTGGTGCCCAAAACTGCACACAATATTCAGGGTGAGGTCAGCCCAGTGCAGAGCAGAGCGGGACAATTCCCTCCTTCGAATGGCTGGCCATGCTTAATGCTTTGCTTGACGTACCCTATGGCACACACACACACATACACGTACACGCATACAGTCATGCACATATATATACGTATAATCAGAATAAGGCCCATCTATCTTTTATTATTCAGGCTGGTAGTTTTGTCCTGGTGTATTTCTAGCTTAAATTGCCATGGTATCTGTGAAATTACTCTAGATGTATGGTAGTGAAGGATTAGAACTCACCTTTTTTGTTCAAATCCTGACTTTCATTTTAAATGAAATTGAGGTTTTCTCTGATACCCAGATCCCTGTCTTTGCACAAAACAAAGACATTTCACAAGCTCAGCATAACTACAGTCTCTGCAGAGATCTGGATATAAGCCAATTTTAAGTGGTGTTGAATCATCAAAAATGTCTGAAGAATTGTGAACAAATTTGTCAAGAGATAACAGTCATAATCCTAGTTTAAATTTAGGGTCACAGCTGCTCCACACTGTCAGCAGAGTAAAAAGTGAAGGGAAGCCAAGGCATGTAAGTCCACTTGTAAAGCAATAAGCATGTGAACCAAGTACGATGTCTCACTTGCATATGTGTTATGCATGTATGCACTTATGAATGTAAAGAGGTGATTTCTAATTTAACTTATCCTTTCCTCATTGGTTTGTTGCTTTTGTTTTGTGTTTTTTTGCTAGGTAGCAGTTGTAGTACTGGAAGGAAACAGTGTTACAGGAGTTTCTTTGCCTGCTGGTGAGTGATTTGTGATGCTCCTGCCTAGAGTTAATCATTTTTATGAATAAGGAAACATAAACTGTGAGTAAGCTAGATGAACTCAGTAGAATGCAGGATAGAGTAGAGTAGTCAGTGAAAAGCTGTATTGACAAAGATCCCTGGTCATTTATACTCATAAATCAAAATATCTCACCCTATTTAATTGCAGTCAGCCCAGGACTCCATCATTACTTAGGGATGTTCTTTTAGACATTCTGAGAGTCACATAAATCTTGGACATGGCTGAACAAGGGGAACCCTAGCTCATCATTGACTCCCACTAAGAACAACAAAACAGGTAATCCTACCATTCTCTTCTTTGCACTGGATTCAACAGTCATTCTTAGAACATTAGTACTGGATGTAGAAGACTTTATAGCATAGACAGTATTTTCCACTGAGTTGGCAGCAGAACACATATTAAAGTCTACTTTCTTCTTGAACAAAATAAACTATCTTAGCATTTTGCCTTCCATGTTTTCATAAGAACTTGAAAATATAGTGAAATTTGTCTTTACTAATCTATTTATTAGTTAGTGGAAAGTAACGTTTACTTTTCGGTGCTAGCCACCTCATTGTAAGGCAAAGGCCAGAAATTTTGTCCTTTAAGTGTCTATTTTTGTTCCTCCTTCTAAGAAAATCCAGTAAAGAAGTTCCAATGATGCTAGTGGTGTGTGTTCAAGAAGAATGTCTAATTCTTTAAATATGACAATTCAGGAATTTAAAAATATTTCATCTTCTAGTACTGGAATGCTGGAATCACACACTAGGAAACAAAAAGGAACTCTGATTATGTAGCCCAATAATCAGATGAGTCTAGGAGCTGAGAGTACTGCTTGAATAATTTTTCCTTTTTATTCAATGATTTTTTAAGATAAAAATAACCCTTGGAGTAAAGACCTGAAAGCATGTCACTCTTCATCTTGGCCATATTGTGTTAGAGACATAAAGCATATTAAGGAGCCATTTCTGGATCTTTAATATGAGACAGTCTTAGATTGTGAAAGTCTTTGCGCTCTTCCATAAAACAAGTTCATGTCTATAGTTGACTATCACTGTGTAAATAAGGATCTATTTTTTAAAGCTATTTCTTCAGCACCGAAGTCAAAGATAAATCATCTGCATTCTCCTGAAATAATATAGCAGTTCCTAAATTTTTTCTGAAACCTATTCTTCAGCTTACAAAAGTAAATATCCTAACTGATTCCTAAAAGAGGTTTCTTTTAGGAAAGAAATTAAATTCATTTGACAGACGGAATTACATGTCTTATGCAATTTTACACAAATCTCTTCCAATTTTCCTGATACTACAACTAATCTCATTGCTACTATGGATAAAGAATGTATTCAAGATACATGTGTAGAGAAACAGATCAAAGATCATATTTGGTCATAGCTTTTTCTGATGGTTCTCTGTATAGCTAATTGGAGACTATGAAAAAACAGGTACTTCTGAGTAAAGATTAGGTGCAAGCATGAAAAACTCCAGGTAACTTCTTCTTTCTTTCTACAGTAGTATGCTTTGAAGGTTATATTTTTTTACCACAATGATTATTTACTTACCAATCAAAAAGTAGATATTTGTAATACAATATTGGCAAAGTTAACTAGCCAAACCAGAACCTGGATGGTGGCTTTTGTATTTTTTTCTCTCTGTTACTCTTTTAGACTATATCTGATTAACTAGAAATTGAAAAAGGAGTCCTAAGTACCAGTGATCATAGTCAACTTTGGCAAAATACAGAAACAATGAAAAATCCTGGCCTGCTTAAGATGCTTACTAATTTATGTTTTGGACCAGTCTGTTTGGAGAACCTCTGGATGTGAGTAAGAAATGGTGGAGGCAAAACTCTTATTCTTTTATTACATCCTTCAAGGGACTCCGCAGTTTGTATCTGCAGCTGAACTGAATGGTCAGATGCTACTGAGGGTCATTCCAATGAGGATGCCCTAGCTGGAATACTTTTTGTGTCTATTCGTGGTTTGCACACATATGGCATTCCCTGACAACTTTCCATGTCCCCATATTGCACTGTAAATTGCACTGGGTATCTTTGGCATAATTCCAGTCTTAGACATCTATTTGGAACTTCTAACATTCATCCTGACCCCATTTGAACTATACAAACTTCATGACTTGTCATTATTCCTTATATAAATGGAACCTGTTTGACTTACACCATTAGCTATCTTCTTGTTCTAAAAGGGATCTGTGTATGAAGAAGTGAAGTCAGACAGAAAAAGCTTCCTCCTATGGCTCTCAGGATCTATGTATACCTTTATATCAAGTCTCATCTGCTTGCATTGTTACAGTTTTTAGTCTCAGTTCCTTCCTATAAACTCCATCCATCTCAGATGCTAAGGCTCTCTGGTATGTCTTCTATGCTTCTTGCATCAATTACTGATCATCTGCCCAGAGGATGATGAGAGTGATTCTAAAGACTGTTCTCACAAAAAGAAGTAAAGAGGGAGAGAAAGGAGGCTATATGTGATTGTGTCAGTGCACAGAGGGAAGACTCAGAAAAAAATTGCTTTTCTGCCATCAGAAATAAAATATTCTCATCATAAAATGGTACACATAGGGTTTTGTTTTGTTTTTTTCTTTTACTGAAAAGACCTCAGAACAAATTTCCAGGACAAAATATATCTACAACCTGCTTATTAAGAAGCTAGACAGCCCAAACCATCATGCTGTCTCAGGTCTGTAGGATTTCCTATGATCTCCATTCTTCTGAACAATTACTTTTGACATGAAAAGTATGCCAAGGAAGTAAATAAACCAAATAACTCTCTGTTATCTTTTATATCCACAACTTTTAAAGTTTGTAAAGAGACAGAGTAATAATAATGAGCTCTCTTTCTCAAATGTTTTGCTTTTAGCCTGGTCTCCAGAAGAAAGAAGAGCTATCAGTTTGGTTTTGGGGTATCTTTGTTTGTTTGTTTGTTTGTTTGTCTAAATCAAATTACCTGTATAACATTTCACCTGATTTCTACCAAACATGAGAGAAATATTAGGGTATCAAAAATGATTGTCATAAAAAAATCAGTGACCACAAGAAAAAAAAAACCACAAATTTTAATGTCTCTTTTGAAAAGCTGGCAGGAAGAACAAGACAGTCAGCATATGAATACTGAAAAGACACCAGCATACATACAGACAGTCTATCACTCAGGTTGGGTACATAGGTAAAGACACAAATTATGCAGGTGATATTGTGGAGGAAAATACATTGGGGAAAATGACACAGATCTTTGAAGAAAGGGATTTCACTAATTCTGCCACTCATAGGAAATAAATGTGCTTTATTTAAATGTTTGTTTTCACAGTGAAAAAAATTGTCCAAATAATTACTATCTATTCTATTGGGCTACAGCTCAATTTCTGTGACTCTCAGACTTAAATGTAGCACAAATACTTATATCTATGTTCTTCACTCTAACTTTTACTTGATTTCTTGCTTAAACCAGGGAAAAAGATGAAACTTTTTATGGCTTCTATTCCCACACTTCCCAAATTCTGAATACAAACTGAAGAAGAGGAACTGTTTTTTGTGCCAAAGGCAAAAGGTCTTCAGGCTCTGTCTAGACATTCGTTTTCATGCTTGCATAATCTACGACAGTGTCCTGCTTTGTAGATTGGCACGCAGTATGTATTAGAGCACCTGCTATTGGAATGTGCAGGTGGGTTTTCTTTGGATGGAAACCAGGATAAAAAGAACTGGCATGTGCTTCATATAGAGTTACTTTGTTCTGATATGGGATTAGTATGGATCTAAAGCAGCTTTAGAACATGAAGCATTCTTATGCTTATATCTAAATACAGAAATTAAATAAATATTCAAATAAAATATTTGCCTATTTTAAAGGCAGTACAAAAACCTTTGTATGGCATTTACTGGATAGGATGTTTTATAAGGAACTATATATATATTTTTTTTTTGCCTTTCACTGCCTAAGTTGTCCCTCAAAAGGTTAATCATTTGTTACATTGAACAAAATGACAGAAAGGATCAGAGAAGTAATGACAGGTGAAGGAATCCTCACGACATAGTCAGTAAAAGAGTACACTGACTCAGCTACTCCTAAGACTATTAAAGGACAATTATTAGATCATTTTCCCTGGGGTGAAGCTCACCAAAATGATTCAGCAAAATAAATTCACTAGAAAACCATACAAACTAAATGGGATTATCCTCTAAAAGATAACAAGACTTCCTATAGGATGCAGGGAAAAGAGAATTTTGGGACAAAAAGAAGACATGGGTTTGTATAAAACTTAGTATGGTATGTTCTAAGAAAATTGTGAAAACGTATGAAGTTTATTATGGGATGTGTAGAGAGAGGATCAAAGGTGGATTGGAAGGAACAAGTCGGGCAGGGGAAGAGAAAAAAAGGGCTCAAAATCACTGTGTGTTGGTCAGTGCATGAAGTGTTTGAAGTCCTCTGCCTGAACACTGCAATCAGTCCTATATTCTTACAACTCTGTTCCTTTTTTCCAGGTATGTCACTATCTTCTATGTTCATATGTACTTGAGCCACTAATGAACTCCAAGCTGGACAAGCCAATGAGTAGAATAAGGGGTGTGAGTGATCTTATCTGGAGAGGCAGGCTATGGGTCTGATACCAAACTGGTCTAGTTTCAGATTCAAGCAAGTAGAGGAGACCAGACTCTGGGCCAAGCTATTGAAGAGAATCACATTGTGCTTGTGCATATTCTACAAGTGAATTTAAACCTGATCAGCTGAAAAGGTAGAACAGAAGTGGATGTGCTGATCATGTTTATGTGACTACTGTTTTGATCTGTGTGACCAACTGTATTTGTTTGTGAATCAGGAATATGTGCTCAGACTCATTACTGACTGAACCTGGGGACATGAAGCCAAAGCAGCCTCCTATCCATCTGGCAGGAACTAGAGGACATCTGAATGTGAAAGAGGTGATGTTATATGTGCCAGGGAGCAGCAGAAGAGAGTTACTCTGCAAGCCAATGCAAGTCAGAAACTGAGGGTGACAACAAAGCAGACAGGACACGGTCAAAGATCCAGCAACAGAAAAAGAAGAGCAGATCTGCTGTTAGAAACCAAGTTCAGCCAAGAGTCTGGTGGTAACCACACAAGGCTGCTCATGGCTTGGACAGGTGCACTCTTTACTGGGTTACAAACTGGCTGAATGACCAGGCCCAGAGGGTGGTAATGAATGGTGCTGCATCCCATTGGGGGTCAGTCACTAGTGGGGTTCCCCAGGGCTCAGTGTTGGGGCCAGTTCTGTTTAATATCTTTATCAACGATCTGGGCAAGGGGATTGAATAAGTTTGCAGACAACACCAAGTTGTGACAGGGTGTTGATCTACTGGAGGGTATGAAGACTCTGAAAGAGGGACATGGATAGGCTGGATCAATGGGCTGAGGCCAATTGTATGAGGTTCAACAAGACCAAGGTCCAGGTTCTGCAGCTGGGTCACAGCAACCCCGTGCAGCACTACAGGCTTGAGGAAGAGCAGCTGCATTGCTGGCCAGATGAAAAGGACTGGGGGTGTCAATTGACAGCCAGCTGAACATGAGCCAGCAGTGTGTTTAGATGGCCAAGAAGGCCAAGGACATCCTGTTTTGTATCAGAAATACTGTGTTCAGCATGACCAGGGAAGTGATCATCCCTTTGTACTCGGCACTGGTGAGGCTGTAGCTCAAATACTATATTCATTTTTTGTCCTCTCATTATGAAAAAAAAACAAAAAAACAACAAAAAAACAACATTGAAGTACTGGAGTGTGTCCAGAGAAGGGCAATGAACTTGTTGAAGAATCTGGAGCATGAGTCATGTGAGGAGCAGCTGAGGGAAGTGGGGCTGTTTAATCTGGAGAAAAGAAGGCTCAGGGGGGACCTTATCCCTCTCTGCAACTACCTGAAAGGAGGCTTTAGTGAGATTATAAAGATATCCAGATCTCTTTCATGTATTTGATGAACTAAGTTCCATTTTAATAATTAAGTACTAAATATAACTTTCACCACCTTATTTCCCTACTGAATACTCTTAGTCATTTTCAACTAACATCTGTTAGATTATCCGCAAAGTGCTCTGTTTGTATCATCAGAAGCTGTTATGCTGACAAAGACCATCTCTTCTCCCATCAAGGACAGGGAAACATAATACACAAGCAAAAGATTCCAAAGTCAACCACTTTTTCCTTACCTATAACATATGAAGAAAGACACACACAAGTAAAATAAAGATACATACAAACAAGCTGTATTCCATTTCCTTCTCTGTCCTGTGGCAGTATACAATTCCAGATGACAATCTACATTGCAGTCAGCAATTTATTGCCCCATGAGCTATTACATAATTATAAAAATGCAATTTCATAAATTTTCTGAAAAGGAAAAAAACCCAAAAAAACAGAATAGGCTTTCAGATAGAATCACTACATCTACAGCTCTCCCAGTTTCTGTTGACCATACCTAGTGCTATGTTTCATTTTTGCTTCTTTTTTCCTCACATAATCACAGAAGGAATCAGATTGAAAGGAACTACAGTGCGTTGTCTAGTCCGACATCCCTGCTCAAGCAGGGTTATCCTAGAGCACAGGATTGCATCCAAATATCTCTGAGAGAGACTCCACAACTTTTCTGGGCAATCTGTCCCAGTGCTTGGTCACCCACACAATAAAGAAGTTCTTCCTCATATTTAGGTGGAATTTCCTGTGTATCAGTTTCTGTTTGTTGTCTTTTGTCCTATTGTTTGGCACCATCAAGAAGAGCCTGGCTTCATTCTCTTGACACCCTCCTTTCAGCTATTTATATAAATTAATGAGGTTCCCTGTCAGTCATCCCATCCTGAGGGTAAACAGCCCCAGCTCCCTCAGTGTTTCCTCCTAAGAGATACTCCAGGCCCCTGACCAACTTTGTTGCCCCCTGCTGGATGCATTCCAGGAGCTCCATCTCTCTCTTGTACTGAGGACCCCAGAACTGGACACAGCACTCCAGAAGTGTCCTCACTAGGACTGAGTAGAGAGGCAGGATCAAGTCCCTCGGCCAGCTGGCCATGCCCTTTCTAATACACCCCAGGATTCTGTTGGCTTTCCTGGCCACAGGGGCACACTGCTGGCTCATGGACAGCTTGTTGTCCACCAGGATCCACAGAGCTACTTTCCAACAGATCAGCACCTAGCCTGTAGTGGTGCATGGACTTATTCTTCCCCAGGTGCAGGACCCTACATTTTCCTTTGTTGAATTTCAGACTGTTTTTCTCTGCTCATCTCTCAAGCCTGTTGAGGCCCTTCTGAAGGGCCACATAGCCCTCTGGGGTATCAGTCAATTCTCCTGACTTTGAGTAATCAGTGAACTTGCTGAGGAGGCCCTCTATCCCCTCATACAAGTAACTGATGAACAAATTAAACAATAATGGGCCGAGTATTGAACTTTGGGAAACACCACTAGTTACAGGCCTCCTGCTAGACTCTGTGATACTGATTACAACCCCCTGGGATCTGCCATTCAGCCAGTTCATAATCCACCTCACTGTCCACATATCTAATCCACATTTCATAAGTTTGACCATGAGGATGCTGTGAGAGCAGAGCTAATTTCTGCAGAGCTAATTTCTATCTTCAGTGAAAATTACAGTCATTCACATGCTGGTTTAAGTTGTATTAGATATTGCAGCCTAGTAAACATCTTCCTTTATTACTATAAACCACTGAAAAACTTCAGAGGAAGATAGAATTACAGGGTTCAAATTTTCAAACAAACTGTTCTTATCAAGGAACATAGTTGCCATGGGCTTCCTTTATAAACAATGGAGACAAGTGTTGCAGGAGATTAATCAAAACTGTGTCTTTGCTTAAATATCCCACTGTCTGTCATTCTTTCCTGTGTGTAAGAAAAATAGGGTCATTGAGCAAAATAAAATGTCAGAAACAAGCTGTCTAAAGTAGACAAAAAGTTAGTAATCACTCTTACACTACATTTTCATTGGTCATCCCTTTCAAATAGGACTTTCTTTCTGAGGCTGTTGAAATAGCACGGGAGTTCAGAATCCAGGAAAACAATTGGTCACATGCTTGTATAAATTCAAGACTAAGTACAAATATTGACCCATTATGATTACAAATGAGTACTAGTATTGACTTGCTATTGCCAATTAAAATCAATGGCCTACTTGCAGATGAGGAAAATGCTGAATAGTCACTAGAATTCCCTGAGACAAAGGGGGTCACACTAAGCAAGAAATAAGAACTGATTGTTTATCTCTTGTTCTTGAATAATGCTAAGAAGATAATCCAATCCTCTGCATTATATTTCTCGCTTCTTGCAAAACAGTTGGATTTTTCATTTTATGAAAAATGCCACCAGAAAATCACTCACTATGTTTTCCTGATAATCCAAGTTGCACATCACTGAAATGCTTTGGGGATTGTAGTAGATTTTTGCATGGAAACAGTTGAAAACTGTATGTCATTCCTCATAAACAATAGTGTCGCGGTCCGCCAAGGGTAAGAGGAAACGGTCCACACCAGCATGGGGTAGGAACAGGAGTGAACACTTTATTAGGGGAGCATGGGACTTATATAGGGTCGGGATGGAAGGTTCTGGA
>JAWWEW010000001.1:62858338-62881656 GCA_035583185.1 Anabacerthia variegaticeps
AAAGTAATGAAATAGTAATAATTACCTATCTAATACATATTTATCCTAACTATAACATCTTAACAGTAGAAAAACTTCAAAAAACAGCAGCTCCATGGCAAGAGGTAGATAGTGATTCTGACAGTGTCTATTTGGCGGCAGACAGCTCCATCTATGCATTAAAATCATCTTCCTTTGATGCTGGATTCCATGTCCTGGGTCTGCAGTCCCCCACAGGTGCTTCTCCCACACAATAGTGTGGTAGGAATTTCAAAATAACATTGGAAGGTGCCTGAAATGAATGTCCTAGTGCAATTTAAATTATTTACCAACTTTAAATCATATGTATGAAAAAGAAGAGTAAATAACTAACAAATCAATAACAAAGAAAGTGATAAATTTACTGTGGTGTACAAAACCCATCAAACTCAAATTTGTAGATGGCAATTCTGGGCTATAAATACTAAGCTCAAATAACCAGAACTAACAATATCAGAAAAGTGATTATGACTGACAGTGTGATCAGGAACACTGCAGATCTCATTAGAAATAATAGTCTGCATATGCAGTATGTGTTACAAATCTGTTGCACCTTTCAAATATGAATCTTACATGTGAAATAGTATCTTTCAAGGTTATTTTTGTGCTACTCAGGTTCTGACAATATCACATATAACTACATTCAAAGCTGAATTTCCTGGCATTTATTTTGCTCTTTACATCTACTCACATTTCATAAACAGAAAGGCATACAGTTTTAACAATTTGTCCCAGAGGCAAAAGCACAAAGAAGGTCATAAGAAAAACAAAGCATGTTATCCTAAATTATAATGAAGACAGAGAATTAGGAAGTTCTACAATCTTACAGCTTAAGCTACAACAGAGCAAGGAAACAGGAGAACAAGATATTCACTTACGTGTTTAAGAAGGGAAGAATCACTTTCTTTCTGAACGGATTATTTATTTCAGTCTCATAGCTTCTGTGATGCATTGAATGCTTGACATTGTTATAGAAAATCAATGAAATTCAATCTCAGAAAGTTGTGTTGCATGCATTCAAACCTGATGGTTGCATAAATCAGTATTTCTGTTTTAAAAAAATCCTTGGCTCAAAAGAAAACCACATTCATTTGTATACCTTTTTACTTCTCTTTTAATGACAAGTGTGATGGATATTTTATTTTTCTTCTGAGGGACTTCAATTACCAGTTGGCATTCAGCTGCCCTGTTAAGCTCAGCAATGAATGATATCTCTTTATAAAAATCTGATTAGGAAACCTGCCTTCAAAGCATTTTACTTATTGAGTTTTTTCACAAAGGGACACTGAGGTGAAAGATATTTATGGTGATAGTAAAAGCACATAACCATTTTTTCATTCAGACTAACTATAGCACTTACATAGTACAGTTGAAGTATTCCTATTGACTGTACAAAAATTACAATATGATAAAATAATATAGCTTTTCAAATATTGCTAATATTCATTAGAACAACGGTATACTTGATTTGTTAGAATTTTACAAGACAACTACTGTTAAAAGGAAGAGATGAAGGAAATTAATCTAATTTTAATACAGTATATATAAGCATTGGGCCAGATGTTCAGGAAGTGAAAATCATATACAGTGCTTCTAAATGTAATATAATAATATATATATGTATGTGTATATATATATATATACATATACATATATATATGTATGTGTATATATATATATATATATATATATATAGGTACACAGTCATTTAAGGGACTATGTTCCAATTTACTAAAAGAAAGTATATAGGATTTTTTACACCATATCAGACCACTGATACATCAGATTTTCAGGATTAAACTAATACCTGAAAATATAGGAAAAATGAAGTATACTTATTGTAACACTGCTAGCTTGGGAGCACTGCAGTGACGTTAGCTGAGAATTGTTTCTCATAATGCAGTGATCACTTACAACCTGCCACAGAAGATTTGGTTAGTCTCTTGTCTCTGTTTTGATTAAAACCATAAAGATTGATTTTCTATTAATGGCCTATAAATTTAATTGACATACAGTGTCATTCTGGGTAGTTTTCTATTAATGCCTAGCCTAAAGGAATTCTAAACCTCATAATGGTTTAAACAAATTTATGCTATTTTAAATTTTCCTGTCACTTCATCATCGTTATTTCTGGTCACTTTTCAAAAACATCTCAGACTTCCAAACTGCCAGCTCTAGTTCAATTGTCTCATAACTTCTTGTCCTGAGAGACTATACAGGGAGTATGGCTTGGTTCATAAGTTTGCATATGTTTCTATAGGCTTATATAGGCTAAGGCAAGATCATAGGTTTGTATTTTGCATTTATCTGTCCAGCTGAAGAAAAAGTTTATGAATGTTTTTTTTTAGTATCTACAAGTGCCTATTCCAACTAACTATCCCCATAACAACTGTACATTACACAGATATTCTTTGGGGTTTGGATACATCCATTGTGAAAATCTGAAGCACTGGCCTCAATCTCCAGCCTGAGTTCCATGTGTTGTTTATAACTCAAAGGAATATTAAGATAACATGACACAACACATAACCTAATGTAATGTCACATAATGTAACATAATGTCACGTAACATCACATCACGTAATATAACATAATAAAAGAGATAGTGACAGTAAGCCACTGAGTCCCTGATTATGCAGAAAATTATCACTAAGTAAATGCGTATTAGATATGTTATACTTCAGTAAAATAAATATAAGAGGTGAAACAGGATTTTATTTTGTTCCTCATGAAAAAAAATAACCACTACACACTGCTGTGGCTGGAGTAGTATGTTTCAAAATTATTTTTTTTGTGTGTGTTCCAGCATATTTGAATATTATCAATTCATCTTCTTAAATTCTATCCCCTAGAGTGCCTTTATTTTGTTTTGGTTGGTTGGTTGATTTTTTCACTCTCTATTAATTCCCAGATAATATTGCTTAATTGCAAGCAGTTAGGTTGCAATTTTTTCTCAGAAACTAATGCATCTGATGTTGAGTTTATAACATCAGCTTTAACATTCAGCTGAGAACCATGGAATAGATAATAAATCATCCTATAGAGTAAAGAGTATAGTTGATTCAGCAGGTAGCATATTTGCATCAAATTTCTGAAGCATATATTCTTAATGTACTAGATAATAAATCTATAATACTTATACTGATTATTTAAATAAAAAAATATACTAATTTATACTACCTTTAGGGGCTTAAAGGACAGCATGTGGTTCAGTTACTGGGAAATGTGCTTTAGTTAGCTGTATAAACTTTTATTTATGTGTTTACAGATTGCTGCATATAAGGGAACTGTTTATAATAATGTCCACGAATATAGAATTGACTTGAGAGATATGCACAAATGAATCTGAGTTCTGTTAAAACAGTTAGAGAGCTTTGGCTTTACAGATGAAATGAATAGCTCATACTGTAATGCTAGAAGTCATTGTGGAACTAGGAGTGGTCTGTTGTGAAAAAGCAACTGTGAGTATACTCCAAAGGGTCAGGAGTCTTTAAAGTTAACTTTAAGCGAGGTCCAGCTTCTTATTCATTCTTTATCAGTTTTATCATAAGTTATGTAGAGGCTTAAAAATCAATGTGATATTGAAATGAGTAATTTAGATACCCTTTGATAAAAATAATTGCCTATTTTCAAGTTAATCTAGTTGCTATGCTCACCTTCATACACCTACACTATATGCATTGCAGCTTATGTTAAAATAATATTTGTAAATTTTTTCCACTCCAGATATATATACCCCACTTAGAGCCTCATTTATTCTACTTTTTCTCAGTTATTACATTCTCTCAAAGGTTATGTTCTTAGATGTTCCAGCTTTATAACTACATACATGAGAATTAAAGCATTATAGCTGGTGATTCTCTATGTGCTTGCGACTAAAATCATTCACATGTTTTAAAAGAGTGTCCATAATGTGAGGAGTTTTTCCTATTAGAATAGGATATTTCCTTGTATAGCATTTCCAAACTTTACCCTTAAAAATAACTATTGTTCGAGAAGAAAACATTCACTGATAGATTAAAACATGAAAAAAAAAAAAAGGGCAAATACGTGCTAATGTCCAAAACCTGAAAAATAAGAAATACTTTTAAAATCTGTGCATTCATAGGGAACTTTAAATAACGTTTCATGATTACTTTGGTGACAAAGCATTTTTAAGTAAACTTCCTGGTTGTGAGTGACCAACTTTCTTAGCTGTTACAAACATCTTTTAAACCTTCAAATGACTTTGTTATGGAAGGTAATTTTATAAACCTCAGAGAACTAAGAAGGAGAGGAGCTCTAAAAATGCTTTGTTTGTGGGAGTTAACAGTTACTCCCCAAGTGCTCAAAGTTGTTTTAATTTTGGAAAAGGGCTGAGGATATAGCTAAGACCAACCAGGGACAACTTCATCCATTTTCTCACTCTGGTGGATATCTGCTGAACCATTTCCTAGGGAGGAATAATTCTATGTCAATGCTTCCCTGCTTCAATGCTTGCAAGGCAGCCAAACTAAAGAAGCCCTATTTCAACTGACCGCAAGTTGCATGCAGGAACGCCATAGACTGAGAATTTCTCCTGCAGGTTGTGGTGGAAAATTTGGTAGGGCAAATTTCAAGAAACAGAAATAAATTGGAAGTCTGACTTACAGCAGATTTTAAAATGGGTGGGTAATATTCAATATTACTTTTTAAGCTTTTACACCATCACTGCATTTCAAAAAGACTTCAAGGTCACTAATAGTCATTGAAAAGTACTTCTACCTCCTTGAGCCTTGTGATGCCAGCTGTCTGTTCCCTCAGGGCCAGGCAGTTGAAACAAGAACTCAGAGAAAATACTTCCATAATCTGGGTTCAGTAAAGGACACACAAGACAGTTTGTGCACTTCTTAGGGTTTCTAAGGATAGTATCTTAATTCACATATTCTTGGATGAGGAATGTCTTATTATTATCCTGTCACTTGCAATCAGATTTAGATGAAGTAAGATTAAGAAACATCTTTAACTTTACCCTAAAGCATTCCTTGTAAGCATATTGTAACAGGCTAATATAAATTCTGCAGAACTATTGCAAAAATTAAAGTAAATCAGAGTACTATTTCTCACCCAGATTCAAAATTTTAATTTCAGATCTTACAAATGAAACTGAATGTCCCTCTCCTTTCTGCAAAACATTTTATTCCAGGCCAATACTGACCTTTAAATTAGAATGGTAGAATAATTTAAGTTGGATAGGACCCCTAGAGGTCATCTAGTTTATTCCCCTTCACAAAGCATGGCTAACTTCAAAGTTAGATCACACTGTTAAGTGTCTTGTTCAGTTGACTCTCTGAGCAACCTGTTCCAGTGCTTAAATACTTCCTGTGGAGAATTTTTCTCTGATACCTAGTAATAATTTTTACCTTGCTTCAACTTCTGACCTTGACCTCTAGTTCTTTCACTGTGAACACCAATAGGTCTGTCTTCCCTATGACCTCCCATTAAGAACTCAAAGACAGCACTCTTGAAAGACATCCTTCTTTAGTTTCACCAGTTCTCTCAGTGTCCCCTGTATGTCATATGCTTGAGCCCCCTGACCTTCTCTGTGACTATTCTGGACTCTCAGTGTCTTTCTTGTACTGGCAACCCCAGAACCTGAGGCAATATGACAGACTTAGGTCACACAGGCACCCCATAGAGGGTAATAATCTTTACTTTCAACCTGCCAGATACATTCTTACTTACCTATCCCAGTATTTGGTTGGCTAACATATCACAAAGTTGTGCTGCTGATTCATACTCAAATTCTTGTTCACTACATTTTCTAAAAAGTTGTTTCCCAGTGGGTAGTGGCTAGTTTGTGGGACTGGAGAGCATCTGGTTTATTAAGCTTATTAGGTCAAAGACCTTTTATAAGGTAAAGTAACAGGGAAAGAGATAAACAAAACACACAGACACACAAATCTGATAAGCAAGGCATAAAGAAGACACTAACAGAGACCAAAACACTACAGCTGCTAACTGATAGAAAACTGCTAGGAAACAGCAGGAGAGGAGAGCCAACCTGAGCTTTGTAACAGACAAGAGAGGGAAACTCTAGGACCATGTATAGTATGGATTTAGAAGCGGGACTGTGGGGCTATGCAAAATTTCTGAAGAGAATAGGTGAATAATTGAGGTGAGAAAAAACAAAAATAAAGAGGCAAAATAAAAATCAAAATAAAAGAGGCAGAGAATAGAGAGGAGGATAAAAGGTTCCTGTTGTGCATAAGAACATACCATTCAGTTCTGCAGCATTACCCAAATAATAGCGATTTCTGAAGAACACAACTCACTAAGAGATTTTGAAGTGCTAACACTTAAAATCTGGTAGTCCTGCCAATTTTATTCATTCCTATATACCAACTATCTATCCAAAACACCTCTCAGCAATTTGGCTATAAGGATGCTATGTAAGACCTCACTAAAGTCAAAGCAAATGATGCACACTGCTCTTGCTTCATCCACAGAGCCTGAAGTTTCATCACAGAAAATCAGGGTGGTCAAGCAGTTTGGCAAGGGTAAATCCATGCCAGTTGTTTCCAGTCACTTTAAATCTGAACATGGTTTCAAGTTCTGCAGTTTCTGGGAATCTCTTTCTCATTTTTTGATGCTCAGCATGACTTTTGTCTTTTTACAGAGATTAGAGATTGGCCTCGTTTTCACCACCTTCAAAATGATGACAGTTGCTTGTAATAACATGAAATGGCTTTCTCAGAAGTGTTGGACATGAGAAAAACACACGTACACACCAGTAATTAGATAGCTGTTATTAGTAAGCAGATAAAAAGATATTTCATCCAGGTTCTTTCACCACTGCTGTGGTATATATTACAGTGCATGTATGTTAGACAACACAGCAGTAATTATTGGGTCAGAACCACCCTGTACGGGTGTGTGTGGGTGTGTGTGGGTGTGCGCATGTGTGTTTTGGGGGAGGGGGCCAGGCCTCCAGCACTGGCGTCCGCATGGTCAGCCAAGGTGGCCACTGGGATCTGCAGCCACGTGGCATGGAGCTGGCATGGGGGACCTGTCAATCAATAAGGCTCACCTGTTAGCCCACACAAACCACACCCCCAGAGCCTCTGGTTGGCTGTGGCACCTCTCAGTTTGGCTAGGAAGACACTTGAATGGTTAGTGAACTGAAGATCATGCCTGGGGAGGGAGTGGCCACAGGACATAAAGAGGCATGAGCAGGGTCTTCATCTTGCCTCAACCTGACCTCCTGAGCAGTCAATTTGTGACTTCTAAGTCGTAATTATATTTTCTCTCTTTATTATCTCTTCTCTTAATCTCTCTTTCTTTGCTCTTTTCTTCCTCTTGTGGGTAACTTAAACACTTGTTTTCTGTAAGGTGTGGGTGTCTCACTAAAGCTGCACGGAGGTTGTGTTTGCTAAGTGTAACAAAGTTTCCGTACCCTTTAGCAATGCTTGCTAGTCCCAGTAGCTTGATGTAATGCTTTTGTGAAGTTGTGTGTTAACTCTGTAAAATCCTTTTTGCCAGAATACCTATTTTCTCACCAAATTAAATTTCTTAGGGAAAAGGTGTAGTCTTTTCTCTGGACATGACCTCAAGGTATTAAAGAACCAAAGGCTTTTCAAGAGCTCGCATGGGCGAAATCTCTTAAAGCCTGAAATTAAAGTGTAACACCTAGTAAAGTTGGATGGGGGTGTACCAACGCATGTTAGGATTTGCCATGAATCCTGATAAACCCAGAAATGTCATAGCAAGAATGTGTGCCACATTCAGTTAAAATGTCCTGAAGTTATCAGGAAACCACATCTCTGCAAACTTCAGTCCTCTTCTGAAGGATGCAAAGTGCACAATCACAAGCACAGGATGCTTGGAGGAACTAGCTATCTTGAAGAAAGCTAGGAAAAACAGGTCCCTCTGTTAAATCCTTTGCCAAACACTGTTCATATAACTGTATACTAGTACAGTGTGCTAGTTTTTACTGTGATAGTTAATTTTTTTTCCATAGTAGCTATTATGGGCTTACAATTTGGATTTGTGTTGAAAACAGTGTTGATAATAAAGGCATGTTATAGCTGTTGCTGAGCAGTGCTTACACAGTGTCAGGACCTTTTCTCCCTCTTAGAACACTTCACTAGCGAGCACACTGGAGGTGTGTAAGAAATTGGGAAGTGACACAGCCAGAACAGCTGACCCCAACAGACAGAGCTCCGTATCATATGGCATCATGCTTACCTTATATAGCTGGGAGAAAAAAAGAGAAAGTGGAGGGAACATTCAGAGTGATGTCATTTTGTCTTCCCAAGTCACCATTACACAGGGTGAACCTTGCTTTTCTGGGGATGGCTGAATGCCTGCCTGCCAGTGGGAAGTATTGAATGAAATCCTTGTTTTTCTTTGCTTGTGTGTGTGGCTTTTGCTTTACTTATTGAAATGTCTTTATATCAACACATTAATTTTCTCATTTTTTTGCTCTTCCAGTTCTCTCCTTCATCCTGTTACATGGGAGTGAGGGAGCAGCTGTGTGGGTCTTAGTTACTGGCTGGGGTTGAACTATGATATACCAGAAGCAGAGTTGGCTTTAGGCTTTAGACTGGCTGTTAAATTGGGATGCATCCCACCTGATACCATTGAGCCATATATGTCCTGTTTGTCAAAATCGTCCCTACCTTGAACCTTATTTGTAGTTAGTAGGACTTTTGTCTGAATTCTCTTATCAGGCTTGGAAGCCTAAGAGACATGCTGGCAGATTTTACAAGTACAGACTTAGCTAAAGACATTGATTACTGAAATTATTTTTTCTATGTTCTTCATCACTTGATTGCCTGACAATTCCCTGATCTTCTTTTTTAGGTGCCATGTATTTATAGAAGCCTTTCTTGTTGCCTTTCGCATCGCTCACTACTTCAAATTCAGCTGAGCTTTGTAATTTTGAATTCCATCCTTGCATTATATGGCGCTTTTTGTATATTCCTTTTGGGTATCTTTCCTCCACTCTTATCTTCCGTATGCTTCCTTTTGGCATTTAGCTCAGTCAGGGTGGCTTCCTGCTATGCCTATTTAATTTTATCCATACTGGGCAGAGTGCTCTAGTGCTTTAATGAGGTTGTCCTGTAAGATCATCCAGGTCTTTTAGGCTCCTGCAGGGCAGTATGCCACAGGGTCGAGATTAGCAGTTCTCTGATCAAGCTGAAATCTGCATTTGCAAGAACCGTTTTTTAATGCTTCTGTTTGCTTTACTCATTTCCCTCATTAAACTCTGTTATATCACTGTTATAGGAAAGTCTCTGTCAACCTTCCCACTCACCACCACTTCTTATTTGTAAGTGGTAGGTCCAACAGAGCGCCTCACTTAGCCTCTCAAGCACTGGCAAAGAACTGTCTCCAGAGCATTCAAAAAACATCTGGATTTCTTGTACCTTTCTGTATTGTATTCCTTACACAATCAGGAAATAGAAGCTTGACATGAGCTGCTCCACCACCTCATGAGATTTTGTGTTCAATAGGCAAATTCTTAAGTTGCCTTTGGTTGCCTGACCATGAATAACTCTGTTTATGAATGCCAGATCTGAAGCAAATTGTCTTTCTCCTATACTCCAACCAATACAAGCAATGTAAAATAGTATTGATCCCATGGTCAAAATTTTATGAAGTTTGTTAGGCACTGTTGTCAAGTTATGAAAATAGAAATACAAGCACAACTGGTAGACACATTGTACATGGTGACAATACATGAATTAAGCAGAAAGTAGCAAGAGTGGAAAGAGCAATTGGTATCTATCTTCTGATATAATGTTGTAGAAAGGCAAGAAACACTTTGGATAAAACAAATTGTTTTGTTGCTTGACACGACCATTTTAACATAGTGTCACATGACCCAACATTGTCAGTGTGACTACAGACCATGTTATTCTCTGAATTCCTTTTTCTTAGTACTAGCTGACTATTCAGAGGAATTTCACTGAAGTGTCAGAACACTGCAAGGGTTGGAGGTTCCTTGTGAGATGATATATTGGAAGCATGAAGGGACCCTCCATGGTTTCCATCATGGAAGGACATGGCAGCCATGAGCCATTCCACCACCTCACCCAGATGGGCAGCTGGGGGAAACAGTGGCAGCCCTAACCTCTGCCAGGGGCATCTCTCTGGCGACCAGGTCATGTAGAGACCCAGCTATGTTACGGACCCATTCTATGGGCCTGACTCAGCAGGGGAAAGGGCGGGGCTGCAGGGAGCTGGAGACTGGCCTTGCTACAGTGTCGCTGGGACAGGGGCTGATGGCCCTGGGAGTTTGACATGAGGTTCTGGGCCACAACAGGGTCAGTGCTGGGTGGTGGGCAGGTATTAGACACCAGATCAGTGATTATTTGCTCAGAACCACCTTGAGGTGTGTGTGTCCCTGTGTGTGGAGGATGAAGGGATGGGTAGAAGTAAAGGAAAGCCTAGGTTACACAGGTGTTCAGCAACAGCTCAGATTCAGCAGGATACACCTCTTGCTTTTTAAAAATAATTCTATTTTAAAATACATAACTTCATTTCAAAAACAATATTATTAGAGGTTATTTCGTATTTTCAATATGGTGTTTGATTCTTGAGATTGTGTTATAGAACCATTATTTATTTTATTCTACTTGATACCCTAATTTTAAATTAATAGTTGGAAAGCTCACTTTCTTATATTTGACCCTCCTTGACATTTCCCTATCACACACCATGTGGCAATGAAATAATTAAAAGTTAATGTTGTATTACAACAGCAGAATTATACAAAATTCTTTCTGGTACATACATCTCTTAAAGACACATTTTATAACCATGGTTATTTTTTTAATTATTATTATTGTAACCATAACTTGCTTTTCTAATCATACTAAATAGAAGGGTGGTCAGACACATATTTTTATAGACCATATGTGTGTATCAATTATTTGGTATCTATTATGAGACTGAGAGATAAAAACCAGATTCTAAAAGTCTAGTAACTGCTTAAAGAGTGGTCTTGATATTAATTGAATCAGTATTCCAAAATGGGCCTGACTGTATGTTCTTTCAATATTTTTATACTTAATGTTACAGTCTTTATTTCCTAATTTTATTTTCCAAATTGAATTTAAATAGTACTATCAGTAAATATTTAAAGAAGAAAGTTTTCTCTAGAAAGTGGTTTTGCAAAATAGTTTTACTTCTTGTTCATTGGGATAATTTGTTATTCATGTTTTCATTTTTGTCATGTTGAACAAGACTAACCGGTGATATTGATCCATTTTATATTCTTGTCTTACAAGAGTTGTCTGTCTTTTGCCATCTTGCTGTCAATTCAGCCTTACAGTCAAACATTGACATGTACTCCTACTTTCTCTCCTTGCATCAGATATTATAGGTTGGGATGCTCCATTTGCAACAGATTTTATCTAGCTCTTCAATTATTGTCATTCAAATCCAAGCAATCTATTCAATGTATATAAATCACAGAATCATAGAACAGCTTGAGTTGGAAGGGACCTATAAAGATGACATAGTCAAACTCCTTTACCACCATCAGGGACATCCTTCACTAGATCAAGTTGCTTAAGGCCCTGTTCAACCTAAACTAGAAAATTTCCAGTGATAGGGCATCCAGAACTTCTCTGGGCACCCTGTTCCAGTCTCTCATGACCTGAAGGGGTGAGGGAAAATAAAGAAGATGGAATCAGATTCATGTGAAGTATCTAGTGATATCTAATAAGAGGACAATAGAATAGTGACAGGCAAAGAATACTAACTGAAAACCATGATTTTTCATTTAAATATTTAAAAAGAAATCTTTTTTAATCCGAGCAGTAATAAAACACTGAAGCAGGTTACCCAAGATGGTTTTGGAGTCTCCATCTTTGTCTGACTGGACACATCCTCTAGCAACCCATTCCAGCTGGCCTTGCTTTGAGCATGGGAGCTGGACTTGGTAGATTCCAAAGAGCCTTCTAACTTCATCCACTATTCTGTGTCTCAGCAGGCTATAATAAGGGCATCATGTACTTTCTGGAGGAGACTGAAGCTCAAGTGTTCTGTAAGTTAGTGTGTCCAGTGTGTGCTGTTTGAGGAAAGATGATGATTTGCTTTGCTGTGTTATTCAGTTATATAGGAAAGAGTAAGAATTCCAGTCCTTAATTTAGTAACAGTTTATTTATTTTCATGAACTTGAGCAATAAAAGATGTCATCAAGAATGATAGTCTTAGAATATAGCATATCCTGATGCCAAGATCATCTACTAAGAAATACATTTTTAAATCTCTGTAAGAAGAACAAGCCTGAATTTGAGAATCAACTCAATCATAGTTAAAGTCCTACATTAAAACCAGTACCTGTGAATGTGGGATTAATCCCAACTTTTTGAAAAGGTCTCATCTACTTCATCTTGATCAGGTGGTCTATAGCAGACACCTACCATAATGTTGTCCACCTTGATCTGCTCACTAATCCCAACCCAGCTAGTGCATCATCCATCCCAAAGCAGACCTCCATTTGTTCCTGCTATAGTCCCACATTTTGGATGACTGCTTCCTTGCCTTCCTGTCCTGTCTTTCCTAAAAACCCCTGTATCTATATATGGTAGCAATCTAGCCATGTGAGTCTCTCAACACATCATGAATCTGAAAAATGGTTGGAGCAATATGCAATGTAACTTGTACATATGCCTGTTGAGAAGGTTTATGGTACTGTTATCCCACAAACTGTGCTCAGCAGGATCCTAGAGAGTGTCAACAGATGGCAAAAATATTCAGGAGTATGCTGAAAATTAATAATATTACCAATATTCAATCATCAATCCATTTGAAAACTCATTCAATTTCATTTTACAGATGCAGTGTAGATGCTTCTCAGAAGGGTATCCTTAATCTGCCAAAAATATGGTTGCTGTTTGCAGGTCTTTTGTCTTACTGATCATTCAGGCAATTTACGTGACGTTTAAAAAAAAAAAAAAAAAAGTCTCCAAAAGGCAAGACAGACAGAAGAGCTGCATCTTAAAAAGATTGATAACCTAGCTTCACACTTTTGTCCTCTCTAAGAAGATAGGCAGGCAGATTGTGAGGAAGTGATGGCATACTCTTAGCAAATCTCCAGGCCTCTGTTCTAACAGGGCCTGGGATGATGAGAGGTAGTACACTGATAGATTAAGGGCTGTATGCATTGATGTTTCCCAGAAAAGAGCTCCTCGGTCTAGTATTTGTGCAATGAATATTTAGCATTAAATGATTATATAAGTTAAAGATGAGAGAATTCTTTGCCTGTAGTTTCTACCATTCTTATCCTGACTAGCCATCAGTCACTCCGCTGATTTCACAGAAGCCATTTTTATGAACATTTTCAACAGTCAAAACTAAAAGAGTCAACATGGAATTAAGGTCACAGAATCTGTGCTGTTATGAATTTTGCTACATAAACATTTATTGACAAATTATTGTTTCTCAAGTTAGTTTGCATTGGATTCTAAAGTAGTAGTATTATCTCTAAAGAGATTATTTCCATTTCCTGTCTCTAGATCGAGTAGTGTAAGTGTAAAATACATGCTGTGTTTATACAAGAAATAAACTGTTATTGATTATAAATCTGGAAGGAAAAAATAAAAATGTAAAAATCCTATTGCAGTTATAAAAAATACTCCTCTTTCATATCTTTTATTTAAATCACTAAGTGAAAATAGCAGTGTATTCCAAGATCTATACCAACAGATGGTAAGCCTTTGTTATGCTAGATATGTACTTTGCCCTTGTCTCATATTTTGTTATAAAGGCGTAAGTATTGCTAGTGTACATATAAATGATTATTTCATCCTCAGGTCAGTTACTAGCATGTTAGACATATGTCATGAAGGAGAACAAATGTTTTACCATAAAAGGAAAAGAACATTCTTGTGATCTTATTTTTTTGCTTTAATTGCATGATTCAAATATGCAGCACAGACAAATCTCTCTGAGATTTGTTGAATCTCTGTTTCACCACAGGATACTTCCCCTATCAAGTTCAAAACAATGGAATTCTGTAATGAGAGAAATTAAGCTTCTTTTAGAAGACAGTTGTTGGATTTTTTATGAAAGCTAGTTTTACAACTGATGGGTGGTGAACTACAAGGGTTACTGCTGCAGATGTAAGGTCAGTTTGGGTTCCATGGAACAAAATTATCTTAGCATTTCTAGTACTAACAGAGAATAGGTTATTCTGAGAATGGTGGGTGAGTCTAAAGTGATGTTTTGTTGTTCAGCTACGAAAATGGAGTTCCTAAAGAAAACCTGGACATACAATTGGGGTAAACACCTTATTAGCCAAGTATTGACATAGTCAACATACTGAGTCCTGGATCACCAGACAATGCGAGGCAGCAGAAACGTTGGTGTGTTTGAAGTATGTTTTCCTGTGTGGTACTTCTCTCAAGGTTTCGTAACATACCTTGCCAAAAGAGGAGTATCGTGTCAAAAACTGTATTTTTCTTTTAGAAGTTCACTCTGTTGGTTTTGTTGGATGTCAGTGTTTATAATAACATTCATCTCAGCTTGAGTGGTAGGCATAGTCTGTGCACACCTTGTTAACTGCATTCGCTTGTCAATGTAGTCTTCAAAATACTACACATCACTAGAACAGGGATAGCTTAGCAGTAGCAACAGAGCCGCAGCAAGTAGATATAGTGCCTCACTAACCAAAATAATCAAAAGAAAGGGGTTATTTTTGATGTTTTTTTTTCCCAAGACTGGTCTCAATGTTCCTATTTACCCATCTTTACAACAACTTCTCTAAGAAAAACCTGTTTTCAAACCCTTTGGGGTTTTGGGGGAGGTTTAGTTATTTTTATTTGTTTGGGTTTGGTTTTTTTCTTTTTTTTGTTTGTTTGGTTTTTGGTGGTTTTTTTAAACTATTTTAGCAGAAAGGATATTTTTTTTTTTCTCTAGTGGTATTTCAATTTAAACACTTCCTAAATGTTCCTAGTTCTTTCTTTACAAATAGTTGCAATGAGAACCAAGATCAAAGAAACAATGTAGACTGAATTTCTACTCAATAATATAATTTATATTGTATACTCACTACTCAAAAATATTTTGTAATGCTTTGTAGGAATTTTACAGAGAAAGTTATGAGGGTTTAACCAGATAAGAAGATTCTACTTGGAAAAAATTACTGTTCACTTTCTTTGGTTTTTTGGTTTTTTTTAACCACATAAATACAGCTTTACTTGTTATGTTATTCAATGTTGACTATATATGTGTGGTATACATATTTACCCACACATCAATGACATTAAAAAAAATAAAACCCATGTTTAATGCATCAACTTGGTGTCCTTTTTTTTCCCCCCTAAGATATCTGGACACTACAACCAATTCATAAAATGTAGCTTTAACAGATAGCCTATGATAATGTATGTGAGAAATAACTTACTGCATATTGTACCCACCAGAATCACATAGCAGATTTTTATTCTTCCAATGCATTCACTTCAGAGCTGGGCAAAGATTCAATAAAATATGTTCATGTTTTTTTCAGTCTTTTTTCTTTTTTTTTCTGACTCAAAATGCTAACCACCTAATTTAAAGACTCGGCTCTTTTCGTGATCTGTCATTTCAGGCTATAATCAGACATAATCATTAAAAATCTCACAACACTTCCCATGAAAGTAATCAACATGATTTGTTAAGTGCTGACACTGGACTCATCTTCATACTAGACACAAACAAAAATAAGAGCAATTTCCAGCTTAAGTGTATATGTTCTAATTTCCTGTGTTTTATAAATATTCACTATGTTAAATGCAGTCATAAACTGTAAGGAAGATATTTTAGAAGAAATAGAAAATAATGTATTTTTCTAGTAAATAAAGTTAGTCTTTCATATGTGAATTATTTAACATATTGTGATCTGGTTCTGTGAAAAACAACACCAAATCATAAGATATTTGCTTGTTTTCCCCCAGGATATAATATTTCACTAATTTTGATATCTGAATTTTCTTTAAGATACTGTACAATTTTATTTTGCTAATTTCTTCCCTTGTCATCCTAAAGGTAAAGAAATTATACTTGGGCAGTGACTGCAAATTCCTTTACTGGTTATTCATAGGATAAAAAATTCAGAGTCCTTTAAATGTGTGTTCTGTTCTATTTTACTATATGTTATTTCTTTATTTTTTTCCTTTTCTTTCTATGCCCCCTACTTTGCATTATCTCTTTGCTTTTCAATTAATTAACGCAAAAATTTATTCTTTTTTTCAATGATCATGCAAATTAGACTCATTTGGTTTTGTCATTCTTGAAACAGTGCAGAAGTTTCAATTTAATTTATGCTTTTTCTTACACTTAAATCCTTAAGGTCTTTAACGCAGTATGCAAAACTAAGGACAATCCCTTCTAAAAAGTGTAACAACTCCTTTATATTTATTAATTACAAGATATGCAGTCCACATCTTTGGCCTATATGATCCAGTTAATGGAAACCCTGCCACCGTACCGGGATTAACAAAGACTCTATTCCCCATCTTACTGGTGGAGAAACAACGCAAAGGTAGCAGCTGGGAAATATATGTTAAGAAATGTCCAATAGCAAATGAGTGCCAGAAGTAATCTCATGTTCAACCATATTTAATTACTTTTTTTTTTTTTTATCAGTAGTCTATTCTTTTTTCATAAAAAATCAATTTGAGGTTTGAACCTAATTGAAATCAGTACTCTGGACACTCTGTTAAAACAGAGATTAATAAATAAGATTCAGACTGAAGCCCCAAGGTTCACCCTTTTCTTGATTTTAGGCTGCATTTTTGACTGCGATTCCTAGAATTATTGTTTTGCTGCCTTAAGTAGTCAATAGATTAAAAAAAAACCAAAAAAAACAACCAAAAAAGCCCAAAAAAACCCCTCAAAAAACCCCAAACCAACAAAAACATCTATGGATCTTGAAATATGTATCATCTTTTTACATCAGTGTGAGTTCCCTGGTCATTAATGGTTCAGTAATGGTCCTTTTTAAGTTTAGCACATTCATTTCGCAAACAAAAACACAGAGGCACATCTGCACTAAGAGGAGCAGACAGCATCTCTTACTTGACCAGTTCTTTAATCAAATATTTAGGTTGTTATTTTAAATAAATCACTATGATTGAAATTTAAATGACACCTGATGTCGTGATTAAAAAAATTAGAAAAAAAAAAAAAAACAAAAAAACAAAACAGACACACACAAAAAACCCCAACAAACAACAAAAAAAAAAAAAGAAGAAACAACACAAAAAAACCCAAACAAATAAATACTGAAGAATTGTTGAATCCTAAATACCAGGATTTTGAATCCTACATATAGTTGATTGCTAAGCCACCTAGACTGGATCATTCCTTGTAAAATCAACAACATTCAGGGATTTCATCTAGAATTCCAGGCATTGGAGTCAGAGGGTCTTATCTCTCCCTGAGAAACATATCAGCCTTTGGTCAGACAAATAGATCTCCAGATTCCTCAGGGATACATTTAGTTGTCCATACATAGGTACCTAGGTACTGCTATATGAGATGTAGCCCATAGTTTCTGAGATATTTTCATAGGCCTTGTGTACTTAAGAGGAGACCTCAGAAGATGATCATCCTTTTGAAGTAGCAAGTGAATGGCATCTCAAATGCTATTGATACTTAAGTGTGGGGTGCTGAACTACAACCTAGATTTCCAGTTACTACAGTGGGAGCTTAGACACCAAACTCCCATGTCAGTGCTTATATATAGCAATCTAGGTCTAACCATCAGTCTGGTGAAAACATCTACAGTCAGGGCCATATGGGCTTGATCCCATTGTTAGGCATAGGTGTCTGTGTTACACGATACACTCTGTGATGTCCTAACTTACCAAGTTGTTACTCCAGAGAAGTGTCAGTTTCTTACGAATGCCGGGTCCTGCCTTACTGGCTCTCTGCCACGGTTTCTAGTGCATCAAACAGTGATAGGCTACTATGGTTAGGAATCACATCCCTGCTGGCATTACTTTTCTCCATGGCTGGTAATGAAGAGGGATTTTTCAGCTGTATTTTTCTGAGAAACGTCAGCACCCCCTAAGTCCCAAATAGTCATTTGCATACTTGGCTGCATCTAGTCTTTAATAAGTATTCAAAACAGGACACTACTGTCATTTTAACAGATTAACAAAATTAGCTATTTTCCAGTTATCATTATTAGGCATGCTTGGGGTATTTTCAAGGTTTTTTTACCTTCTAACTTTTTCCTATTAAGAGATAAAAATCCTTGCATGGATTATCATGTATAATTTCTGCTTAGGAATATTTTCTCCTTTTTCATGTTATCAGTTGCTCCTTGAAATGGTAAAAATAAGTTGATTTCTCAATGAAAAGATAGCCTAATTTTTTATATCTCTTTTATCTTTTGTTTTCATTAAATTCAATTGTTATTTTTTTATCAATATTTTCACAGTTTTGGTTGCTCAACTCATCTTAATGATTTTAACACCTTGTTGCATAACTTACAGAAAAAATTATGAAATAAAAAAATCCAAAACCTTTTCTTTCTGAAGAAAACAATGTTCAGCTTGCTTCTAATTGTATAGTTCAGAAGGATAGCAGACTTCCTATCATGATACTCCTTTACAATTTTTCTTTTGTGATTCCTTAAGTGCTTTTCCCTTATCTTTAAGGGGTCTTTTTTGGATGCCATACCAAAGAAGCACTGTACAAAAATGGTGGGTGATCTATAGACAACTAATGAAATATATTACAGATAAAAGTATGCTACATGTAAGTATCAGTTCTCTTTATGTATCAGTTTAAGAAGGATGGGCCTAAGCCTTTTGATACCTGCTACTAAGTTCTGTAAAGCACTCAGCAAACTGTATTTAATGTGTTTTTCGAACCTTTATCATGTAGACAGTAGTTTACAAAACTAATTTACACTGCTGACACATTTTGATACCTTTTATTAATGTAGTGAAATGATCAGTGCTAGAGTGGAATCTGCAGAATGAAGTGTGGTACTTTATATAAAACAGCATTATAGAAATTTTAACAGAACTTTGAATACGTCTAATGATAGTTAAAAAACAGGTGAAAGCCATCCTAGTTATAAGTAAGTAGCAACTATACTACTATATAGATTGTCATCACTGCCTTAATCATTATTTAGCACAAAATAACACTTTAAACTTGAAATTGTTTTATGTGCATTGTTTTTCACATCCTTTTAGCTACCACTTGTATGTGTAACTTCAGCTATTCAGTATCTATATCTTAAAGAAGTTCAGAAATGCAGACCATTTGAAAAATAGTCCTTACCTTTCTTTTGTTTTAATTAGAAAGTAGCTATATATGTTGTTCAAATACATTATAGCAATACTGGACATTATTTTCTCTTGCAATTATAGATGAAAAATGGGGGGGTTATTGTTTTTTGATTGGGTTTTTAATATTAATAGTTTCCTTATTGCTGAATAAAAGACACCTTTAAAGGTATTTCTTATTAGCATTTCCATGGATTCAAATTATTTGTTTCCATAATTCTAAAATTAGTTCCTATATCTAAGAAAAAAGTCAAACATTTTGTCTTTCTGTCTACTCTGGACTCCTAATTCAGTGGCCTCCAAAGAATCTTTGCAACACTTATGTTGACCATTTTCTGACATCCACATTTTTTGACAACTTACTTTGGCTCAATCCATGTTGCCAGCTGCATGGTTTCTTCCTCTCTCCAGAAAAATTATTTCTTGGCCAATCTCCTGGGAATAAATGCTGCTTCTATCCTCAGAGATTTTCAAGACCCAAACTGCTGAAGCCCTAGCAACTTTGTCTAATCTTACAGCTGACCCTGCTTCAAACTGAGGTTGAATTAGAGACTTCCAGAGATCACTTCCAACCAGAAGTATCCAATGTTCCAGTGAGTAAGTGAGAGGTCTCAGAAATTGTTGTCTCCTTCTTTTATCACTAACTTTTCTTTATAGAACATTAAAGAGACTATAGCCTTCTTTACTGAAGTCTTGATTGATGAAATGTTTCTTACCCTTTTTGTACTTCATGTTAAATGACCACTGGAAGCAAACTTGTTTCCTATACATTATTATGGTATTCCCACACCTTAAGTGGTATTATTCAGTTTTATAAAATGAGTTTATACTCTTCATATTTATGGCTCAGAACTACAATACTTTCAGGGAATAAATGTGTCCAAGCAAGTTTCATGGGTCTTCCTATTGTATCCTCCCTGTTTCAATATTGACTATATTTTTTTTCATTATTTTATAGATTGAAATTTAACATCCACAAGAGCTCTGCTGATTATAACAAGAATAGATTATTAGTACCATTGAATTCATGTTCATTCAGCTCATTCAACTGAAGATTTCTTACATATATATCTGTTAAAGTCAAGATCTACTCCAAATTTGCTCCTCAATAGGAAACTGAGGATCAATTTCACTTTTGCTATTTTATTACTTTCCTTGAATCTTTTCACTTAGCCCAGGACAGTAATTTATATTGTGAAACTGCACCTATAAAGAAAAATGAGATAATGAAATTGCATATTAACACATTCAGATGAAGGACCTTATTACTGCCTTTGAAGCCACCACCTCCTATTCAGTTGTAAACTATGATGATTGCATAGAAAGCTGGGAGGGATCACTGTGCCTGGTACAAACACCAGGAAATGGGCTGTGATGATGAAAGTTACCTTCTTCCCCTGTTGCTAAGGGAAGGAGCAACATGACTCCACAGTATCCTTTACACTGGCACATGACAAAGTGATATGATAATATTTGATAAAATTGAATAATACATACTCAGGATGAAAGCATAGTTCTCACTGGGAAAAGAAGAAATTATGTTTTGTACTCAATTAATTTGAGTACAGTTGTTACTGACACTAGAAACAAAGATATTAGATTACTCTTTAAATTTTGTTTGCTCACTTAGGTAAACAACTCAGTTTAAATTACTGCATGGATTTTACTTAGTCTTTGTACTTTTCTCATTCCTTTCTTTTACCAGCTTGTTCTTACTAATTAAACTTCATACACTGGCATACACATAAAAGCAAGAAAGAATAAACTCCAAGGATATTCACAGGTTTCCCATACAAGAAAAAAAAAATTAGCTTTATCTGTCACATCAGAAGCTTTAAAAAGCCTAGACATTTTATAATTCCCATGCATTCTTAATCTACTTTGTGCATATTACACACTTAGACTTCTCTAAATTTATTGTAATTAGACCTATGTATTACAAAAGGGACTGCTCATATTGCTCCTACCTAATCTCTAATTTATATGCAGAAGAGCAAAGCTAAAGAGTTTAGGATTTTCACATTTAATGCTCTTTTTACCTAATCAAGTTATAAAGCTTAGTAGCTTCCTTCCCTGTGGTTTGCACTTTCTCTTTTTTTTTTTTTTTTTTTTTTTTTTTAATAAATCAACATAGTTCTAGGCAGGCATTAATGCTACTTCTGTAACCTTTCTCTATTCATTGAATATTCTCTAGGGACACAATAAATCATCACTCAGAAATAAATGTTTCATGAGTAACCCCTTATAAATAATCAGTTTATAGTTGAAGAACTAGTGAATCCAGATTATGTTTAAATGAAATTGCGCTCACTTTGTGTTTTCCTCCATTCTTCTATCAAAACAGTATTAAAATTTTGACTCCAAAGGCAGTGGGAGATGTGTCTAAATAAAACTGGATTAACTTTTTGAACTCCTTCACAGAATGAAGGCTTTGTCACCTGAATTGGTTCTGATGGTCCAAAAGGCTGATTTAAACTTTGATTTTCTCAACACAGCATATCGCACTGAATCACTTTAAGAAAGTATCCCACTTTAGTAACTCACATGATCATTTAGTAATAAACATAATTTCCTACTGACTGGTTGTAATACTGATATGAATTCTCCAAATAAAACTGCTTATCTCCTTTCTTTACCTTAAAATATTACACTCAGCACCATTTAGGATAATGTCTGTAAAAACAGCTTTAAGTCTGAAAACAAATAAATAAGCCCAAGTTATCATTGGGTAATTAATTTTGGACTATGAGAAAAAAATTACATTTGGCTTTAGATGTTAGGTGCTTCCTGATTCTTTTCTTTCTTTGTTTTTGGGGTTTTTTTTGTGTTTGTTTTTTTTTTTTTTCTGAAAACACTGACAAAAATCATACTGTGTTTAGACATATTTTTCTTCCCAACTGAATAGAGAATATTCTATATACAGATGCCTGAGTTCCTGATTTTTTTTTTTCTTTCTGAAAGAGAGAGAATTTTACAAAGACCATTATCAAGTTGTCATCTGTCATCTTTCCTATATGTAAAATTTGACATTTTCTCTTCAGTGCTAGATTTAGGCTTTTTTCTTTGTTCACTGCTTATGTTTATGGTCTTGAGAAAGATAGATAAGATATTATCAGAACTTTATGGAAAATGGTTCAAGGCAGTAGAATTTGAAGGGTTAAGTAAGAATAGAGGAATGAACAAAAACTTGCCTGTCAGAAAGCATATTAAGAAACTGGAAAAGAACTCATGAACTTAATTGATAGTGTCTTATGAAACACATTTTGAATTATCATTCAAACTACATAACAGCTGAATAAAAGAAGGAGCAACAGAAACAAAGCACTATGAACTGACCACAGTGAAATCAGGAGTGATGTTGAGTCTGGGAACAGAAGAGGAGTTAAGGGGATAGTGTTTTTAGATTTGTTCATGCTTCTTATTATGCTTCTGGGTATTATTATTTGATTGACAGTAAACTGAAATAGTTTCCCCAAATCAAGTCAGGTTTGCCCATGACATTAATCAGAGAGTCGTCTCCCACTTTTTAACTCAACCAATGAACTTCTTGTCATATTTTTCTCCCCTGTTCTGTTGAAGAGGAGGAGTGATAGGGCATCTTAGTGGGTACATGGTGATCAGCCAGAATCAAATCAACATATTTACTGATGAAACAAAAATGAGAGGAATAGTTGATACACCAGATAAGTGTGATACCATTCAGAGGGACCTTAAACAAATGGAGAAATGTGTAGATAGTGATGCCTTAGGGTTTTCATGAATTTGTAGATTTTTATACTTCTAGGTAGTTTCTCACATATACAACAGCTAGCAACCTCTAACCCTGTGCTAGCTGTCTTAAGGGTCAGATAACAGCTGGAACACCATGCCTGGGAAACATGTACCAGAGCTAAGACACTTAGTCAAAACAAGAAAGCAAAGCCCAGCAACCTTGGAGAAGCTCCAATAAGGGAAAGTGGCGTGAAGATGACGATAAAGGATGAAGTAAGGGGTCTTAAGACCTCCAACTCAATTCTAGGAGAGGCGTGCCATGGGGCA
>JAWWEW010000001.1:62887529-62989937 GCA_035583185.1 Anabacerthia variegaticeps
ACTTTCAATTCATCTGTATTAGGAACATTTTATATATAAGATTTTATCCGGCTGGATAAACACATGGTGCAGTGGGTGAGAAATTGTTTTACCAGTCAAGCACAGAGGGTAACCGTGAATGGGGTAACATCAGACCAAAGACCTGTCACTAGTGCGGTTCCACAGGGCTCCATCTTAGGCCCTGTGCTTTTCAATGTCTTCATAAATTACTTGGGCACAGGACTGGAAAGGATACTAAGCAAGTTTGAAGATGATACAAAACTGGGAGGAGCTGTTGACTCCCTCAAAGGCAGGAAAGCCCTCCAGAGAGACCTTGACAAATTAGAGGACTGGACAATCACCAACCATATCAAGACTAACAAGAGAAAGTGCTGGATTCTGCACCTGGGTTGGGGCAACCCTGGATGTTTGTATAGACTGGGGAATGAGGTGCTGGAAAGCAGTGCTATGGAAAGGGACCTGGAGCTCCTGGTCGATGACAAGTTGAATCTGAGTCAGCAGTGCCCTGACAGCCAGGAGGGCCAGCCGTGTCCTGGGAGTCATCAGGCAAAGCATTGACAGCCAGTCGAGGGAGGTGTTTGTTCCATTCTGCTCTGCTCTGGGGCGGCCTCACCTTGGATATTCTGTGCAGTTTTGGGCACCACAATATAATATTAAGCTATTAGAGATTGTTCAAAGGAGGGCAATGACAATGGTGAAGTGCTTTGAGGGTAAGCTGTGTGAGGAATGGCTGAGATCACCGGAGAATAGGAGACTGAAGGGTGACCTCATTGTAGTCTACAACTTCCCTGTGAGGGGAAGAGGACAGCAGGCACTGATCTCTTCTCTCTGGTGTGACCAGTAACAGGACTCAAGGAAAAGGTCTGTGTCAGAGGAGGCTTAGGTTAGAAAAAGGTTAGACTAGAAAAACGTTCTTCACTCAGAGGGTGGCTGGGCACTGGAACAGGCTCCCCAAAGGAGTGGTCACAGCACCAAACCTGACAGATTTCAGGAATTGTTTGGACAATACTCTCAGGGACATGGTGTTACTCTTGGGGATGGTTCTGTACAGGACTTAATGACCCTTGTGGGTCCCTTCCAACTCAACATATTCTGTGATTACTTCCAAGGACAGTCATAGAACAATCTCTCTGGGTGACTTGTTCCAGTCTTTGTTGATCAACATGGTAATTTGCATTTCCTTATATTTAATCAGAATTTGTGATTATTTTATGCCTCTTGACCTACTATCATGTCTGGCTGAATCTTCTTTATTCCATCCTGTCATCACTGCACATACAGCACTTCATATCTAAAATTTATGTAATTTATATTGTAAAGTAGCTGTGAGTACAAAGCAACATAGAATTAATGCCATATTTTTATCACTGACAACTGTGGTTCTTGGTGTCACAGATCTCTGCTTTAATTACATTTTCTGTGACAAATATGTGCATCACTGAACAGCCATTCTATAATTGTCTCAACTATTAGGTCTCTGATGGTCTTTGATAGTGTACACTTGTCTGCTACATTTGGTTATGTTGCTGTTAACATGTCACATAATATTTAGGAAACTCAGCTTTACATAGTTATTGTCACTGACATTTCAGGTCTTTCTACCTCTCCACTGGCTCTTGTCACATTATTGTCAAACCATCAATTGCAGAATACAGTCCATTTCTGCTTTTCTTCACTGACTCACTACAACCTGTATCTCATGCTTCTTTAACATCTAGAGTGCACATAGGATATGTTGCTCTTTCTATTATGCTCTACATGGTCAGAGAATAAAAGGACCTTAGGCATTAACAGGATTACTTTGTAGTATTTTCATGTTAGTACTGTCTCATGCCTCCCTTGAATGGCTGTACATCAACTCCGTATGTTCCCCTGCTGTTTGTAGATTTTCTTACTGTTTTTATATCAGTCTGAAATTTTTTTTCTTTTTTTTTTACTTTTTTCTCAGATTAGGAGATCCTTCAGGACAAATTTATGAAATGTATTAAATAGAGTACAGATTTAAAGACTGGTCACCCAAACATCAAATTCATGCTCCAAACATTAAACCATTCTTCTAATAAACTTTTCTTCTTCTCTGCTTTGTACATGACCATTGTGTTTTACTGATGTGCACTTCATTGCCAGTATATAAAAGTACATCTTTTTTATTCACTAGAAACAGCAGAATGAGTTACTTTGAATAATATCAGGGGCATCGTATCCAGTGCTTGTTACTGTTGATGAGCTGTTGATACAGCACACATAGATTGATTTGGTAAAACATACTTCTGAACTATTCAAGCCTTACATACAATTTCTGACTCTTTATAGAAATAAAATTGTGATAGGCTTCTGCTTTGTGTTTATTGAGAGTGAAAATATTTGCGGGTTTTTACTCATATATTAAATTTACAAATCATTGGTTAATCAGCTATTTCAGAAATGTCCCATGTTCCTGAACCCTTTATTCCATCATCTAGGAATTCTATTAGTCAGAAAGAAAAAAAAAAAAAAAAAGGAATCCTATAATTTTTCAAAGCTGTAATATAGTAAAATCCTTATAGAGAAAGTTATAGAAGGAATGTAAAGTATCTAGAGAGATCAATGTATAGAAATCATGGGGATGTATAAGTATAAGCAGAAGGGAGGACTTCCCAAATATGATTTTTTTTTTTTTGCATACTAAAAAAATAATCCTTTAATATTTACTGTTGGGGGGGGGGGGGGGAAACAACAACAAAAAAACCCCAATACTGCATGGAGAGGTGAAACATCAGATCTGTCAAGCCATATTTTTTTTGTCAAGAGGCATGTTAGACAATGACACCTGGGTGTAAGTACTGTCAGTTCACATAAGCCTGACACTGAATGGCTTGAAAAACTATTGAACTGCTGAAGACAGCACTGTGTTTGCAGACTCTATCCATGCATCTATCAGATGTGACAAAAAAAAATACTTCTTTAAACAGAACAAGAAAAAAACCTCTTGGTAGAAGGGAGTCAAGCAAATGATCTCACAAGAAGGATCTGAATACACCACAGTGGCTTCAAAGCTTTTCAGCCATTCTTTCACTGACCATTTAATTCCTGTTCACAGCCTATATATATTTTCTTTATTGTATTTATGGGCATAGAACATTTGTGGAGTAAAAACCTCAGAATTCTAAACTGGCAGTGTAATCAGTGGATGCCTGGTCAATATAGTTAAAAGGGTCTGGAGAGCTATTCAACTCACTGCTAGTTCATATATTGGCAGCAATTGATAGCTATATTTGAAATTGATTGGTCCGTTCCAGCTCAGCATATTCTATGATGCTATGATATTCTAAATTTTACTATTTTAAGATGTGTTTTATCATGCTATCATCACTTCTTTCCCTATCATTGACCAATAAAGTCACAGGTAGTAATGGTGTTATTCAAAGTAGAATTAATTCATTACACATATCCCATCATATTGCTACTTTGCAGCTCAGGGTTTCTGATGTCTGTCTGTTTAAATATATTTATTTATTTATTTATCAGTCTTGGAATTGAAAATATCCATGAAACATCAAAAAAAAAAAAAATCTCTGTTTTGAGTTCAGTTTAGGATATTATCTGGCTGAAAGAGAAAAAAAAAAACATGCACAAAATCACAGCCTGTGTGATTCAGTTAAGAGTTTCTCTCTGCATTTACAGGATAACTAGTGACAAATCTACCATGTAGGTATAATTTAAAGTGTACAATAACTCTTTTCTTGGAACTCCTGGGGAAAAAAAAAAAAAAGGGTTCTTAAAAGAAGGGAGAGGTAAACATATAAGACAAAAAAATGAGTATTTTGTTTTGGTAACCTAACAGTGCCCAGTAAATTTTTGGGCCTCATGTTCCTTGTACTTGCCTACCTCTAATCCACTGACATTTAGCTTTTCTTAATTATTAATTCTGACTTATTGTCACTGTTAATCAGCATTGTAATTTGATAATTTTTAAATGATTTTTCTTTGCTAAAATGTCTTTCTGTTATTCAGAAAGGTTTTTTCTTAGTCCAAAATTATTTTCTTTCTCTATATCTCCTTTTTAGTGCTAATACTTTTACTCTATAATAATTTCAGATTCTTTCAAATTTTGTCTTCACAGGTAACTTCCTCTGATACTCAGTTTATTATTTTATTTAATAGGAAACATGGTAATTGTCCAAATGTATTTAAAAAAGAGTTGGGTTAAGTTAGATAAATGAGCTGGATTATATAAATGGATACTGATGTGAAATGAAAACTAGCTGGAAGGTTGGGCACAAATCCCAACTGTTGGTAAACCCCAGGGATCGAAAATGGGTCCTTCACTAATGAAAATGGGTCAAGGGAGCACCCTTAGCAAATTCAAAGATAATACAGACCTGTGAGGAGTAGCTGATACAACAGATGGGTATGCTGCTGTTCAGACAGGGCTCAATGAGATAGAAAATTGAGTAGATAAGAACCTCATGAAGGGATACACCAAGTTCTGCACTAAGTTCAAACAGGAGCTCGGCTGGCTGGAAGTTAGTTCTGCAGAGGATGTCGCTGAAAACTGTGAAATAAACTCTCCAGCCAGTTTGTTGAGTTAGAAAACCAACATTACATTATTGAAGTGCTGGGTACATGGGGGATAGCTCTGCCTAATATGCACCTAACGAAGCCGGCTATATTAATGAAAAAAAATGCATACCCATTACATATTCATTATATGTAATGCATGCATATATGTTAAATATTTTCATAGACTTATTTGCATATGAGTAGGGGTCTTTCGAGAGTCTCTGGTGATCATTTGGAGAACATCCTACTCCCCAAATTTTCCTTATATGGCATCAGATTTTCTAATGAATCTTTTCTCCTCGAGAATATCTCAAATATGTGGCTAGGTCATAATGTACTTTTCTTATAATTTTTGGTCCAGTACACATTTTTTTTTTTTCTCAAAGCTAAGACATCTGCTAGTACATATTAATCACTGATTAGGTAAATAGGGAAGCACTAACTGGCACAAGATGTAGGAAGCTAACACAAAACTAGGTATTAACCTCTGGCATATCTACTAAGCACAGTATGATACAAAAATAAGCATTAATCTCGGATATAGGGATCAAACACTATTGTTCTAAGCTTGAAAGAATTTCTCAACATCTTCCCCAACTGCTGCATAGACCCTTTTTAAAGAAGTATAACTTGTTCAGTAGCAAGGGGACCTGAGGGTCCTGGTGGATAGCAAGCTGACCGGGATCCAGCAACATGCCCTCACTTCCAAGAACAACAGCCTTCTTGGCTGCATTGACCAGCAGGGACATGATCCAGTTTTAGGTTCCACAGTACAACAGACATGGACATACTCAAGAGGAAGTCCAGGTTATGAAGATGGTTGAGGGTCTGGAGCATCTTTCATATGAGGCGTTGTTGAGTGAGGTGGAATGGCTCAGCCTGGAGAAGAGAAAGCTCAGAGGCATCTTATTTATGTGGCTTTATACTTGATGGGAGATCATAAAGAAGAATGACTTCTCAGTGATGTCCAGTGATAGGAAAAGATGAGATGGCCCCAAATCAAAACACATGAATTTCCACCTGATCACAAGAAAAAAAATTTTTTTTGAGTGTGTGGGTGGTTGGACACTGCAACATGTTGCCCAGAGAAATTGTGGAGTCTCCACCTTGGGAGATGTGCAAAATCTGGTTGGACATTTTTGGGGTAACATGGTTTAGCTGACTCTGAGCAGGGGTTTTGCACTAGGCAATCTCAAGAAGAACCTTTCATCCTCAGCCATCCTGTGATCCTGTTAAAAATATAATCTCAGGTTTACTGAAATGGAAATAAAGGTGTTAAATAAATATGATTGCTTACTTCTGTGTAAAACAAACAAAATCTTTTTTTTTCTTTCTAAAGTTTGTCAGTCTTTTTATTATCTCCTTTATTTTTAATGTGTTTCACACCAGTTTTCACAAAATCTCATTACCCTGTGTCCTGGGTGTAGAGATAAGAGGTAGAGTTTTAACATTGTTTATTCCACACCATCCACATTAATGAGCGAGGTATGGTTTTCAGGAGATAAAACTCAGTGCCAGAACCCCAAAGTTCACCATTTTGTCTTGCCCACTCCAGCAGGGGGACAGCTGCTCATCAAATCCAGCAGATTCGGGTCCGCTGCCGCTTGCCAGTCGTCTCCATTTTCCACACGACTACGGACCCTTTTTGTGGTGCTGAAACAACAGCCCCAGCAAAGCGCAGTGGCAAGGGGCAACTGTTGCTGAAGCTGTGGAACTTTGCAAGAGCTGATACTGCCGCTACTGCGGCCGCTACTACTGCCACAGCCACGGGAGCACCACTGCAAGCCCCAGCACCCACCAGGACCACAGCCAGGACAACCACTGACCCAAGGGTAGAGAGCCCTCTGCATCAGGACCGCCTGGACCTAGTGTTGGACTGCTCGACCTAGTGTTGTTGGCAGCATAACTCCATGTTCAGATTAAGGAGTTTGTCCAGGTACTCCCCCCGGGAGCTGTGAATTCAGCACAGGGTAGGGACCAGGCACCATACTGCTTTTGTCTGGAAAAAAATCCTGCATTCTGGACACACTCTTCATAGAGTGTTTTTGTTTGGTTGGTTTTAGTTTGTTGAGTTGGTGGATACCCTTTTTGTGGGTAAGCCATTCTGTGTTATGTATAATCCTTTATTATTATTATTGTTGCAGTTACTGTGATTTCTTCAATAAATTGTGACTCCAATTTATAATCTCTCTTAGCATTTTTCTGTCCTCCACTGTTGAAGGAGGGCAGGTTAAGGGAGGTTAATTTTCCCACTGGGTTTTTAACGCAGCACATCCTGCCACCACAAGAAAAATCTAACCTTCCTCCTCTGACCATGTTCTTAATAATAAAGAAGTAGGTATTCCTGTTTCATCATTGAGAACTACAGTCTATGCAGAATTTCTTCATTTTTATAATTTGTGCATAATGGAATCTTACTTTCTCCCTTTTCCCTTTGGCTTATGTTTCCAAACTCATAATTTCATATTAACCAGTAAATTCAGTTCAGAGAAGAGACAAGATATAATAATTTTATTTTCAGAGTTACACTGAAATTAATTACCAAATTGTTAAGGAGTCTACAGTATCAGAATTTTCAGCTATATATGACTTCATAGAAGTATTTTTTTTTGTTTTTTTTTTTTTTTAAATAAAATAATATGGAAACCACTTATTCATTTTCCATCTGTATAAATTTGTGCATACTGCTGCTATCAAAAATGTTGAGCCTTGGGAAAGCTGTTTATGCCAAACTTGTGTGTTTTAAAATGTGTCATACTGCTGTTCTAACTCATTTCTGATACTATGTCTTTGGTCAGTGAACTAGTACAAAAGTTCAAGCCAGTTCACTAAGACTAGGAACCACTTAGAAATCAGACATAAATGGAATCACAGAGGTTAATACAGGATCAAAACTTTTTTATTGTAGCTTCTCACAGTAACAGATTCCTGCAGGTCTTCTTATTATCTTCTTAGACTAAACTGTGGTAAGCATTCCTCTTCTCCCTTAGTGAGAGTTAATAACCTACTGTGTATGTGAATAGGTACTTGGAGCTTGCTTTCCATGAGGTTTGCTAGCAAGGAGTCACAGGAAGATATTTAGTTTCTCTAAGAAAAGAAACGAGTAAAATAAAGACAGGAAAATAGCAGACAATTCCAGTAACACCACATACAGGAAACTTCAGGCTGTTATCATTGATTTCGATTTTTGCATGCAGAGCTATCCTGTAACGATATCACTATATGGCATGTGAACATCATTCTTTGGTCATAAGTAATGAACAATACTCATGAAAACTATTACAATGTGAGAAAAAATAATCATCCTCCCTCAGAGAAAGGTTAATCACCAAGTCCGCCTTTTGCTCTCTAATAACAAAAGCTCAGAGGCACCTTTTAGAAAGCCTACTGTAAGCAGAATCAGAACCTAATAAATTGTACCAAGGTATAAAAACAGATATTCAGGGAAATTGGATTACTTTCTTGTAAATATCAACATTAGCGTGCTACAGTTAAAATAACGGAAATGTAGAAAGAAATGTTTTTAGAACTCACATCTCTCATTCTCAGTTAGCGGGAGACATAAAGTAACTTTGTAACAGCACAGAATAAGATCCATTAAATTTTCCATTGAAATTCTTTATTGATATTTACATATAAATTGCAGAGTTATCTACAGTTGATGTAACAGGAGTATACCAGACTTGTATGTAATTGACGCAATCTGAAATCAGGAGCATTCTAGAATCCACCACAGAACTTGAAGTTCATCTACACCGATATAATGGAGCAAATAACTAAAAATTATTTTTCTTCACAAAGGAAACATACATAAATATCTAATTTCTACATTGCTTTTCTCAGTTCATTGCTCTGCTATAACCAGCTGAAGCAGATTTTTAAAGAAAACTGCAGAACACTTAATTCTTATCAGACATATTCACATTTCCCACTTGTTTTTATTGAGTTCTACAAAAACCTGTAGAGTCATGAACTCTTTCACATTTTTGTAAAGATACAAATGATAAAATGTGTGAAATGCTACAAATACATTGCAAAACAAGATAAGAAATATCAATTATTGCAACAAAATAATAATAAAAGAAATGAAACAAAAAAACCACACACTCCTAGAAATGAAATAACTTAATAAGGGAAATTCCAGAATTCTGTAGTTCAACAATAATGGTCAAGTGAACAAATACAAGAGAAACCATGACTAATTAGCAGTTCTGCAAAGAAGAATCTGAAAATGAATCACAGTCCCCTGTCACTATGGAAAGCAAGAGAATTTCATGAATATATTTAAATTTGTAATGCAAAAGAAATAATTTTGCTTTATTGTCCTAAGCATAGTCTAACTTTCTCCACTACATTTCCCTCCAAATATTTGGACCAAATAGATGGAACCCTCCCATACATTCTTCTTCTCCTTAAAAAAAAACAAAAAACAAAACAAAACAAAACAAAACAAAAAAAAAAGCAAACAAATGAAAGAGAGAGAGAGTCTACTGAAAGAACTAAAGAACTAATATCCTTTAGCCTTCAAGAGGAAACAGATTATGTGATAACAACTTTTTCTCTACACAAAGTGTAGAGAAAATGAAAGAAATATTTTAATTCTATGCTCATTGTATGTAGGAGAATCTGCAATTTGTTTTAACTGTAGAAAGAAAACTTCAGAGGAAGCATTGGAAAAGACTGTAACACAGACAGTGATGCACCATAGCAGACTGCCTAAAACAGTTATCAGAAAGATGAAAATCTATTGCAAATCATACTGTATATTTCATTTTACTGTGATGCAAAGAGATAAATAAGAAAACTTCTGGAGGTGTTTTCCAGTCCTACAATTTCTAAGTATTGAAAGTAGTAATGTTAAATGCATATAATTCTTTAAATTAATTTTTACATGTAGGCAATAATAGTCAGATGATCATACATTTGTATTGCTGGACAAGCATACCCTAATGAAGACTTGAAAATGCCTTCAATAACCACTGAATGGGAAAAAGTATAACATTTTATGCTATAATGCTGGGATTTGGAACACATCAAATTAAAAATCAAACGCAGCTTTTGAAAACCTAATCCCAATTAAATGACAGTTAGGAACTAAATTCAGGCTACAAATTCAGAAAAACCTAGGTTTTATCTCTAAGCCTATTTTGCTACCTTGGGACTTAAATATTTTGATGACATTTTCACAGACACAGAAAATTATTTTACTCAGCATGCAGCTTTTTGCTGTACCAACTCCCTGAAATCTTTCAAGGTAGCCTTTGCTGATTCATAGTTCTCCCTCGTGATCTTTTGTTTTGCAGAGAACAGGTATTCCAGTGTCTAATAACAGGACTACTGTCATTGATGTTTGTACCCTCATTGAAAGTGTATATAATTACATTAAAAACATTTTTTTGTTGCTGATTTTGATCATTAAATCTACTTACATAAAAAAATATTTACTCCAGCAGCCAAATATCTTGGCTTTAAGCAAGTATCAGACAAAGTAATTTGGGCAAGCAATTTTCTCAGGCTAAGAAAAGACTTTAATTACCAGAATATGGATTACCAGGGATGAATATGCTTTTTAGCTCCTCATTTGAAACAGGGACCCTACACAGAAATGAATACAAAATTCCAGGACACTGTAAAAACATGCTAGAGAATGGAAGCTGATTTTGTCTTCTTGAAGTTATCACAGTCAGTTGGGACACAGATGTCACTGACATATCTGATATTTCTTTAAACAAAAATTAATAATAAATCAAATGTGTTACAAAACTTTCACATTCTATTTGATTTCAGATGCTGAAACTTTAGATATTTACAAGTGTTTATTTTTTCTTTATAGTAATTGCAAATAATAAGATATTCGTATTTCAAGATCCTTTTCGTTTTTCCACCGATGCTTCTTTAAAGCTGAGGTGACCTGCACCCTAGACAAGCTTCTTTCTACTCAACACAAAGGAATCATGATGTGACAAAGAGAAATGCAGATGTCTGGAAGTAATAGGATGATTTTCACTATTGCACAAATGAGAGAATATACAGCAACATTTTATCTAGCCACTGTTCTGAATTTAAGTGCTTAAATTCACATTACAAGGCTTCTTAGACTACCAAATGCTTTGCCAAATGCCTATGTAAATGTTTGGCTACTTTCTAAAATTTGTAAATATGGATCATGATACTAATAAGGTGGTTTTCTTTAGAAATTGAAATTTTTTGCATTGTAAAATAAAATAAAGTGTTGCCTTCCTCCTCCATGGCATATAAAGCATAACTTGTCTGTAGTTCATTGTTTTCTTGGTCAAAAATAGATGAAGAAAGACCTGAAGTTCTGAATGGTTAATCTATCAACCATAATTCATGGCATACCACTTTCTCAAAGCAATTTTATTATCAAGGTAAAAAAAAAAACCTACGAGTTGACTATGTATTTTATTTTATTCATTGTGGCACAACTTGTAACATGGAAAAGCCACTAGGATCTTGATATCTATGGTTCTTTAATCTCTACTCCTAACTTGAAAAATCTGAGATTTGAGATTAATACAATTTCATGTGGCATGAGGGAGATTTTCTGATTTCTTATGTATTGACCCTTCTAAGCAGTCTTCAATAATTCAGTAATAGAAGTAAGACCAAAAAAAAGGAAATGGCAGTATTGTAATAGTAGTATTGTGCCAGGAATATTGTATTTGTTGGCCAGAGAGAAAAGGCTAATAGAATCAAATTGAGAATTGTTTCTCATGGAGACCAATTTCATCCCCGACACTAGAAGTTATACTGGCTGACTTTGGAACTTAAGAATTGTTGATGATCTAGGTGTCATAGAGAAATAGGCTCTTCTTATCAAATTGTTCAAATAGTCTGTGTGTAACGAATACCAAAGGACTGATGGAGCCTGTTTCAGTCACCCAGATGAAAAGTATTTTCAGGGTGTGTATGGGCCTAATCAATATTGCTGAGGCAAACAGAGAATCCAGAGAAGGCAGGTTTCACAGCAAAGGGATCACAATATATGGGGGACATTTCCCAAGTGTGGAAAGTTTCAGTGCTAAAACACTCCAGGAGGTGGCAAGGTCACACAAAAGCTTCTGAGCTGGCATGGGTGAGGCCAGGAGTGAAGGTGGCCACTCCTCACTCCCCAGGATGCCTGAGCAACCAGAAGCCTTGCAACAAGCAGCCCTGTGAACAGTCTGTAATGTATTGCTATCGTGTGGCATAGCAATTTGCATGGTAGTTCATACAGGGAATAATGCTTCTCAAAGGAAAGGCATTCCATGGGCTGAGTGGAGAGACTTGAAGTTTGCAAAACTCAGCAACTGGGCACCCTTCTTTGACCATTTGCACAGGACAAAGAACCTCGTCCTATTTGACCCTCAAGACAGAGTGGTGAGCACTCATCTAAGAGGACAGGCTGCAGCTCCATCTGGGGGCTCTGCACCATCTACCCTGGTAGTGGTTAATGCCTCCATACAGATGGAGCTGCTGAAGGGAGGTACCTGTGTGCTGACTTAATGTACTTTCTAAAGAGGCATGTTGCTTACTGAGGTCTTATATCAGGGACATCACTGAGAGAATAGCAAGCCTTGTACAGTCCGTTGACTATTATCCTCTGCTGTTTTGTGGTTTTGTTTTGTTTTTTTTTTTTGTAAGAGGGCACCAGTGATACAGACAGGAACAGTTTGATCCTGGGAGAGGACCTTTTTCTCCCCCCCCCTCTTTGCTTGTGAACATGCAAACTTTTGCTTTAGTAAACTAAAGCCTTATGTAAACCTATGAGTCATTTTCCATCTTATTTTCTCTCTCCTGTCCATCTCTAAAGGGGAGTGAAAGAGCGGCTTGGTGGGTAACTGGTGTCCTGCCAAGGTTAATACACCACAGTCCTTTTTGGGAAAAAATAAAATAAAATAAATAAAATATATATATATATATATATGTGTGTGTGTGTGTATATATATATATATATGTATATTTCTCTACTTTCCATTAGCAAGTGATGTCTGGCCACTTCCCAGGAAGAAGACTTCAACACATGTAGCTTCATCTTGCTCCTCAAAGCAAACATTGTAAATAATGAATGACCCCTCTTTCTCCTGCTTTCCCAAGCTTTTATATCTGACCTGACGTCATTTGGTATTGAATATCCCTTTGGTGAATTTGTGTCAATTACTGCCAGGTAAACAGTCTTCTGACCAATCAGCAGTGGTGAAATCCACATCTCAGCACAGTGTGACATAGTCTGACACTCATGCCATAAATTTCACTTATCCTCATGTGAGCCATTCATGGACATAAATCCCAGAGATGACGCATACAATCATGGAGATATACATATATATATATATATATATATTCAACTAAGTAAATAACTAACTAAAACATCAAAAACCTCAAAACATGATTTTAGCCTAGCACTTCAGAGGTTTTATTGTGATAGCCAAAAGTGTGGTTTCATACTTATTTTTTTAAATTGTGAGTACATTTTAATATTTGCTCCTTTTTTTTTTTTTTTCCCCCATTAGAAATCACTGGATAAAAAGCCAAAATTAAATCTCTTTTCCTACCACAGAGAAGACTGCCTATTTTGTCTTTTAATCAGTTATCTTAACTACTCATTAGAGTCAGTCTTGTTTTCTATCTGAACCCATAAAAATGCTGGCTAACCCTGAATTGCAATCAAAATTTAAAGACAAGTTAGTACCAGTTGCCTTATAACAGACACTTCTGCTTTTGTACAGACAAATAAAACTAAGCAGCAAGGATAATTTTAGGCAGACTTGAGTGCCATCTCTTATCACAGCTGGTGTTTATAATTCTGAAAAATGAATTGCTGCTTAGAGTGTGAACTACTGACTTAGTTTTGAGTGTTAGAGGATATTTTTTAACATTTCAGGTTATAGAGATTTAAATTTTACTGAGATTAATTTTTACTGCTTCAGTTCATCGTCCTCTCAACTCTGGAAATAGAATGTTAGTAAATTATCCGGACTAAATAGATAATTTTATTCAGTTTTAAGTAGGACTCTTGGTAAAATTATGGTGGTAAGAAATGGTGTAGAGGAGGGAGGAGAGACGTAAACCCTTAAAACTAGACTTTCAGCAGACACTGTAATATCATACACACAATACACCAAGTAAGGTAAGATCTAGGCAAAGTGGATCCAATGTGTAAACATTCTTGTCTTGTTATTGTTTAGATGTGTAGGTCTCTTGGGAGAAGGTGTGTTTAAGCACAATAAACACACACATGTTTTAGCCTATTTTTGTATTGTTCTTTATAAACTAAACAATATTTCAGCATAAAATGACTACTGACATTACATTTAAACAATTGGATTCATATATTGCACTCTTATGTTGAGTTAGCACATAGCATCTTTTCAAGTCAGAATAACTCACAAGTATTGGTTCTTTTCCAGACCTTTAAAAGGGACATACACTGTAATTAAAGGCAGAAGTAAACTTTTTCTGATTGAACTTATTAAGTTATACTATATGCACATGCAGACAGGGAGGTTATTAAGAAGATAAAATCTTTGAAATAAAATACAGAGTGCTGGAATTGCTTAGTAATGATACTGCCATGACAGACTCAGGGAAATACTTAAGGATCTAGAAGAAATTCTCTAGGAAAATAATGTTTTTGTGCACACACACACAAAGTGGTAAAATATTTTGTAATTCAGCTCTGACTTCCCTAACTTCAATCATCAGCAAAAACATTGAGTAAACAACTATATCAAATGCCTATGGCAAACAATATAACCTCTAGTCACTGCTTCTGAAACTGTGTTATAATGGCTCTGGGTTAAGCTCTTTATTCTGACAGGGATAATTTTGCACAGTCTAAAAGATATTTTAGAGAAAGAACCTGTTGATCAAAAGGATAACTGCCATAGTTAAAGTTGTTTATCTCAGAAAAAGAAGCTGCCAAGAAGTTTTCTTTTTGACCATTAGTATTCCAGGTGTTTGCTTCCTACCTACCAGGGAAGATGCCATATAATGGGCTGTATGGCATCTACTGCCATCCTAGGTGTCCTACTGTGTCCATCCTGAAAATCAGAGATCATAGAAGAATCTCTGTTAAGGTAAAAAATAACCTCTAAGATTACTGAGTTCAACAGATGATATATTATCTGTGGGGTCTCCAGACATTTCTGGAAGGCTGTACTCTAACTGATGACATTTTACAGTACTTTGGGAAATTAGGATCATTTTGAACTTTCCACACCCTTCCATTTTCAACATTTTACCTTCCAACACATACATTTCTGTGCAGAACAGATTAAATATTCACTTAATAGTAAAATCTTTGCCACAAGTTGCTGAAAATGTTATGGTGCATAAAGAATCTTTTCTATATTCTGAAGGCACACAGCTCTCTGTGACAAGTTTTTCAATGAATTTCAGGAAATCAGAGCCAATAAAAATAAAGATAGAATAAGTATGATTTTGAGGCTGTATTAGTTATACAGTCCTTGTCTTTGCAAAGTGAAAAAATGTGTTAACTGTTTAATATGTGACACTATGTTTAGTGTTCAAAAATGTTAGTCAGTGCAATATTTTGTGGTATGTTTTATAAAAGTAAAGCCAAACCCCAGGAATCTTAACATGCTTTGCAAATAATCTGAGAACTGGATCAATGAAAGATTTCTTACCAAATTTCTACAAGAGTTCTTAAAAAAATAAATAATAAATACATAAATAAACAAATAATAGAGGAGGACGAGGAGCTCATTCCTGAATGGTAGGTAAGTTTGCATGTCCATACTGCTCAGTTCTGTCCCTTTCTCAAAAAAGTTGTCCACATTCACACAGCATAGCATGTATACATTCCTTTGATGTGACCCATAGATTCTAAGCCATAATTTTTTTTTTTTTTTTGGGGCAGGGGCTGGGTGGGTGGTGTGTGTATGTTTGCCTGTAAGGTTTCCTTGGGTTTGGTTTGGTTTCATATGGCACTGTCCAAAAAATATGGATTCTGTAAAGCTCAATCACTTGTGGCAGGGTCATAGCCTATCTCACCACGGTCTTCACCACAGTCTGCAGAGGAACATCTGCTTCTGCGTCTGGACCACCTGCTCCTCACCTTCTTCACTGGTTTGGGTTTCACAACGTTATTTCTCTCACATATTCCCACTCCTCTCTCCAGCTACAATTGCCCTTGCACAGCAACATTTCTTCCTTCTTAAATCTGCTATTGCTGCCACTGTTGCTGATGGGCTTGACCCTGTCCAGCAGCAGGTCCACCTTGAAGCCAGCTGCATTTGGCTGTCAGACATGGTAGAAGTTTCTAGCAGCCTCTCACAAAAGTCATTCTTGTAGCATTCCCATCCCACCCCCCCATCCTTTACAACACAAACCCAATACGTATGTACCATGAAATATATAATTTATGAAGAGTTCTTTGAGCTATAGTACTGCAGCTTATATTGCAAAGAGAAGTCCAGGAAAATTGTTCCATATATCAGTCAGCAGATCTTACAGTAGAGCGCAGGGCCTTATTTCCCTTGTCCATACATGAAAATGTGTTTCTTTGGCATGGACATATTTAGCAGTGTAGATACAGTTTTTTTTTAAAAAAAAAAAGCAGATTTGAGAGAACACTATGAGTCTGTCAGTTCTGTAGAGAGAAAAGTTTGGCTTTATGGTTTTCTATAGACATTGAAAAAATCTACTAGTAACAGGGAAGGTAACTAAATAAGAATATTCTGAGGAACTACAAATGTAACTGCAAGCCGATACAGTGAAACTGGTTCATAGCAAAAAGTGTTAGAAAATGATTTTGTAGGCTTGAATTTAAGAATCACTAAGCTCAAAGTGTTTTCCACTTTGAATTTAAAAGAAATAAATCCAAGGGGAAAAAAAAAAAAAAAGGAGGAAAAAAGTCTTAGCACTATTTTTATGGTCCTTGTGTTATACAGCAACAAAAATTCTATGTGACTGTCATTTTAAACAAATCTTAAAAAAATAATAATGCTCTTTCAAAAGTACTCCCTTTAAATCAAGGCTGGCTGGATAACAGATGTTATCTCTTTCAAAGGCATGGTTTCTACCTATCTTTAACTCAGAATGTTTCCTTTAGAATTACAAGTACTAGATATTAAATTCTCTTCAGAAAACAAAGAAACAAACAAACAAACCTTCCTGGAATAATACTTTTGAAGAAATACCCTTTTTGTTTCAATTTTCTGATATGAATACTGAAATGTAATCTGAAAAAATATGAGGTTCCTAAGTAATTGAGTTTTGTATCTATGACAGCCATACAAACATTTTGTTAATTTAACAGCTCTGTTGAAAGACATTCAGAGATACTTTTCTCTAAAGATTTGTATCTATTTGAAATAGATGGATTTCAAATTGTTTTGAAATAGAAGATTTGTATAGATTTGAAGGGTCAGTAAAAGGGACACAAATTTACCTCTAAATATTTCACAATATTATAATTAAACTATATGTATATATATATAAATATACACAGTGTGTATATATTTATGTGTATATATGTATACACATACTGTATATATTCATATAATAAATACTGAAAACTGGAATGGGTAAGGAAAGCTCCTTTTTGAAGTATGACAAACTAGTTTCACAGAACTTCACCACTTGTTTTCCTCAAAAAACACATTTTGGTGCAAGATTACTTGATCACAGCAAATTTCTTGAGCTCTGTAATATCAGACATCAGACATTATGAGTAATAATACTTGTGCTTTTAAGAAAAAGTCTTCAATTTAGGACAGGAGTATAGGGTTGTTCTTTCTGCAAGTGATGCCATAGTACCACTATTTCTTAAAAAGAAAATAACTTTCTTCTGTAAGAGAAACCCTCTAATTTAACTAGCATTCAATTAAAAACAATATTGAAGGAAGAAAAGGTAGGCATCTCTTTAGCTTACACTAATGAAACATTTTCAGTCACTGAGTCACTTTCAAGTCACTTTTCAGTCACTTTCAAGTTTTCATGCATAGTCTTTACATTTTGTTCATGTCTTTCTTGCCACAGGGGCTCAACTAAGTATGATCAAACACACGATGGTCAAAGAGTGTGATTTATGAATCAACAACGTCTTTCAAGGAAAACAAACAAAGACTTAGTATAGTATTTATGCTTACATCTGCTTTCAAGAGCACTGTCAAACTCATTTGAATTTGTAAATCTTGTCAAATATGCTGTCTTGCTATAATATAGACACCTGTTTTAGTGACTTGCTTGCACAGTCTATTGAACAGACGGGGAAAGGTAGCATGGGTGCTCCTGTCAATAGAAACCATGTGTCTTTATACTAAGGTCTAAAATTTGTTTCCTAACACTGCTCTGATTATTATGATTCTGCATGCTAAAGACAGACAAGTCTTGCTAAAGAAATAAGTTTTTGAACTTTGAAAGCTGTGTGGCAGATCAGTGGGCTTCTGGCAGGAAAAATCATTTGAAATATCTAGGTTTCAACAAACCATGCATCGTGTCATCCTGGAATTATATGTCTTTATGCTCAAGATATTTCCCTCTCAACTGCTGAAGTCCTAAGTGAAATAAAATACAGACCTTATCTTGGGTTCCAGCTCTTAAATTCTGGTGATGGAATTCTAACTTCATGTTGCATAGTGACAGCTTATAATGGTACAAATAGTTTAGCAACATGAATAAAACAAAACTGGACCCAATTTTAGATGTACAAAAGTTATAGGTCTAACTTAGCTTTATAGTCCCTGACAGCTTTATAGCCAGTGGACTCATATTTCTTAAAGGAGAGGTGTTTCTGCGGATGTTCCTTCTTCTCATTGACTACAAAGAAATCTACACTTACTAGATCAAATCTGCACTTTTCATTTTTATATTTCTGAAGATAGTTTGGGGAGTTTTTCTCAACAAAAGCAAGAGACAGATGTCTTCAGAATTTTCTCTCAAATGCAATGATTATTTTAATGGAATTGTCTGTGATTTGATTTCCTATAGAATACTTTATTGACTTTTACAAGTCAGGTGAGCAGCTGCAAAGCATAAGAAGCTTTGTAAATATTTTGTAAAATGCCAAGCTGTAAGGCAGTGGGGGAGGGGAGGACAAGAGGAAACCCTAACAAACAAACATCTGACAGATTTCATTTCTACTTGTAAATACTGTAACAGAGGGACCTTAATGGCAGATAATAGAGAACAGGAAATTGCAACCTCCTCTTCTGGTCCCCAGAGCAAATAGAAACCATAAGAGGAGTACAACAGCCTAAATATTAGATTTATCTGCCTTCAAGGAATTAAAATGAAAGCAGACATTGCTGAATACAAGTATCAGTCATTCTTATTAATGTCTGCCCATTATTATGAAGCTAAAAACTGAATCAAAAGCAGTATTTGTTCCTAGATCCTGTCATTTAGAAAATGACATCAACAGCTTCAACCAATTAAAAAGAAGTAATTTATGAACAGTTCAAGATAGCATAAGGCAACAAAACAGTACAGTTATAAGGTTTTTAAAAATTTTATAACTCCTTCATAGAATTTTTAGTTTTGATTACAGAGGTTTTAGAGGACATTTCATTTCTAAAACTCCAAAAGAGATAACTTGTTTTGTATATATGTCTCAGAACTGATGTGTCTTGAAACTTTTCTGGGTAACAGAACTAGATTTCCTTATAATTCAATCTGTGCCTCACATGCCCTTGATTTAGCTTTCACAGAGAGATCATGAGACCCAGGTCAGAAAAAGCAGTCTTATTTTCTAGTATCTTTCATCTTGCCTTTTATCTTATAACCTTTGGCATCTTTTGATTTTTGATAGTTAAGTTTGAGTTATTGCATGCTTTGAGCCTATCCATAATAAACATATAGATTATATATTAAACAGCTGCAAGTATTTAATATAAAATGGTGTAGTAAGTTTTTTATGCGAACAGATTACTACATAACTTGATAATTTGGAGTTTCATTCTTAAAGTACCTTTAGACTTTGGATGATGTGTCTATTTCCATTGTAGTTCAAAATATTTTTTTTGATGTTTTAAGTCTTCTAGAATTATTGTCTTAATAGTACTACTGCCTATCTTTGTCAAAGTATAGAAATAAACACACAAACATTTAACTAAAAAATGCTTACTATTTCATGTTCTAACCATCTGTCTGTGCTGTGTCATCTGCTGATCTGACACAATTAGGCTTTGCAGTAACTCTAAAAGTAGCAGAATTATTTTTTAATATGTTACTTGTAATCTTTGCTTCAAAATGGACATACTAATGAATCATTGGGGTTTTTCATTAAATTTAGTGGTTAAATATACATGTAAAAATATGAGGGCCTATTCCAGCTTCTTTAAACCTCTAATTTATCAATACTCTGATAAATTTATGATATATTTTAAAAACTAGCAGGTTTTGACAGTTATTTTGGATCTGAATAGGAAAAAATATAAATAACATTTTGACTATTTTACCTACCCTTATTCTTCACAACACTATCTTATTGATAAGATGAAAATAAAAAATGTCATCACTCATAGAGTAATAAAACCAGTTGGGCCTTATGAGTTCTGAGGAAGAAAATCCATGTGGCTAAACAATCGGCATGTAAATGATAGTGTGAATTACATAAAGAACAAGTGGGTAATAATTTTGTGTAGTTCTTGAGTTCTGAGTGAAGTCTCAACTTAAAATGTAAGCACATTTTAAAAAAGACAATGGAATGCTAACATCAAGTATTCTGCTCTGTTTGAAGTTATAGTTTGCCTACTAATGAGAAATAAAAGTGCCTTCAACAGCACCATGTGCAGACACAGGCACTTTAATTATTTAGAGAGTAAACAAATAGACTTGTTTGTGTGTAAGTAGTAGCACAGACAGGTGTTTCTTTCTGTCAGAAAAGCATATACAACTAACCATATATTCAGCTTCACATGTTAATGGAAATTATGGCTATTTTTGCAGATGAAGAAAACTAAGAGATGTGATGTATCAGGTAAATAAGGATCATAAGGCTGATAAAGTTAATATGACTACTTGTTTAATACAGCAAACAATACAATAAAACTAACATCTTGGAGAAGGATAAAGTGATAGGCAAGAAAAGCTTTTGGGGAAGTGTTTTCCTAACTGCCACAACAAGATTGATTAGTGATTCTAAATCACAGTCCATTTGACTAGAGCCCAAGGGACAATCATAAGGGTACCCAGATCAGACATAAGAGTATACATAGGCACCTCATTATAAACAAAGGGGTTTGTTGACTGTATGCTTAAAAGGAGTTTGCTTGCACTGGAATTTATTTCTATATTATTTTTATATTTCTTTATATAGAAAGAAGAAAGAGAAAATAATATTAAACTGTCAAAACTAATCAAGTATACAGAAGTTAATAGAGTAATAACAGAAAAGGCATAATAAAAGACTGTTATATTCAAAGTGAAGAGCATTATTCAAAGGAATGACAAATTAACAAAGATTATCTCTTCAATGTCTTTGTCATTATAATACTAAGAAAGAAAAAAAAAGACAAAAAAAAAGAAAACCAAAAAACAAAACAAAAAACATTCTAAGTCCCTAAAGAAGCACTTATAAAACTAATAGATAATGGTAATCTTTTTATGGTACAACCATAGTTTTGTATACATAGCAGTAACAAGCAATTATTGTGTGAAGAATTAGATATTAATGATTCCAACATAATGGTGTAATGGAGAGAAGTACAGGCCTAGTAAGACAGCAGAGGTCTTCAAAAGCAAGTATGCAGAAAGCAGCATAAAGGAGAATGAGAGTTATCCTCACATATGTATGCAAGGAAAAGGCATAAGGTTGGCATGTGGTTGGCACGACTCATCCATGGTCAGTTACAGAAATGCAAACTTGGAGCTGGACAAAACTGGCCTTGGTGTAACAAGGAGAACAAAGGCCAAGGTACCATATATAATAAATTCATATATAATGTTGAGACTATTAATACAGCTATCATGTTTTCCTTGGCAAAAACTCCAGGCCCTGCCGACTTCACCATAGCCCACTACCACGAAGTTAAACACCAATATCGTAACCCTGTGAAGCAGCGAAATGAAGAGCATAACGTTGTGAATATATAACAATTTTAACTGCAATGCTGTGCTTTCTTTTTCTATGATAATTTGATGGGAACTAACTATTATGAGATTCTTAAGATTTCACTAATAGTAACAGTAATTTTCTGTCTTTAGTTACATATAAGATATGCTTCTTCTTTGCCCATAGATAAGATTTTGAGCATAGGAGTTTAAATTTTGATGATGATTTAAAAAAAAAAAAAAATGAATACTTGATACGACAGTATTCTGCCTGGTAGGTCAATATGTTTTTTGAGACAGACATTTCAAATATAAATGGGAGAAAAGATTTCATCACTTTGTAAATGTTCGTGAAACCAATTACCAATAAGTAGCCTGGGGCTTACTGTGAGGAACACTTTTCCTCACTATGGCATCTGACAGTGCATCAAATGTCATATCTCAAGGTTAAAATTGTGAAATGTGCTAGGAGTGATGTATAGAAAATTGTTACCAGTCACCTTCTTTATAATATTAATCTTCTTCTGTGCCTTGGTGAGATGAGAATGCTGCTCAACTTATCTGACACTGATGTTTGAAGGACTTCGCAATATCAAAAGAATCATCTCTCTATAAATCATTACTCACAGAACATTCCATCACAGTGTTTTGCATTTTAGCCACACAAGCCACATGTGGAGTCCTGGTACATATGTTCTGCTGCTGAGAGATTGATTTATTTTCATTAAAAACAAGCAGATATACGTCATGTGACCATTTACTAATTGTAATGTAGCTTTGCTAGTACACCTTAATAAAGAAAAAAACAAGTGAACACTCAAATGAATTTTCTATTCTTTTATTTGTGAATGTGTTAAACAACTGTGTTACTGTCATAGCTTGATGTTCCAGGGTAAGGTACTTTGTAGCCCTGAATGTAAATGTCTCCAGAAAGGAACATGATTTCAGTTGTCGCACATCCATGTTAGAACAGAGATGAAAAAAAATTCCTTTCAGTTAAGGCAGGACACTAAAATCCCAGAAAAAAATAGATACTTCTACAAAGTAAAAGAATATTGTCATTGTGAAGTAGGGAAGTGAAGCACTTTGTAAGAGATTCCATGTGACATCACTTGTACTGGTTTTCAGTATAGAGAGCTTCTATTATATGCCATATCCTTCATTAAATATCTAGGATCATTTATACAAGGGAAAACTTAACCATATCTTAATAGGGGCATAAGATTCATAGCAAAGAAGTCACATTAACATTTTAGTGGCATCTTTGAATAAAATTGATCTATGAATATGTTTGATTATCCTGAAGGAATAACTTCAATTTTGCAATTTTAACTAGAATGACTGTAGTGTTATATTTTCTGACACAATTTTTATGGAACTGACATGGTAATAAGTGGGAATTGATGTGAAAATATTGAGATGTCATTCTCAGAAATTAAGGGTATAAATTAAACATAAATACATACATTTATCTGTGTTCAACAGGAGTTTAATCTGGGAATATTGTGGTTTATACCATTACAAACTAAGCCTTATATCAGTGTGTTATATGTGTACCTAGGTATGTGTTATATCAAGAGCTTATTACAACATAATCTATTATTCATTGCATACACACAGTAAAAGCTAAATATTCATCAAACAATTATTGTTATTATTGCAATAATATGGATTACATACCTCACAATAATTACAGTAGTGTCTCCTGCACAACAGGTTTATCAGTACTCTGAAGACAAAAGTTCCAAATATCAGAGATATTTCTGTACTAAAACCCAGAAGAATATTCAATGTCACAGTAAGACACAGTTCTCATAGAGGAAAGACCATGTAAAGATATTAATCTGCTTATTCTGTGGAGAATATAATAATCTTGCATAATGACCTGTGCACAGTGTACTATCTCAAATAACTTTTGAATAACATATTTGAAACAAGTGAGGAAGACTAAAAGACTAAGTGGCCGCCATCTGAAAGAGTGTTTCCAATATTTGAGAATAATGAAGAAGCCCCTGAAAATGGAGGAACATCTGGAATGGATGAAAGAAACAAAAGACAATAAAAAAGCAGGAAGAAATTGAGAGGGGAGAGAGAGAAACAAAAACAGATGGCAAAAAGCTATAGCCAAACTCATCAATCACTACTGTGTATAAGCCTAGACTGAATGTAGTTATTAATCAGTGATACCTTCAATTTGACATACATATAAACTGAAAGCGTTCCTAAACTATGCACTTGCCAAGACTCCTTTCATCTCTCCCCCTCTTCTCTCCTAGGTCCTTAATTCAGAAAAAGTTTTTTTGTGTACAAGACATGGAGGTATTGCACCATACCATGCCAGGTTTCTGACCTGTATAAGAAAAAAAAACAAACAGTCTTTTAATTCTCATCCATAGCCAGCGTAGTCTGATCCACCCATCATGACCTTACACAAAAATGTTACCTGTTTGTACCATTAATGTATTTACTGGTAAAAAAAAAAAAAAAAAGATGAAATTTAAAAGATAAAAAAAAAATTCAGATATGATAATTTGTAAAATTATTATTTTTGTGTGCCAATATTAGAATACAAAAAAAAATCTTCTGATCTCATTTTGATTAGATCACAGAATCACAAAATGGGTAAGATTGGAAGGGTCCACGGTGGGTCTTCTGGTCCAACCTCTCTGCTCAAGCAGGGTCATCCTACAGTATATTACACAGGATTATGTGCAGGTGGTTCTTGAATATGTCTGGTGAGGGAGACTCCCCAATGCCTCTGAGCAATTTGTTCTAGTTTGTGGTCATCCACACAGTGAAGAAGTTCTTCCTCATATTGCAGTGACAATTTCTGTGCATCACTTTCTGCCTGTTACCTCTTGTCCTATTGCTTGGCACCACCAAGAAGAGCCTGGCTCCTTCCTTTTGACATCCTCTCTTTAGATACTTAATAGACGTTGATGAGGACCCCTCTCAGATGTCTCTTCTTGAGGCTGAACAGGCCCAACTTTCTCAGCCGTTTCTTGTAAGAGAGATGTTTCAGCCCCTTAATCACCATCGTAGCCCTCTGCTGGACTCTTTACAGGATCTCCATGTCTTTCTTGTACTGAGATGTCCAGAACTGGACACAGCACTCCAGAAATGGCCTCACTAGGGCTGAGTAGAAGAGCAGGATCACCTCCTTTGATCTGCTGGCAATGCTTTTTCTAATGCAGCCCAGGATACCATTGGCTTTCTTGTACACAAGGGCAGCTGCTGGCTCATGCCCAGCTTGTTGTCCACAGACCTGCTTTACAGCAGGTTGGCCTCCAGCCTGCAGTGGTGCTTGGACTTATTCTTCCCTAGATGCTGTTCCCTAGACACTGTTCCTTTGCTGAATTTCAGACAGTGCTTTTCTGCCCATCTTTCCAGCCTGTTGAGGTCCTTCTGAAGGGCTCCACAACCTTCTGGGGTATCAGCCACCCCCCTCTGCTTTGTGTAGTCAGTGAACTTGCTGAGGAGGCATCTGCCCCTTCATCCAAGTCATTGATGAATAAGTTCAACAATAGTGGGCCCAGTGTTGAAGCTTGGGGGACACTGCTAGGGACAGGCCTCCCACTGATTACCTTTGCCACTGATTACGACTCTCTGGGCTCTGCCATTCAAGCAGTTCTCAATCCACTTCACTCTCCATTCATTCACTCCTCACTTCCTGAGTTTGCCTGTGAGGATGTTGTGAGAGATAGTGTCGGAAGACTTGATGAAGTTGAAGTAGACAATATACACTGCTTTCCCTCATCCATCTCAGTAGTTGTTTCATTGTAGAAGGCAATAAGATTAGTCAGGTATGATTTACCTTTAATGAATCCATACCGACTACCCTTGATCACCTACTTGTCCTCCACGTGGGTAGAGATTGCCTACAGAATAAGGCACTCCATCATCTTTCCAGGGATTCAGGTGAGGCTGACAGGCTGGTAGTTCCCTGGGTCCTCCTTCTTTTCTTTTTGAATACTGTAGTGATATTTGCTTTCTTCCAGTCCTCAGGCACCACTCTTGATTGTCATGACCTTTCAAAGATGATTGTGAGTGACCTCACTATAGTGTCCACTAGCTCACTCAGCACTCATGAATGCACCCTATTATGGCCCATGGACTTACTGACACCAAGTTTGCCTAGGTGTTTTCTAACCCATTCCCCCTTGACTAAGGTAAAGTCTTCTTTCCAACATGCCTTTGCCCTCGTCTCCTGGGTGAGGCATAAATGCGTGAATATATTTACATATACCGTAGAATGTTTAGGGTTGGAAAGTATCTTTAAAGGTCATCTAGTCCAAGCCCCTGGCAATGAGGAGGGACATATTCAATGAGAATGGTTTCATCAGAGCTGGGTCCATCATGACCTTGAATATTTCCAGGTATGGGACATTGACTACCTCTCTGCACAACCTATTCCAGTGTTTTACTACAGTGATTATAAAAAAACTTCTTCCTTTTATCTAATAAAAATTAACACTTTTAGGTTAAAACCATTACCCCTTGTCCCAGTGCAACAGGCCCTGCTAAACAATTTGTCTCTATCTTTCTTCTAGGCCCTCTTTAAGTACTGAAACTCCACAATGAGGTCTCTGTGGAGCCTTCTCTTCTTTAGGCTGAGCAACATCAACACTCTCAGACTTTCCTCATAGGAGGTGTGCTCCATTTTTTCAATCAGAACTCAGAATCCTCCACTCAACTATAGAAATGTATATGGTAACGATGTCAGAATCCTGAATGCACCTACAGGCTGTGATTGCCCCTGCCCAGGCTGTAACAGTCTTTATGTCTAATCCTACCTTGCAAGAGCTTCCCCTCACCAGGATTATACTTACTTTCATTCAAGGTCATCTCTGATGCAATGCTACTGACTCACACTACTGGGAGAACAGCCACAAGAAATCCCACCTAAGGCTTTCCCCCACTGAATCTTTAAGCTCAGGCCCCTGAACCAGCTCCTTGCCTGGGCTGTCCTGTCCTGTAGATATGCTTTGCCAGCCCTAGCACATTGTTGGGCCTGACCTACCTCATGACCATCACATTGCCTAATGATGGTCTCAGCTGACCCAGGTTATTACCACCAGCCCTGCCCTGCTCTTCTTGCTTGGGTGCTAGAGTTCAGACCATGAGGTAACTGCTCTTCCTGTTTTGCTTTCAATCTCACCTTACTTTTTCTTGCCTAACATATCAGCAAGGTGTTATAACAGTTAAGTGGCTAAAATGGCTGAAAACAGCATGCATATGTGCAGGGTAAGGGTTTTCATCATTCTTAAACTTCATATTACTTAGTGATAAGGTAAGGCTTTAAACATATTATGTAAATAATAGGGGACTTATTAGAATGCATGTAATTCACATTGTTGTGCTTATAATAAACCATTACAATCTTTGCAGATATGCCTTTATTATGATGTTTATCACTTGGCTATGGGCAATTAACTAGGCCACTCTCGTCTTATGGAAAAACGAGGTAAAAAAGAATACTGTAATGAACAACTCATCAAAGGCTGTCAAAGCAGGTATTAAAGTTGCCTCGGAAATTATGCTAAAAAGCAGTTTGGCAAAAGTCATTATATAATCTCAGGATATCAACAACCTTTTGTTGCCTGAAAATTGTTATGGAATACAATGTAAAACATAGGATGTGAATAATAATATTTAAATTTATACATTTAGGACAGTATTCAGCTCCAGATTATGATATGTAGATTTGGTGTCTGCAGGTTTAAATAAGCAGTGATCATAAACTTTCACTGTATTTTGTTGAGATCTAAGACTAAACTATGTTGCCCACAATTCAGTTAGAAATGCTGTTGAGGTGCCCTAGGATGCTGGCCATATCTATATGGAACTCAGAAACACAAAACCTGTGGGAGATCTAAATCATGCAGATGTACCCATTTCAAGTCAGCTGAGATATTCTAAAGATCCTAAATGACAACAGTGAGACAGATCTGTATTATAAGGGTGACTTAGACATTTAGTTCACATGTGAAGGCATCATGACAGACACCTGAAAGAACATAATAAGTCTGATTTGCTTAATTTCTGAAGAGTTAAACATACAATCAGAAGTAGTTATTTAGAGTCCTTGGATTTACCTAAATTCCCACAGATAGATATCTATTGATAGGTGCTTTAAGGTATCATACCTACTATACAGTTATTCCTTCAGAAGCATATTATTTCCTTTAAAACTTGTTTCATATTTGTTAGGTCTGTGAAGATGTCTATGATACTGTGGGAGATCATAAATGCCACAAGACCTTTATTAAAGACATGTGATTTGAGACCTCTATGCAAATACTGGATATGGGAACCTTCTGAAAGAAATTTTTCATATCTTCCTGGAGCAGTTACCTTAAAAGAGAGTTAATTACTTTTCAGAAATTACTCTTCCTCTCTGATACCCTTGGAAGTTTATATGACTAACAGATTGCGAGAACTGAATTTGTTTAAGGTGACTCATAGTCATTATCTAAAAAGTATTTTAATTTTTCCAGTAGGATTTGTATGACCTGATTTAAAAACAAAACAAAACAAACAAACAAAACAACAAAAAATCCCCCCAAAAATATGGATATGTTTAAAGTGTCTATTTTACTTTTTTTTTTCTGGCCAAAGCTCCTTTTTCTCTCTCTTCATTCTCCACATCTCACATAGAAGTGCAAGAATTTCTCCTGGGATGTGAAACTGTTTACCTTCTTTCTTTAAGAGCAGAATTTTGCAAATTTTTCTCCTGATGTAATTAGCCAGTTCAAGTGACCTCCTCAATTGTCTTATTAGAAGCAGCCTGAGTCAGAGTTCTGTGTTCTGTTCTAAACAGTGCTCCCATTTGATTAGCAATCTTAATTTTATTTTTTTTTAATTTTTTTTTTCTAAATCCAGATACAGGAAAAAAGTAAGCATTTAAGAGATTATTTACAACGTAAAAAAATTTATTGAAATATTTCTAGTAAAGAATTTTAAATTTGAAAATTCAAAAGTATTAGTAAAAGTAGCTCCAAAGATGTTTAAATTATGCCTGTTCACATTTTGAACAGATTTTCTTCAGACAAAGAGAATGTTTTATAGGACACAAAAATTTTTGAACTGTGCACAATTTCTGTGGGAGTCGAAACTTTTCTTGGGGTCAATTCAACACATGGAAATGAATGAATAAGATTTCAAAAATCATCCCATATCTCCATGTTCGTATTTCAAATTGGTATACTTTTTGCATTCTTCCTCTTGGTAATTAGATGCCACCCAGCACTTCAATCAGAGATAAATAATTTTTCAATATCTACCCTCTGGAATAAGTCAAAACATGAACCAAAGTATTTTTTTCCTTCAAATATTTTCAAATGAGTTGTATGTTCTAATGCTTCACATGCTTATACTTAGAATATGACATTCTGAAAATATCTGAATCACTTCCATTTCTTGCACGAGCATTTTAATTTATTTTATAAATTTGACTTGGCAACAACCATAGAAATAAATGAAGGATGTAAGAAACAAAAGAGAACAATTACTGATTGGCAAGTTGACTATTATCTTCCAGAACATCCTATTGCACAGTGTTTTATTGTCCCTTTTTAGATTTGGAATTTGCAAAGTAGACTACAGGGAAAAATAGGTACTTATATATCTATTAACTGTGGCCAAACAAAAAATATTAGAAACTGCTTATACCAAGAGAAAATGTTTTGGTTTGTTTTTGTTTTTTTTTAATTGTACATTCTGTTTGTGGCAATGCAAACCAATCAAGTGAGATTCTAATCTCGTCATGTAAATTTCAGTAATCAGTAGTATAACAGCAGTGTTTTTTTCCATACCCTGGCTGCATGCTTGCCAGTTTACATGAAGTACCATTAGAATACAGCATTTTGTCAGAGCTTATCAACCATGGGCAGAATTAAGATCAGCATCCCCTTCACCTCCACCACTTTGTAATGCTATCTATTAAAAATAGTTTGCCATTTCCATTTTTGTCAACCTCTGTTTAGTCAATAACATTGTATGGGCTTTTTCTCACTGTCCTGCTTATAACAAGAAATGTTGTATCCCCCTCTGTCCCAACCTGTGAAAGATTCTAATTTTTTGACTCCAGTTGTTGCTAACATATGGCTAAAATTTCTGTGCAAGTACGGAATATCTGAGGATATAAACTTACCCCAAAATCAATATAGAATAGAATAAATTATTTTGGTTGGAAGGGAGCTACATTGACCATCTAGTCCAACAGCCTTGCCAATTCAGGTGTGACCAAAAGTTAGAGCATATTGTTAAAATCATTGTCCAAATGCCTCTTAAACCGATAGGCTTGGGGCATCAGCAACCTCTCTAGGAGGCCTGTTTCACCTACTCAGTAATGATTCCTAATATCCAGTCTGAACCCCCTCTGATAAAGCTTTGATCCATTCCCATGCATCCTGTCACTGGGTCACATGGAAGAGAGCTCAGCACCTCCCAATCCACTTCCCCTCCTCAGAAAGCTGTAGAGAGCAATGAGGTCACCCCTCAGCTTCCTTTTCTGTGAACTAGAAAACTCTGAGGTCCATAGTCACTCCTCATAGGGCACGCCATCCAACCCTTTCACCAGCTTTGTTTTCCTCCTTTTAATGCACTCAAGGGCCTTCACATCCTTCCTAAACTGTGGGGTCCACTCCAGAAGAGGCTGCACTGACACTGAATGCAGCAAGATAACCACCTCTTTTGACCATATGGCTGTGTTGTGTTCGATGCACAGAGTCCAGTCTGCAAATGTGTGTTTCCACTCCACACAGGAGGGAATCACCAGTGACCATAACTTGTCACTGTTTACCTTGTGTACTGGTCTAATTGTAAGTTTTGTTTTCAGGGATTGGCCTTTCTGATCTTCACAAGACTGTTTGCTAAAGTTCCTCATTATTCATCTCTTGTACCCAGGGCCTTGAACCTATTTGTAAGCGTATCTCAGAGGATTAATTAGAGGGTAAGGCTTCTGTGCATCAGAGATGGTAGGGTATTGCTCCAATCTCCCAGACTTTTGAATACTCCATCTGTCCCCCTCATCCTGCACCTTAGCCACCAAGAAGAGCAGTTCATGAACCTGGCCACACTTCCCACAGGCTTGGTTGCTGTCACTTTCCACCTCTAGGAATATCTCTTCACACATCACACAGCTGGAAGCCTGAGTGATTGTATACTTGAAGAGGAGCTCATTTTCTGTGGCTGAGTTAGTTCTACCAGCAGATATAAACTCACTAGAAAAGAGGACACTGCTTTTCGCTGTGTGTTCACCATGCTGCCATATGCCTGCCCATTGGAAACACATTTGGTTGTCCATTGCATTTTCTGAAGATGTTGACCCCAGACTTGTGCCAAATAAGTAGTCATTAACATTTTAGTACCTTAGCAAAAAAAATAGGACAGTCTTATTGACTATATTTACTCCAGACCAACAAACAGTTGAGAGTTTCTGACACTTCTGATACATGGAACTATCAAAAGCATCCACCTGAAGAGACTCCAGCACTTGAGTCTGCCATATGGTATAGAAGTACTGCTACAAAAAGTAACATATTGCCCATTAAGCTCACTAGATGAATCTCCATTGCTTCCATATATACATAATTCTTGCACTGTGCCAGACAAACAAAAAAGCAAAAAAAGTGTATTGCTAAAGGAACTATAAAGTTCTTACTTTTTGATGTTATCCTCTGTTGCATTCAGTACTGTTCAGTAACAGGGTTTACAGATACAGAGGACATTTTGACCTTCCAAAATTCATGCTGATGGTAGTCTTCCCTTCACATCAGTACAAAGAGGTGTTTGTTTACAAGGTCTGTATGGAAGGAATGAAAGGTAGGTAGAAATAATACATCTCATTTTTTCCATGTACTGAATGGGCCACTACTCTGCACTACAAATGCAGTGAGCCTTAGAAATGTACTACCAAACCAACACAGAAACCTGAGGGGGGAGTGTTGCTATTTTTTATTTTGGTTTTGTTGTGAAGGAGGGTGGGGTTTTTTGTTGTTTGGGGTTTTTTTCTGTGTGTCTGGGTTTTTTTTTGTTTTTTTTTTTTTGTTTGTTTGTTTTTTTTGTTTGTTTTTTGTTTAATTTGTTTTCATTTGCGGTTTTGTGGGGAGTTGTTTCTTTCTGCCTTTTTTTTTTTCTTTTTTTTCCCTTGGAGATTCAAATTCTACATTTCAATTGCATCTCCAAAGCTTTTTAGCTGGTGGCAATATCCCCTGCTCTGAGGAGTACTGTCCCAGTTTATTTTGTTCCCAAAGTGTATTTTCCCGTTATGTATGCTGCAGTGTCAGGCTTCTTCTTGACATGTATGAAACTGCTGCCTTTGCTTAGTGTATGAAGAAAAAAACTTAGAAAGTTTTTACCTAAGAAATTCTCAGTAAAGTTGCAGCAGAGATGGGCCCAAATATCCTCAGGGTAAGAGCTGACTCAATGCACTTTTATCATGGAATTTAGTTCTTAGACCTATGTAAACTGTGTTCCACCATACAATTTGAAATCTAGAACAATGATACAAAAACACATAACAATTTTTAAAAATCCTTACTAAGCAATAAACCACTTTATTTTATTTATTTATTTATTAATACAAATAAGCCATTGTTGCTAATGTTTGATTGGCTGTATAATAGAGAATGAAATCATTGTGCTAGGAGGCCTGAGTCATTGTAGCTTATCTCTTCGTTAGTGAATATGAAATGATTGTTAAATGATATAAAATCAAACATATAACATTAGAAGACACGGAAGTGCAGAACTCAGAAAAGCAGAACAGGCAATAAGAGAACCAGAAGAGACCTTTGATAGCTGTTTTTTAACATGAGAATGTGCCATTTTTGTCAACATTGCTTAAGCATTATTTGATTCTGTTCTCATATAATTCAGTATGATGTTTTTGTAAGATTAAAATGTAAGTCCTTTTGATATATTCTGTATTTTTTTAAATATGCATTAGAAGTGGTAAGTGATGATGCAGAACTATCCCAGGGGAAACTGCTCTTAAAATATTTAACATTACCTGCCAAGAATACCTCTGGTCAGCTTTAGGATTGCCAGTCATTCCTGTACAATAACATCTAAAAGTGTCTGTTATTCTTCATTTGCAGTCATTTTTTAAAAAAAGAAATTATTCCAACCTCATTACTGTTTATACAAAGTGATTATTATCTAAAAATACTTTTTTTTCTAAAAAGTTAGTTAGTATATATGTTTCTAACACCAGTACTATGCCTTATAGTCTATGACTCAATAATTGTTCTAGCAGTTGTTTAGATCAGATGAGAAGGTAAGTGGTGTTCAAAGACCAACAGTGGCTATTGCAAATATTTCAGGCATTGTTGCACTCTGATGAGCCAGTTTTGTTAAAAAATCCAGTTCCCTTCTCCCCTCCCCCCCCCCCAATTTTAACTTTATTTAGTTCATCTCTCTGCTTTACTTACCTCAAGATTCATATTTCTTTTAGCTGTGTTATCAAAAGACTTTTTTTTTTTAATGTTCTTTTTTTTTTTTTTTTGTTATGATACGGTTATTAAGACTATTAGAAATACCTCTGCTCAAACTAAGGTACAAATGAGACCAGATGCCAAAGCCAATATTAGAGGTTTTATTTAATGGTAAATGTGAGGCAGGGAGAGACAGAAAGAAATAGGAAAAGGAGAAGAAGAAAGAAAATTACAGAGATTAAAACATAAAATGTATCACCACTCCCTGTAACCTGGCGGCATTACATCGGTCCAGTTCTTCTGATCTTCTTGGTGGTGAGGGTCTCCCAAAACATAGAACCCAGTGGATTAACGTGTGCTCAGGAGATGCCAGGCACCTCCCCTGAGGCGGCGAGGAAGCTTTGCTGTCTCTTGTCACAGGCTCTGGATTTGTTACCTCACTTAGATCACGTGCAGTCCTCTGGTGTTTGATGGTTTATGACCCCTTCTCAGCTGCCTCTTATATGAATGTCCAGTGTGTGTGTGGTCTTTCCAGGGGGTATGAGGGGTTACTCCTTTGGTTTGGTGTAGAGGAATTTTGCCATCACACACCAAAACCCTTCTCCCCCGCCACCCACTGAGTTCAGATAGGGCTGATTCTTAATACAGAGACATTCTTCTCTGACCCTTGTTGACCTCTCCTCAGATCTGAGATGATTAGACATCCTATCTCAAGTTTCCAGTCACAGTTCAAATTCCAGTCAGGAGGCACTGGGAGGGGTGTGCTTCAGTGGTTGTAGACAAGCAGTTCCTTCCTTGCAGTTTGACGAAAGTCTTCCTATGATTTTGACAATGTTTAAGATATTAATAACATTCACTCCATCACATTATTTACTAAACTGTTGAAGAAAAAGACTCTTCCAGAATTGTTCCACACTACCTTATTCTTTTGGGAAGAAACTGTTCTAACAGAAAAACAAACAAAAACAAACAAAACCCCACAACCAACCAAACAAAAAAAACCAAACAAAACAACAAAGAAAAAAAGGAGACAATTCAAATTTCACTATCTCCTGATCAATATTTAATGATGTCCATAATGAGGCCTTCTGCACCTATTTTAGTGTGTTCCCAGCAACTTTCAATCCCATAGTATTTATTATGGTGCATATATTTTATATATGAACAATACTGTTATTCTGATAATTTATTTATGTTAAGCATTGGCCATTATAGCAAAGTGTAGCATCTGTGGTTTCATTTCTGGTGCAGAGGTAAAGTGATTACGGAATTATGAGCCAACCACACTCAGGGGTATTACAAAACATGAAATACAACAAAGTTCAGTAAGTTCTTCTAATTTTACAGGGATATGATTATCTCACAGGAGCTACATCTTATAGTTACCAGATGTTTCACAATAACAGTAACTCTGGAGTTGCTTCATTGTTATAACAAGAAGATTTTACTGCAGAGAGGAAGGTTGGCATTTTCTCTGCAGGATGAAGATGAAATTGGCAATTTGGAACAGCGGTTTCAACAGAGCTATGTGGTTTACATTGATTAATCTATCATGTTAGTATATTAACCTACCAATTGGATCTCTGTCATAGTAGTTTTCTAATCTGTGCCATATGTCTGGAGCTTAACAAACATTTTCTTTAATTCCAGCTACAATGCTATTTTACAAGAAAATAAAAGAAATCCTGACATTTCTACAAAACATCGGGCATTTGGGAATCTTAATTTTCCTACCAAACCTAGAAATTTTTTTCATGCAATGTCAAGAATCACCATCCAACTAAAATTGCAGTGAATCAGATGATATGAATTCTGACACTGTAATTCAATAAAGCAACAATTCCCTAGGGACAATGTCTTGTTCACATGTATAAAGGATTTGGAATTCTGTTCAAACTGAATGTTCAAGAACAACTTTTGAGAGTATTACTCACTTTGGATGGCATCTTCTTCTTTTATTTAAGTCCATTATTCAGACGATACTATCTAGGATGAGTCAAATCTAGCCATGGGAAAGGATAGCATGTTTACAGAAATTCACCCAGAAAGGTGTCTTAAACACACACAGTTACGCATACACATTTAATCCAGATAACGGACAGCTGTTGATAGATGCGTGCTATTCTTCACAGGCAAGGCTATCCATTTTCCTCCACAGGTGTTTTGCAGCTTTGCTCTTCATGAATTGTAAAATCAAAGAAAAAACATTTCTTTACATATCCAGCATTGGAACAGTAATGAGGAAAGTGTTTCTGTGGCAGGATTTCTTTAAATGAAACCTGGAGTAAGTTCTTAAAAAAGAAAACCAAAAAGCTGATAATAGAGATCCATTTTTTATATTTATTGCAGACCTCTGATATTGTGTCAAATGCCAAAACAAAAATGCAAAAAAAATAGCGCTGCCTTGCTCCAATTGTATGACATGTACGTAAAAAATTCTGATCCAGTAATAAGAAAATTAAAGAAATCCATCAGCTGAAACTGAGAAGCATTTGCTCAGTAAACTACAGAGAGATTACTTACTGGCTATCTCAAGAGTGTCGGGAGAACTAGGAATTTTAAAAAGATTATAAATAATGTTAGAAGAGAAAGCAAGGATGTAAATTATTAATATTAATAAGATTAGTCTAGACCTTCAGCTGGCTTCCTAGACTGCCACAGAGATAATAAAATTTATTCTGGTTGAAGAGTGCATCTGATGTTGTAGTTTAATTATTCTGAAAAATACTGCTGTTTATAGTTAAAAGATGAAATGTAAGCTGGATGCTCACTGTAAAGTGTAGTATGTGATTTCTTTGGTGCATGTCTTAATTAGCAAGAGTTACTTCTTCTTTAAATGCTACCTAAAATTAAACATATTCAATTGGCTTCTAACCAATGAGTTTTAATGATGACAGGTAATTTTTTTCACCACTTTGTTAGTGGCAGTAAAGTGGAACTTCATTTATGGACTATGGAATTCTTTATCCTGAAGAAAAATCTGTAACTCAAGATTGAGATAATTCTGTCCTTTGAAAACATACACCAAAAAAACTCCAAAACCAGATACAAATTCCCAAACAAATTTTATTATCTGTACCTCTGTAGTTAATTAAAAATACTATAGTTCATTTGACTCAAAAGAAGTTCATTGATGCACAGTAAAGGAGGTCACAATTCAACAACAAACCATTCTCCCTCTTTGTTATTTGTGTTACTTATGCTATACAGCTTTTGAAATCTCCATCTTCTGTGTATAGTTTTGTTAAAATATATTTAACCTGCACGTTTATTTGCATTCATTACTAATTAAAACTAGCGTTGTAATGTAGCTAGGTTTTAGTAAAATATCTAAATACATATTTCTAGGCATTATGTTCTTTTATAATTAATGAAGAAAATTAAAGCTTTTTTGGAGAAGGATTAGTGTTTAGCCTGAGTAGTGTTCTAAATTAGAATATATGAATTGCCCTTTACGGGTACCTACTTCTCTCCATCAATCATGAAGGTATTCTTAAAGGGTCTAGTTTATCTCTGGATATCTGTGTTACAGATATCTGAATTCTGCAAGATTATTTACATCTAAAGGGTTCCTGTACTTTTATATGCCAGAATGGAGAATAACAGCCCCCACATAGCTACAGATTCATTAATTCCTTTTTCTTTAACAGTGTCAGTCTCTACAGACAAAGTATACTCTTGATTTTGATACATCATTTTTGTATGAGGAAAAAAATATAGTTGATTGTCAAGGTACAGCAAACTCTCATCTGATCCACCATAGTTCATATAGTCTACAAAGAAAGAAGAGAGCAGAGATAGTTTTGTCAGTTGAATATGAAGTCTGGCCAAGAGCCTTAAGATTCTGTCATAGTTGTGCCATTAACTGTTTCATGCTCTTCGTGCAGAGGCTTGTAAAAGAAAACTCTATGGAACACTAATAGTAGTTTTGACTGAATTTCTGAAGAGATATTCACAGTAAAAAGAATATTCTGAGCAGCTGTCCTGTGTACTGCACTTTGCTTGAGTTTTCACCCCTTGCTGGGAAATATATATACAACACCTTTTCTGGGTGAAATGGTTAACATCTGAAAAATATCAGTGTTAGTAAATCTGTGTATTTCCCTTGAAGCCAGTGGAGGCAAGCTGGATTTAAAATGCAAGGGTCAGTCGCATCTTTTGGAAGACAGCTGTTTTCTAGCATGAGGCTCTTGTGATGTTATAACAGGGGTTTTTGGTGACTGAAGAGTAGAGACGTCAGAGGTTTTTCCATTTTAAAAAAGTATTCATTACCTCCATATTTTTTTTTCTATGCGTCTAACTCAATTTACTTCAGAGCTGTAGTGTTTAATCAAAGATCTTGTGTTGCTTCAAATTTACTGATGAAATTTACAAGGAAGAGGACATTCTACCTGCACTGGATTGCTGCTGTCTCTTGCTCCCTGAGGCATCAGTTAGAACTTATGACATAAAAATGAACTGAGAGGAGAAAACTGGCATTTATAGAACCTGTATTTTTTTAAAAAAAAGAATTATCATTCTAACTACTCAGAGAAATTTCCTACACACTTGTAAAAAGTCTCTCTCCAGCTTTCTTACAGGCCCCCTTTAGGTACTGGACAGCTGTCTCCTCAGAACCTTCTCTTCTCCAGGCTGAACAGTTCTCAGTCTGTCCTTATAGGAGAAGTATTCCAGCCCTCTGGCCATCTTCATCGCTCTGCTCTTTACCTTCTCCATCACATTCATGTCTTTCTTGCTGACATCTCCAGAGTTGGACATGGTACTGCAGGTGGAGTCTTACGAGATCTGAGTAGAGGAGAAGAAACACACCCTTCAACCTGTTGGCCATGCCGCTTTTGATGCAGCCCAGGATACAGTTGGCTTTCTGGGCTGCAAGCACACATTGCTCTGTCATGTTGGACTTCTCATCCACCAGCACCCCAAGCCTTTCTCCTCAGATCTTTTCTCAATTCACTCTCCACCCAGCCTGAAATTTTACTCTAGAAATCCTTAATGTTTCTTTATTTTCATATGCTTAAGAAGTATTTCTTGAACAACAACATTAGTATTAAGAGTAATCAGTCTTACTGAAAATATCTTTTCAGTAAGATTTTAGAACACTTTACAACATTTCTTGGTGTTACACTTCCTCTCTAACTCTCTCGTCTCTAAAAACTGAAAATACTATGGAGATGGGCTAAGACGAATGGGAAATTGACAATTAAATAACTACTGTACATGAATGACATAAAACTCTAAATAAGGGCACAAGAGAACTATACACTTTGATTGATACAGTTTGCAATTTCATGAAATACTGAAGCAAGTAATTCTTCTGTAAGCACAAATCCAGAAGGACATGGAAAGACAAATATAAAGTAAGGAGATACAAATCTTTAAGCAGGCTGAATATCCAAGGAATTGGAAAAAGGACAACAGTTTATGTTACTTGAATAGGTAAAGGTTAGTGAAAGCAAGAAATGAGATCTGAAGGAAAATGAAGTCTGTACACCTCGAGCCTTTAAATTTAAAAACAGTACATTGGCTGGACATCAGCTGTGCTGATATGTGACATTTATGTACTCTATAAATATTTTTTGAAGGACATTTTCTGAGGATGTGATGTCCTTCAATGTACAAGACTTCTTAAATCATATGGATAAAGTTTACTTTAAATATGTCTTCTTGGTCTTTTTATGGTGATGGAAATTCTTTCTTCATACTTGTAAATAAGGAAACTGATGGCTTGGACCAAAATAGTGCAAAAATTAAACAAGCATGACAAAGGCACTCATCCTCAAATTATTCATGTCTGGCCCTCTTTCAGTTAATAATTCTGCAGGGAACAATTGATTTCATTCTAAGGTAGTCGGGTAAAATATTCCCTAAAAGTATCTGTTGGTCATCAGCACACAGGAAGAGATTCTTGTTCAGTAGCAGGCATACATACTGCAAATGTTTGAAACCACATTTAATGAATCTCATCCAACCATCTATGTTCCCATTATATGCTCTACCATAACCTCTCTTCATTTTTTCAGATATCAGTAGATTCTGTTCCATGAAACATCTATTATTTATCCCACACTTGTCTTAACCAGAGCTTTCATAACCTAATCTCTATTGATTTTCTTCTCCTTAAACTGGAGTTTGTCTTGCAGACCCATCAGAGACCAAAAAACTCCTCCAGTTTAGCAAAAGTCTGTCAAGCTTGAGAAAATGTCATGAACCCTTTTTTAGTTGAACATGAGAATGAGGGGAGACCTCATTCCAGTCTACAACTTCCTTATGAGGGAAAGAGAAGGGACAGGCACTGATCTCTGCTCTGTAGGAACCAGTGACAGGACCCAAGAGAATGGCCTGAAGTTGTCTTGGGGGAAGTTTAGGTTGGATATTAGAAATAGGTTCTTCACCCAGAGGGTGGTTGGGTGCTGGAGCAGGGTCCCCAGGGAAGTGGTCACAGCAGCAAGACTGACAGAGCTCAAGAAGCATTTGGATTTTTTTGCATACACTCAGGCACATGGTAGTTCTTGGGGATGCTCCTGTGCAGAACTAAGTGTTGAACTCCATGATCCTTATGGGTCCCTTCCAGCTCAGCATATTCTGTGATTCTGTAATTCTGTTACCTTTTCTTTTGAAAATTTCTAGCTGTTGCTATCCCTATGTGGTTAAGTCACTTTAAGTTTTTATTATTAATTCTTATATCTGAAATAAGCATTGTCAATTAATCTGCAAGCTGTAAAACTCATCAAAAACATGTAATGGTCTTTCTCAGGAAGAAGGGACTTCATGACATCATTTTGTCCATCATCTTACTTTAAATTCTGCTGTGTTACAGAATGAGCTTAATTCATCTAAAAGCCCTGAGACATTAATTGCTTGTATTTACAAACCAAATATAGTTCATACATTTCTGTGATTTCTCATCATTCTAATCTCACTCTCTAGTACAATGTCTACTTTAAATTTTACCCTTGGACAAAAAGGACTACATTAGAAAATTTCTTTCTAGCTTTGCCAGAGACTTGCTGTCTGATGTTGATAAAAAAAATCACTGAGGGTGGGATTTACCTAAGTTAGATTTCATGAGTTCAATTTCCATAAATGGAGAGAAATAGCTGCTTTACATTCAATGTGCCTCACCTAATTAAGTCATCTTCACATGTTTGAGAATGAGATCAAACTTGAGGTACCTAACTTTAACATTAGTACTGCACTGAACACAGATTTATAAAGATTTATATCGGTATCAAAAACCCAGGATAGCTAACTCAGATACTCAGACACTGCCTGTGTCTCTATATCTTCTTTTCTTCATTTTTAAGGCTTGACATATGTGCAATTACAGAAGCAAAGTATTTTAGAGACTTGCACTAGAAAATAAATGTAATACAATGTTGGAGTCAATCATAAAATATACTTTCCTCCTAGAACATACTACTTCCTTCTTTCATTTTCTATCATCTCCACAAACTCAGCTTCCATTATGTCATGGGTTTTTTTCAAAGATATTTTTATTTTTTTCCCTACTACACAGAGCAATTTCATCACTTATAGCTATGGGCATTAAGTTAGAATTTACACTTAGGTAAAAATAATCACTAAATGTATCAAGTCTTTTGAATGTGTAAAAATTAAAATACTTCTGTACTTGGTCTTCTTACAGGTAAGTATTTCACCTACATTTGCATAACTTTAGAAGGAAAAGTTTATGGAGATTAAAAAATGTGTGTAATATATTGTAGTTCTAAGTGATTTTTCTGTTCATATATTGTAACTGACAAAATGCAAATTTGGGTATGGAAAATGATTAAATAATTGTATAAAGTGTTAAAAAGCAAAAAAAAAAAAAGGTCTTAAAAGTCAGTTGAAGAATAAGACGAATAAGACATTAACCTTTATATGCCTTAAAATAATCACTAAAATTTGGTTGATGAGTCTTGTCTGTAACTAAGTCAATAATAAATTTTAAAAAATGAACATTAACAGAAATCAGCATATCATATAACAAGGATAAAAGGAATTAATGGAAATAAATATCCCACTGATTGCCTCCTGCCTTTCAGTGTTTAGTTGTTGCATTCTGCTTCTGCATTCAGCAGGGCATAATAGAAGGGTTTATTTCTTATGTGATTAAAGTCACAGCTGTTCCCACTTATTAGATTGCTTTAACCCATAAAGTGAGTGAAAGGATTGAGCCTCTATTTTTAATGTAGTTTTCAAGTTCCTCACACTAGTACTCAAAGAAAAACTCCTAATGAGGTCCCTCAACAGTGCCTTCATTACATTCACAGGATGATAATAACGTAAGGAAAGGCTTGCATTCATCCCTGGAGTAGCCCCACTGTGTGGATGCTTTTTTTCCCCCACAACACTTTAGGACTATATTTTGTAATTCCATAGCAAACATAGCTTTACTGTTTCAATCTAAGTGTAGATTTTTCTTTGTAATGTGACATATTTATTTAGGCTAGGGTAACGTGCAATAACGTACTTTAATAACATGGGAAGGTAACAGATGCCAAACAATGTGTTATGGAGTGTAGCAAATAACTAGAGATTGCTCTTGGTGGAAACTAAACCTTGCAACCAAGCTGGAGCAGCAAGGATATATACTGGGAAAACATGACAGACAAGATCATTTGTTGCCAAAGCTTGCAGGGTATATGCAGGTCTGATCAGGAAAGATTTCTTTAGCTATATACTAACATTCATACCATAAACATCCCCCAGGCATTACATTACTCAGAAATCTGGATAATGGCTTAAGGCAATCCATAAACAAAGCCAGACAGTCTATGATCATCATACTATTGTCTCACAATGAATGGAATGGGTAATTTTACCTGTATCACTGTAACAGATTTTATAAGGGAAAAATCTTTCTGTACAACTTCTTAATCTTAATACATGTTTCATCCATGACAAATTGTTCAGTCCTTTACTTTTCTTTTTGAATTTTAAGACAAAGAATCTGAAGTCTACATTTTTCCTCAACTTCTCATGCATCTGAAATGCCTAAATATCTTCCTTTAAAAATGAGCACAGACATTGAGAACTTTCAGTCTTCCTGCTGTCACCACCCTATATAAAGAACCACTGTGAAAAAGACTTGGAGTAATCTTAGCAGTTCCCAGAAGCTGGGAAAGATCTCTTGGAAACCACAGCATAATTTAACACGAATGATGGGAAAAGGATGAGCCTTATTGCAGGTCCATTCTCATTACAGGAAAGAAATGGCTTACACCCAACATTACCTTCTGGTGCTGGGCAAATACCAGTTTGAATTGAAGAACTAAAATCCTGTGCTTGAACTCAAAAGTCATTCCCATGTCATTGTTCCAGGAAGCCATATATTCTAGGTCAATTTTTTTTTTATTATTATTAGTTAGTTAGTTAGTTGAATTCTCAAATCAGAAGGACAAAAGAAAGCAAATAAAACCTACTACTGATAGTAAAATAGTTCCGTGTAAGTTTTCTGGAAGAATGGTTTTCTTGTGCTGTATGACACCTGGAAGGGTATGCTGTAAGTCTGCTGATATCTGAGTATTAGAAACGGGGAAAGATTGATTTCCATTGACAAAACCAAATACATTCTGCAAGCTTGTGTGCCTTTTCAAAATGGTCAGTGAAGGTCTGTCAGAGCAGTCTTAGGAACATCACATTTAATAGAAGTATCACACAAAAAATGGTAACTGTGCAAAACCCAAGAGACTCTCATGTCAAATGAGGCTGGAAGAAGCTGTTGAACAGCTTCTAAAATTCAAAAAGGAATACCTGAGAAAGTATGAAAGTGAGACAAAATTAAATGTGAAAATAAATTCAAGACAATGTCACCACTGAAGAGGAAGAACAAACCCTTCCCCAACTTTGGAAACATCATATTCTCAGGGGACACCTCAAAGTGCTGTAAATTTGTCATTACCCATACCTTCATCCTTATTGAGGTAGGCTGGAGGGTTACGATCCAGAGTGACATTGAAAAGGTAAATATAACACAGGAAAAAGGATAACCACTATGAATAATTATTTTGTATAACAATTTATGAATAAGGATCTTTCTATAATAATGAAACTATTTGGAATACTATGTGTCTAAAACACTAAGCAAGGTAAGAAAAATTCATTGTTCCATCTAAGCTGCCTTTTCCCTTTGATCTGTAGCAAGATTTTGAGTATAGCTTTGTCTCCAGACTAACTTTTAGGAAGATTTTTACTAGTGTTATTGAGAAACTGTCTATGGAAAGAATATTTTTATTTTTTTTTTTTAACATCACAATCAGTAAGACCAGAATTCAGTATGTTTACTTTTCTCTTCAAAATACCTAGGAAATGTATGATGCCAGAAAACATCACAGAAGAAAAGTGTTGTGGGTGTGCAGTAGCAAAAAGAAGTTACACTTTGCATTTCTGGAGGAACACAGGGAGTTGCATATGAAAACATTCAAAATAAAACATTAAAATCAACAGTAATTTCAAAATTTAAAGAAAAAATATTTCAATGGAGACATGTCAGGATATTAAGGGTAGTTAGATACCAAGTGGGGGATAAATTAATAGTACATCTAAAAACATTGTTCTGTAAAAACATTATTTAAACTTTTGAATTAATTTTCAACAGAAAAAGATTTCTCACAGTTAAGTTTCTGAATCAAATCGATTTCTAGACTATATCAGTTTAACCACTGATTTTTTTTTCAAAAATAAAACAAAATAAAAATTTGAAAGGAAGAAGTTCTAAGTATAAAAAAAAAAAGGGAAGAAATTAAGAGTTATTTTTAGAAATAACTCTTATAAGAGTTAGTAAAATCAGAATCTTTCTACTTAAAAAAAATATATCTATATATATATAAATAATTACTTATTCCCAAAACACTTTTGTCACTTTTCCCCTTTATTCTCATCTGTCATATTACTCTGGAGAACTGCCTTAGCAAAGCAAACACCTGGAGGGAATCTGCCCAGAATACACCACTTTGTGAGCCATCCCCATGCATGGCACCTATATCACTGCCTTGTTTGTTTTGCTGGGATAGTTAACTTTCTTCATAGTAGCTGGTATTGCACTGTGTTTTGAATTTAGGGTGATAATAATGTTGATAACATACTGATGTTTTAGTTGTGGTTGAATACTGTTTGCCCTAAGTCAAAGACTTTACAGCTTCTCATGCTGCCCTGCAGCAAGGAAGCTGGAGGTGCACAAAAAACTAGAAGGGGACATAGCCAGGACAGCTGGCTCAAACTGGCCAAAGGAATATTCCATAACATATGGCACCACACTAAGGGAAAAGCTTGCTGGGAGTCTGCTGCTCCAAAAAAGTCTGGGCATCAATCTGTTGGTGGTGAGCAATTGCTTTCTGTGTGCATCCCTTGTTTATCTTGGCTTTTATTTCTCTCTGTTTTTTGTTATTTTCCTCTTCATTAGAATTTTTGTTGTTATTACCATAATTATTATCGTTGTTGTTATATTTTGTCAGTTATTAAAATATTCATATCTCAATCCACAAGTTTTCTCACTTTTCCCATTTTCTTCCCCATCCCACCATGGATGTAGTGAGTGAGCAGTTGTGTGATGCTCAGCTGCTGCCTGGGGTTAAACCCCAAGAGTTACAAGAGTTGAATTTTTTGGCAATTAAGATTTTTTCTGTCTTCTTCCTGGACAGGGTTGCCTGTTAAGAAGAGAGAAGTGGGTAGAAGAATAGGTAGTGATACAGGTAGCAGTTAGGAAGCTTTCCTAAAATTTTGTTTCCCCTTGTAACCTTCAGGGAAATGCTTATTTGTTAATAGCAAATTACAGGTGCCTGAAAAGAAACAGTTCTGATTTATTAAAAAAGTGTGTTTTATGGAAGGAGAATTGGCAAATAATCCTTTGTTCCAAAATACTATTAGATCTATTCCATACGTCTGTTTATTGCTAGTGTGCACACAGACCCAGGGCAGGGTCGAGGGCATTGAGAAATGGGTCAGAAACAGTAGAAAGGGTTGAACTGTGTTCTTCAAGATGACACTGTGCAATCCCAACACTGTCCAAATATCTTGAATGTTCTGAACTGCATTTTCTAACATGTAGTTAGAAAAGAGGTTGGTCAGTGCCCAGACCAGAAGATTTCTGAATGACCTACATGAATCTGACAACGATTCAACTTCTCCATGTGATGTGTTAGCACTGCAGTTCAAGGACTGAAAAATTAGTCCCACAATGGCCTGGAATCTGAAACCACAGGAATGTTTCCTGGGATTGTAAAACCCACTTGTATTAGACTTTGGCCCAGATGTGTAACCCTGGGCATCAACCTGAACTTCATCCCTAGGCCACACAACTGCCTGTTCACAAATCTTACTCTTGTTACAAATATTGGGTGATAAAGTGACCTGGGTGAGTAACAAATAAGGTATACACGGAAAGAGTAAATGTGATAAACTGGATTATTGTACAAATGACTGAGGCAGACCTATGTCAATTTGCAACTCAGTGCGCACTTATTTCACTTCCCATTAGTCAGTACCCAAACTGAATAAGTAAGAAGCAGAGAATCTTGATGATGTCAGAGACTTTTAAGACAGATAAATGTGGGAATTAATCCTTGCTGGTAACGCAGGCTGATGGGAATATCTGTTAGGACAATTTTGAATTGAGGTATTCTTGAATCCAGGCGTAGAAGAGTCTATAAGGACAGCTACATTTAGGGTTTCCTATGTGGTCTATAAACCAGTTTTCTCCTACAACACTTCTAGGAATATACCAGAGAAAAAATAGTGTTAGTAAGGAAATCTGTTCTCAAGTATGCTGCAAGCAACACTCATTCTGGACAATTTTCAAGTCTAGTGTTGACTAGGTAAGAACTTCAGCTTTCTTTATATTCAAAGAGAATGCTTTCAAGGACAAGTAACTCCCCAGTAAAGCACAAGAAAATTAAGACCCAAGTGCACCAGAACACAGGGAAAGTCTATGAGAACTAATCCCTGCTGTTTTTTAATATCATATTATAATATTACTGCTTTGATTTTTTTCTGAAGCACTTATATGCAGGATCTACCACACTTTCTTAACCACCGGCTAATTTGGTCACTCATTGTTTCTGTAAGTCATTACGTAATTTATTATTTCATTGTTTCTTCTTTCTGAAAAATGTAAAAAAGGAGTAAAGTAAGAAAGTCTTTTCTATCACTATCCACAGCTTAATTTGTTTTAATTTAAGCAAAGGGATGTAAAGTTCATTCAGAATGCTGCTTTTTTTATTTATTAGATTTTGGTTCCTACTTAGCATTGTGGTATAGAAGTGTTCAGGATAAAAGGCAGAAAAGAATACAGTTCATAGCCTTTTGTAGGGCTATATCCTCTGTCTGCCCCTCATCTTCCCTTCGTGAGGAAGTTGTAGACTGCAACTTCTCCTCTTCTCCAAGATGAACAGACCAAGTGACCTCAGCCACTCCTCATTTGGCTTCCCCTCAAGGGCCTTCAACATCTCTATTGCTCTCCTTTGGTCACTCTCTAATAGCTTAACATCTTGTTTATATTGTGGCTCCCAAAACTGCACACAATATTCAAGGTGAGGCCACACCAGTGCAGAGCAGAGCAGGACAATCACCTCCCTCAGCTGGCTGGTGATGCTGTGCCTGGTGCCCACCAGGGCATGGTTGGTGCTCCTGGCTGTCAGGGCACACTGCTGACTATGCATTTTCATAAAAGTGATGTGCAGGAAGCCATAAAGCTTTGTTATGGATTTTATGGCTTTTACATTCTTTGGAAGCAAACAACTCCAGAAGTATGGAGGCAACAGAGAAAATACTCTCTGTTTCTCAGGAATGGGTAAATATCCAGCTCCTAAGATGCTTCCCTAGGAGTCTGATGATCTGATATGCCATTTCCCTTCAGTTTGTTTTGATCTTTCAAACTGCCTAGTTCTGAAGTACTATTACTAGCAATTACTATTTTAAATGAAAATCAGACACTTTCAACAAGAAGTTTAAGCAATAACAAGCAAACAAGACACTTTTAAGTAATCATAAGCAAGTTCCAATAGAAAGTCTGTTTAGATATTGATTGAAATGTCATATTTATATTTTGGCTATCTATTTCTACACATTCTGTAGTATCTTCTACAATTTTATATAGCTACTGAAGCATGATCCATAAGGCAGATCATCAATGAAACTCCGTTCCTATGATCAATTTGGACAATATACATTTGACTATAGTTGGTATGAGGGGATTGAAGCACACCACGGATGAGCAAATTTTGTAAAATAATGTATGGAGTATGTTCACAACCTACGTTTTAGGGAACCAGCTTCTTGTAAGGCTTACCCTTCTGTGTCTTTCTGCTCTCTCCTACGTATTTCTCTCAATTTGACCCTCCTAAAGTCATGCATGTATGCATATAGAAAAAAAAGTGTTCACCCCCTAGAACTGCTCCCTAAGCAACTCCTCTTTATTCTGCATCCACAGAAAAGTGATTAGCTAGCACCCGCTGAAAGTGAACAAAAGAACACCAGATACTTTATTGAATGTATTGTTCTTGAAAAGCACTGTAAAAAGAACAGGTTTTATACTGGGAGGAGAGAGGTTTACTCTGCTTTCATTGTGATTCTCTAGGTTATGTAGGGTTAATAATCTGATTTCTTCCACTGAAAGTGAGTATGAACATTTCAGGGTGATTTAGTGTTATCCTTCTCTTCCTTCTTTTTTGTTATGAAAAAGGAAGAGAGAGGCCTAAATTACTTTCTATCCAGTCCCTACAAAGAGTAAATTCCGAGATGAAATAGAACTGAGAAAGATGATGGAAAGAGTTTCATATTAATTATCAGAAAAACAGATGGCTACAAAAAGCCTCCTAAAATCTAATGCACTTCAGCTTTAATCCTTTCATGTCATTAATTCTTGGCTACACCAAATGAATGATTAAAAAAAAAAAAAAGAAAGAAAAAAGAAGAAAGAAAGAAAATGAGAAGATGGAACTATGAGATGGTCCAAGTGAAAAAGAAGTGTGATACTACTGCAAACAGACACAATAAATAAAAAAGTAGAAAAGTAGAAAGACAGTCAAGATATTTATAGTAAAAGGATCAAAGGATAAGTACAGCATGTTGGAAGGTGAGAAGTGGTGTAAAAAGCAGGGGAAAAGGACTAATAATTGAATGACGAAGTAAAATCTATAGTGTTATAAGCTGAGCTAGAGGACAGGGGAAGTGAGGAGACAGAGATATAAAATATTAAAAATTAATAAATAAAATCAAGTAACCCATTATGTGAAAAGGAAATTAATAGACTTTAAGTGAAACAGCTGAAAAGGAAGTAAAGGTAAAAGGAGAAAAAAATAAAAAAAGACTGATATAATTGGTAGTTGTGCAGTTGTGCATAGCAGTAAGCATATTGCCATAATACTAAATCACTACTTTGCAAGTAAGACAGAAGATGTTTATGGTACTCTATTTCAAGAAAAAATGTCTTATAGGAAACTCTGAATACACTTCTAATTAAAATGATATGGTCCAAAGCGATTTTTAACAGTTGGAGCCTCCATACTACAATCCCCATGTACTTAGCAGTGGGGAGACCACACCTCAAATCCCATATTTGGTTTTGGGCCCCTCACTACGAGAAAACATGAAGGTAGTGGAGCATTCTCAGAGAAGGGCAGCAAAACTGGTGAAGGGGCTGGAGCACAAGTCTTGTAAGAAGTGGCTAAGGGAGCTAGAGTTGTTTAGCCTGAAGCAAAGAAAGCTCAGGGTAGGCCTTATTGCTCTCTACAACTGCATGAAAGAAGGTAGCCAGGTGGGAGTCGACCTCTTCTCCCAGGCAACTAGCAATAGGATGAGAGGACATAGTCTCAAACTGTGCCATGGGAGGTTCAAGCTGGACATCAGGAATAATTTCTTCACTAAAGGGGTAGTCAGGCATTGGAATGGATTGCCCACAGAAGTGGTGGAATCACCATCCCTGCAGGTGTTCAAGAAACAACTCAACATGACACTTAGTGCTATGGTCTAGTTGACAAAGTGATGATCATTCAGAGGTTGGACTCCGTGATCTTGAAGGTCTTTTCCAGCTTCAGTGATTCTGTGATTAGAGGAAATGGCTTCAAGTTTTACCAGGGGAGGTTTATATTGGAAATTAGGAAAAGGGTTTCTGCACAAAAAGTGGTCAAGCACTGAAATAGGCTGCACAGGGATGTGGTGGAATCACCATCCCTGGATGTTTTCAAAAATGTATAGATGTGGTGCTTAGGGACATGGTTTAATAGTGGACTTGGCAGCTTTAGATTACTGGTTGGACTTGATGATCTTAGAGGTCTTTTCCAACTTTAATGATTCTGTGGTCTCCTCCATGGGCTGCAGGGGAATTTCTGCTTTTGTGCCTGTAGTAGCTCTTCACAACTTCCCCTCCTCCCCCACCCCGTAATATACACACACCACTGTGCAAAACTTTGTCCCTTAGAAATGCTTTCCCATATACACATAAAGCTTGCTGCTGCAAACAATACAACAGACAATAAAAATTCAGATCTCAAGGAAGTTAAATTTTCACTCCTTAATATTGTGCCCATCCTTGTTGATAATCTCCATTCTTTTCCTTTCCCTTCTGAAACACAGAAACACTGAAGATGCCTCCAGGAGAAAGGGAAGTAGGATGAAGAACATCAGAGAACAAAAATGAAGCAGACAGATGACTGAGCAAACAGCATCAGTGAGTGAAGGAAAAATCTCTTAGGATCCACAGAATAATACTTCAAGAAGCCATTCATATAGGGGTAGTTATCCCTGTTATTGATAATTTAGAGGAAGAAATCACCAGTGTGTTACCTGGATTGAGTATGTGGCAAGGTTTTGGCTACTGTGAGGATAGTCTGAGCCTGTCTGGTACTGAGCAGAGCCAGTTCCAGCCATATCCAATGGGCCACTGAAGGGCACAGCTGAGCTCATCAACAATGCTAGTGACAACTCTCAGAAATCATATTTCAGAAATGGTAAAATGACACATAGAAAAGTGATTAAAAAAGAGAAGAGTGAATGAAAAACAGGAGAATGATAAACAACCCAAGGCTAGAGGAGAAGGGGTGGGGTGAGGTGCTCCAAGTGCCAGAGCAGAAATTTTCTTAAAGCCCATGGAGAAGAGCACAGTGAAACAGGTTGTTCATCTGCAGCCCATGCAGGCCCATGCTGCAGTTCTTTGAGGACCCCACACTGGACCAAGTGAACACTCATTAAAGAGAGGCAGAGGAGAGTTCACACTGGAGCAGGCTTCTCTTGAAGGACTTCAGTGCACAAAGAGGACCCACACTGGATCATGGGAAAAATATGAGGAGAAAGGAGTGGCAGAAAGGATCTATCATGAACTGATTGCATGCCCCATATGCCCTGTCTCCCTGCACTGCAGAGGAAATGAAGTTGAGCCCTATAGACCGGGGGAAGAAAGAAGCTGAACACGTGATGACAGCTGGCAGGTGTTCTCCCTGTCTTTTTATCAACCCAGAAACTTTTTTATCTTATTTTCCTTCTGTTCTGTTGAAGAAGAGGAATGATAGAGCAGTTGGATTGGTGTCTGCACCCTAGCACCATATAGTTACACAGTGACACAATGGCTACTTCTGTATTTCCACACTTCCCATGTGACTATGCCTACTTGATCTTATACTGGATAGGTAAATGCATGTAGTAGAGATTAAGAAAGCATTTATATAGAGTTCTCCTCTTCTTTATACTATACACAGTAATCCAAAATTTTGTTTACATATATAAGGCACATGAAAAATACAAATCCTGTCTTCACACCCACTCCTCTCCCACACCTGAAGGCAAATTTATCCCTGTTTTAAGAATGCTATTTAAAGCTGACTGCACAGTTAGTGCAGAATGACTGATTTGGAGCAGTAACGTGAAATTTTAAGCCCAATTCTCTACTGCTTTGTCCATAATGTGATGAAATGCATCATGGCAAAGAAGATAAACCACAGGGAAAGTGAAAAGTAACCTAATGCAGTTTTCTGTCTTTAGCTGCAAGCTGTGTTTCTCAATTAGATATCATAAAATGACGTATATGAATCTGAATGATAACACTCTTAACACACTGCTAAATTAAAAATTATTTATATTGGTCATCTAAATGAGAACAAAATGTTTTTAGCCACTGGGAGAAGAAAGACTGTCTTTTCTTCAAATGTGCTCAGCATAATCCCTGGCTGGGGACTCTACAGATTACAACAATTCAAATGTTGAATCATAGTAATTATGTTAGAGAATTAAAAAACAGTATTGGGACTAATTTTGTATCCTTCCACTTGAAAATCCAGACTCCCTTAGTTATCTTCAGTCAAGCCATACAAGACTCAGAGGGAGACATAAAAGGAACTAAAAATAACCTTATATAGCTTTTTCAGGCATAAAAATATCATACTCTCACCTCAGAACCTTCTTGGAATGGAATTAAATTCTGTGTATGTCTCTCTTTGACAATGAAAAATTTCTTTTCTAAAACCTTCCTTTTAGAATTAGGTTTTATGTACAATTAAGAATAAGTGCACATAATCTGTTTTAAACTTCATGTAAGCTCATAGATAACCTGTCAGTCCAAGCAGGTGTCAATTATGGATGCACGAGTGCAATGAATCAAAAGACAAGGCCAAGAGCAAGTGAGGCTCTTCAGGAGTGTGCAAGAAGATATATTTCATACTAGACTTCAGACCCTAACTGTGTTGACTTTATTCATCATAATTAAACTGATTTTACATGAAAAGGAAGAATGCTTTTATGTTAAGCCATGATAGCCTCTATGTAAAACCTCTCAAAGTCTAAATAGAACAACAATATGATTTGTTTCTTAAAGTAATTTTTTGCCTTCTTCATGTGAGGGCTGTCACACCCTAGTATTCTCTTAGTAGAAGTCCTTTGAAGTAGTGGAGTTATGGCAACCTGAAGGGCTAGTGATGAGAAAAGTTAAGTCCTTTGTGTAGTACATATCCTGAAATTTCTAAAATTGCTATATATGCTATATATAATGTTAGGAAGCCCTGCAAAATTAATGTGTTCCTTTTTAAAGGTAAATTATACTGTAACATTATCTATTTATCAATATTAATAGCAATTGTCAAAATCATGTAAAAAGTAGTGTAGAACCATTTACAAAAAAAAAAAAAAAGAAACAAAGCAAGAAAGAAAAAGCAGAAGAGAAAGACTGGGTAGAAAAAGGTAAAAAATATGACTTTGAAGGACAGTCTAATGTTCTCAACACAAAACAAGAATACTTCCTACATTTAGGCACTGTGGCAATTTTATAAACTTGTAAGTTTTCTATTTCATTGCATTTTGTACCTCTCAAAATGCATTGATATTCTACAATTGTGTTTTATTTCCATCTTGAAAGAGACAAAAAATTTCCTGCATGAAAATACTCCAGAAAGATTTCCAGGGTTAACTTTATGTAAAGACATTTTCAAATCAAACACAATTATTGTAATACATTCCACATTAGATTCTGGTACTTTTGCATCTTGACTATCAAAAAATTTGTCTTATTGAACACTTTTATTCTGCCAGTTAAAAATTAATCATTATTATTGTGTTGGGTTTTATGATCCCATACATAATATACAAAGTAATACAAATAATCATGTCTCTTCAGGCTGAATAGAAAATAGATACTGTATACAGTTATGCTGGATTCTTGCCCTGACGAGATTAATAGAAGTACTTAGATTCTTTATGATGTGAAAATGTTGAGATGGGAGAGGTGTTTTCTAGCAATCTTCTTTAAAAAAACCCAAACCTGTGCTATAACCAAAATCTACTAATGTACACCTATATTGTCATAGAAAACTTTGAATAGGTTGTTTACATACAAAGTAGTGTATTTCCACACTGCTTTTCAGTTCCTTTGGGCTTCAATCTCTTTTCAGAGTGGGGAGATTTTTGTGTGTTTGTGGGCGTTTTTTTGTTTGGTGAGTTGTTTTGGGTTTTGTTTTTTGGTTGTTTTTTGTTTTTTGGTTTTTTTTGTGGAAGAAAATTCTTAATACTTTTAAAAGAAATTAATAGACACAGCTTCTTTGAGCAAGAATATTTGAGTAAACTTTTGTTTTGCAACTTTGAAGCTATAAACCTCTGAGACTTCCTTAAAGCATTCAGTATTCTGTAGATCCCTGGAATCAAGCAGTCCTGCAAAAATAGAAGTCCTGATTTTATAAAACCTACTTATAATAATTTCCATCTGCAAAAAGGAAATGCAATGTGAGCTTCTGCAGAACAGGTATGAGTGGTTTGGCTTTTTTGCAGTCGGTTATATCAGGACCATGTGTTGCATTAACTTTGTGCATTAATTCATGCCACAGTCATAATGGACAGTCATAATGAACATAGCCTGCAGTCAAACCTGGCACATTTTAAAAACTGGTAAGTCCAGCACTTTCATTGAATCCATTAACGTGATTTTGCTGTTTGACTTGGATACGAACTAGCACAGTAGATTATAGCTAGGAGGAGGTGGAAGAAGGTGTGAAAGCAGAAACAAAACTTTTATACATATAAGTATATATACATGTATATATATATATATATATACACACACATGTATATGTATGAATTTATTAATGTTACTTCTATGAACACCCTCCCTAATGTATGCAGTTTTCCACCACTGCCAAGCATCTGCATCTAAACATCTAATCAATTGGAACATATATTTAGTGTTATTCAATTTGCCGGGATACCATGGGGATCAATTTATCACAAATTGTTCATTGATTTCCATAATTGACATACTTTCTCCAAATCATGCAAATGGCAATTACATTACTAGTGGCTTTACTAGTTTGAACTACTTTGGATAAATGAAAACAGGATAAATAAATTAGCAATAGCACCACTCAAAACTAGTATTACTATAGCTCTTTCTTGACACACAATACAGCATGGATCATTGCAAACATCTGAAAAAAAGTGCATACCTTAATTATCTGCCTAGAAGTAAGACGTATTACAGTCAAAATAACCCTGATTCATTTGCTTGCAAATATGAATATTTAAAGTCATATGTGATACTTTAGTGTGTTTTCTTGGCTTTTACCTACCAGTTGATAGCCCATGAGTCACCACTGATTTTCTTTTACCTATAAACTGCTTACACAGAAGATCTTGTGGACAAACAGGAAATAGAAAGAATTTAATTTCTGTGTGATTGAAATCTTGATAGTTTATCCAAATACTTATTATTACTCCAGATTCAATTGTTACAGAAAAAAAAAAAAGTAAAATAAATAAAAATAAAACCAGAAAATATAAACTTAGTATGGTTTTACAGGAAAAAAAAATATAGTGGGCAACAGTTCTTTACTCTCTTGATTATCCCTGAAATGTGTTTCATCCAATTTTGCATATAAGATTATTTGACTATTTGAGAGCTGTTAAAAGGCATATTATCTCCAGTGCTAGTCTATCCCTTTGGCATTATCATATCTTGCATCTACTCATCTTTAAATATTCTCTGTTCCTGTTTTTCAAGGCTTCTGCTGTCATAATAGACCTGTATTCCTCTATACTACATCACAACATTAGAGTTATAAATTTATTGTTCTCAACAAAGTAGTTGCTTGTTTCTCTTGTTAAATGTAAAGCTATGGTTCTGTCATATAAACATAAGCAAAAAACTCAAACCAAACAGACTAATCAAACAAAAGGACTTGAACCATGTAAAAATTAGGTTGTTGGTGTTTAAAAAAAGTTCAGCCAAAGAAAGTCTGACAAGTCTCATTCCTGAGAGCTTGCAAAAGCCATACAAAGATTGTAGCCTGCTACTACCAGTGTCAAGATTGTATTTTTTGTCTCCATGACTCCACAACTTTGAATTAAGTCCCCTGCATTCAGGGCTTGTCCAGGGTGATCAGTGGCATTCTCAGTATCTAGCAGTGTCTAACATACCCATGTACAGGTGAATACCTGATTACAGTTAATTAATTATCTCCTCATTACTTAAGTAACCAAGCAGTTTCTAATATGTTCTGTAGTAGTTTCGTAGTGCTTCGGTCAACTGTCTTAAATAGGGATTTAGGATAATTAGAGATACCCTGGATTATGAATCCTGTTATCTACCTGACAATGTAAAGCAGTGTGATAAGCTAACCTTTGCTGGCCATCAGGTGCCCACCAAGTACTCTCCATCTTTAACAGGAGAAGGGAGAAAATAGAACAAAAAACTCATGGGTCAAGATACGGACAGGAGCATCACTCAGCAATTAGTGTTACAGGGAAAGTAGGCATGACTAGGGGAAAAAATAAGTATATTGCCAATTAGTAATAGAGTAGGATAATGAGAAAATATGAAAAATAATCTAAAAATATGATAAAATCTAACAAAGCACATTAGCAATATGAAAACTCTTCAGCTGACCAAGCATATTTTATGGTGAGATAAATAACTCAGGAAGATCAGTTGGCTGTGTTGATTAGAAGATTAGTGCACTTGCCTTAACTTTGGTGGCTAGTGCCATTTTAAATACTCTGCAAGATGCCACAAACTAGTGATATAACAGAGGATGCACAGCACTGTAATCTTTGATAAGCAGGAGTGAAGGCTAGTCCTGGAAGATCTGAATACTGTAGGTGCCTTAAAACTAGAAGAGATATATTTCTCCTCTGGGTTTGGTTTTGTGTTTCTTCCTTCTCTCTCCCTGCCCAAATACTGAATTCCAATACTAAGTTCATTGAATTAGAAGAGGTTATACATGTCTTCTATTTTAGAAGAGTACTCTAACCACCAAGTTATAAAATCAGGCTTACAAATGTCTAGTTAATGTTTAATCACTTTGTGTACAGTGGAGCAACTTTGACAGAAGGAATTGAGACAACAGCTCTCTCCTGAATAGCCTTCAGACTAACAGTTATTCTCAATGGAAATTTATTCTCAGGTCCTTGAATTCAAGAACAAAGTGAGCTTACGTCTGCCATGTCCTTCATGATAGCTATCATTATGAGTATTGAATGAAAAGGTGAAAATTATACCAACTGTCTTTTTTAAAGAGAAACAAGGAAAAGGTTCAATATTTTACTAATTCTACATGGCATCAAATATTTTAAATGCTTTTTCATACATTAAATATCATCTTGTAACCTAATGTTCCTAATTCTTCAGTGTCTAACATACTGTGATTATTTGCATCTGCAGAAAGTTTGTGTACAGTGAAAAAAAGACTGTATTATCTTCATCTGCTAGTGTGTACACTTACTTTGTTCAGGAATGAAAAACTACAGGAGACAAAGAGAAGATTATGTTTCCTCAATCTGATTAGTACTATCTCCCAAGAATTTGTATTAGATCTTGTAATATTGGATGAGAAGGCTTGAGGAACATTAGTCAAGATTGTCAACATGCAAGGAATCATCAAGGGAAGGTTTTATATCCATATTTCACTAAGATAAAAATAGTTCCTTTACACTAAAAACTTCTGAAGATTGATCACTGGAGGTAAACTTCTTTGTGACAGAGATTTTCAAAGGTATAAACAATTTTGTGCTATCAATGCCCATTTATTTCAATAGGAATTGAGTGCCTGGCTGATCTTTGTGTCTTATAGAAGTTCTAAATGGTGGTTGGTTTTTTTTCTGTGCTGTTTTCCAGTCGTGTCAATAAAATTTGTCATTCTTATAATCAATCCAGGTAATTTTTGAAAACTACTGACTAAAGTACTGACTAAGATTGTTATAAGATTTTTCCATGTAATCAACAGACTCATCTAATCCTGATAAAGTATCTCATAGTGACAAGAAATGTATTAAATGTCTATTTTAATCTAATCAGCTTTAATGTAATCCAGTACTTCTGAGAAAGATCATTTTATGGTCATTTACTGACTTCATTTCCTATGCGTGACTTCAGAATAGTGGTGAGCAAGCAATAAAGTCAAGATACAGAATGCTGTCAGTGCAAAGAATTCAAAGAACATGAAAATCTATGATACAAATGATAGGAACCAAAAAGATGGAAGTAGGAGTAATGTGATGTATACATTTTTAATTCCCCAAATCAGTAAGAGGAGACAGTTTTTCTTCAGCACAACATTAATTTCCTTTGATTTTTCTGTGACCATACATAAGAGTCAGATAGTGCAAAAAAGGAGTCAACAGTCAGTGATGGCATACACTTTTAGACAACAGGTCAATAAAGATGTAGATGAACAAAAATAAAATGTTTAAAAATTAAACAGCTGAGATTAGACCCACAATGTTATTACCCTTTTTCCTTCCTTAATTAAGAAAATCAGACTTTGTGAGTGACACAATGATTTTTCCCAATCAGTTGTTTCTGTTTGTTTGTTTCAGGTTTTTTTTTTTTGTTTTTGTTGGTTTTGTTTTGTGTTTGTGTTTGTTTTTGTTTTTCCTGAGCTGCTGCCTCATTCTTTAACACTGTCCAGTGGGCAGCTTGCTTCATGGTAAAATACAACCAGAAAATCCCCAAAACAAACAAACAAAAAAACCCACCCTAATCCCCTCTCCCCCCAAACCAACGAACCAAACAAAAGAAAACCCAAAACCCAATCCAAAACACATTCTGTTCAACCAAACACATTGGACATCTTCTAAGACTATGGTAGATAGTAAATGATGGTGTAACACACAGGAGACACACAGATACCCCAAAAGTATAAACATGAGAAAAGAACAAAGGCACCAAGTGTACAAGCACTTAGTCAATTAATGGACAATGAAGGAACATAACCTTCGGAGCTAGGTAAAACTGATTTTAGCAACAACAAAGGAAACATAGAACAAGTCTTTGACATATACAAAATACAGTAAGTTTGGATAAAACTGGGAAGTTTAAAACCAGGCAGAAAGAGAAAGTAAGCAGACCAGGTTAACAAACACAGGAAAAAACTCAAGCAGACCTTCTATAAGGAGGGATAAACCATCAATGTTAAAAACACTCAGAAAGGAACAAGGAATACTGAAGACACTGCTATCTCCTCCATTTCTCTCTAAAGAACTAGAACACCCAAGGGCGGTGTAAAGGTCAGAATAAGAACAAAGAAAAGTTTAAATTCTAGGAAGTCTCTGTATGGCATTACTGGAAATTAGACGTAACTAAATAACGTGATAACTCGAAGCAAAAGCATTATCATTCTCATAAAAAAATTAATAATTCTTTGAGTAGAACTGCTAAGGCTTTACTTAGACTAATGTTGAATTCTAGGATTTTAATATAAAGTGTATTCTCTCACCTAAATTTCATGTGATCAGGCTTCTTGCATTTATATATTTGCTTCTAAAATTTGTGAGGCGACATCTGTGATTTCATACAGAAAGAACTCTCTGATCTTAAATACCTGAATAATAGAAATTAGATGAAAATAGTACAAAATTCAAAGTCCCAGGAACCTCTGTTGTAATGCAGAAAAAATGTCAACTGGAGACAACTGGAAAGTAAATGAAGGCAGTCACCTTAAGGGATCATAGGATGATGGGGAGCACTATACATGATGCAATCATTAAAAAAGGAAGCTCTAAGATAAATTACAGAGATACTTCCAGTAACAATAGAGACTACTCAAGCCATTTCACAGTTTACTGCTCAAGTTAAGTCAGAATAAGTTACACTGTCTGGCCACCTGTTTGAAATGAAAATAAACTGAAGCTTAAAGTGAAGAGGGGTAGTAAGTGATCCTACTTTATGAGAGAAGATAACAAGCCTTTTGAACAGAAAAAAGACTGAGATGAGTGGGATTATCATATAAACATTCATGGGGTGAAACGAACTGGAGAAAAAGCTATTTATTTTAAAGAACAATATGGTCAAGGAAGAAACTGGTATAAAATTAATAAATTAATATTTTAAATTAAAATTTTTAGAGAAGTAAAATTTTGGGAAAGTCTTTCAGTAAAGGCAAAAAGGGGGGGGGGAGGGGGGGGAGAACCAAAAAAAGACAACTACTCTCTCAGTATAAAGTATACAAACTTCTTGCTATTGCAGGGAAGTGACCACACTACCAAAAATTTCAAAATTTACTTCTCATGTCTGTTTTTGATAATATTACAAACCGTTGTATTTTGTCCCCTATAGACAGTATAGAATGTATTGTTTCATTATATAAGTGTATACTTATACACATTGGTCTACCTGTATAAAAGGAAGATCTGTAGAGATTTTTTAGTGAGATATAAAGTGTCTTTGGATAATTGCTGAAATAAAAGGTGAATTTGAATAACACAAGAAATGTGGATTCAACAAGAATAAAAAATAGATGAAAGGGAATAAGTATAAATGCACTAATCAGAAATATGACTGTATGTCCACTATTCTTTTGGAGCTTAAAGAAAATGTATGCAGGAACACCTAGCCAGTTTTGTTAATTAGATTTTTGTGGCTGTCTCCCTGGAATTTGGATTTATCAAGCTAAAACTGATTAACAAATGAAATTTAGACCTCAGAACAACTTTTTACGCTTGAACCTGATATTGCTATGTACTTTGTCACATCTTAGTTGTTTAGTAATTACCAGTTGCAGAAATAATTAATTGAATTTTATTTTTCAGTGTAATGCTCAAATGCTGAGTGTTGTCAGATAGTGTTGTATTTATTGACTGCTGAATCATGACCTCTTCAGAAATACTGATGTGCTTTTTCATTATGAATATCTATGGCAGAACACGTTTGCACAGATAACTATGGCTCCGTTTCCATTTGTAGCGTACATTATAGTAACATTTTAGCTATCTGAAATGTTCTAGGAAAAATGAATATTAGGAATAAAACCTTTATATAGGGTTTATTTTACTTTTAAAATAATTTAGGTAAATACTTCTAATAGTATTTTCCAAATTTTAAACACTGCACTCTGACACAAGTCACGCTTATCATTTTAATTTCAGTAATAATGTTGTCATAAAGGTAAACAGAATTTTCTTTCTCAAAATAGTCATAAGGGAACAGTGAATGAGAAGTCAGAAATGTGGCCCTGAATGGCTAGATGTTAGCTGCAGACAGCAGATAGCTTGTTAAAATGATCATTTCTACTAAAAGTCAGTATTATAGAATTAGAATGCAATAAAAGTTTTTCAAAACCTAAAAATACCTTTCTTAACAAATAATGCAACAAATAATCCTTTATGTCTACAGGTCTATGGCTATTATTTTACAAACAAAACTAAGAAAATAGTAAACTGCTTAAAACTTAAGGACACAAGTCACAAAAGAATTAGATGGATTTTTAAAATATATTTCACCTCCATCAAAATCTGTAGAAAACAAAAATTCTTCCAGCTTATTTCATATCACATTACTCTTAAAAGATTGTTTAGTTTCTATGGGTGCAATGATTTTGCATTATTTCTTTCAGTGCACTGGAAACATAGCTAATGAAACAAGACCCCTCACTTTTAAAATTTAATACGATGCATGTATCGTACACAATTTCAGCGTATATGGAGATTACAGTTTATGCTTTATGGTAATTATCAACAACACTGGTATGATTGACAGTTGGCCAAGCTCAAATTATATGACAGGAATATCTGTATAGCTAACCACCAGAACAATCAAATGTAACTACATTAAAAAACAACATACTCTTAGATAAACAATTGATGCTCAATTTGTAGTCTGAGATATAGGTGCAGCCTGGGAGTTCATTTCTTTCCACATCTAGAACATTATTTTTGTGTCTTATTGTTGGAGGCTGTGTCTTATTGTGTGGCCTAAAATATATATATATGTACAACCCGCATAGTCATGGAATGGCAGAAAAAAAAAAAAAAAAAAAAATACAGCCTTTTTACATGCTGTTGTGTATTCCACATTTCTTTGAACTACTATTGAGGCAATTTATTGCTTGTTATAGACTTCCCAAATAAGTTTAGTCTGTGTTGTTTAATCCAACAGTTCTTTGTCTCCCTCTGAACCAGAGAGTGGAATGCAGGTTTCTGAACATTGGTGTCCAGAGACATTTTAGGCACCCACGAGCATCCCCAATGCTCTCTAACTGCCACACGATCTGGATATGAATTCTCCATTGTTTCTCTACAAGGTAAATGACTCAGGCTCCTAAGACATAACAAATTGAACATTCTGCTGTATGAGCAGAAAAATGAATTGCTCTCTGAAAATCAAAATACTTCCATCCACTTGAAGATACCAGCTTTATATATTAGTGAGGAAAACCATTCCTCAAACTGCAATTAATTCTGAGTTCTGAATGCTCAGGGCAGTGTTGATTATTTTTGTTTTTTATAACAAGAAAGTAGATAGGAAAGATAATTATATAAAATGTTGTTTATGGATTATGCTTCAATGCCTTCACATATCTGCCTAGCTGGCTGATTAACCACACTTTTCTGCAGTTCCGTTAGCCTCATGTAAAACATGCAGTTCAATATCTAAAAGAATGGAGTTGCATATACAAATCCACAGAGGCCCCAGTGAAACATGTTTCTTTATCCAGTGTGGTTATCCTGCATTTAAAGCTTTAAATATTTAAATACATATTAATTTCAATGATACATCTTCTCTAGAGCATAAATGTTCATCAAAATATTATCACAGTTCTTTTACTACACTTTTTTTTTTTTTTTTTCAGCCAGTCACTTCTGCACTTCGGAATTTAGCATTTAAACCTCTATAACAGTGTAAGTAAATACCAACGTCCAGAAACACTTTGTGAATCCCTCAGTTTGGGTCTTTTCTAGCATAATTTATGCATGTTATGACCTAAGCACACACTATTCCCTACTGCCTTCCAAAAGCTTCTTCTTTCCCCTCTTTCTCATACAGAAACTTATCCACCTTATCAGAGAAGAAGGGTTACTACACTAGAACAAATCCATCAGTTTGGACTTTCACAGAAGGGCTTCTGGAGGCACTGTGGCACATTTTTTCCTTCAGAGTACAGACCATTGTTTTAATCTTTAATGATGATGAAGAGATTAATTCATTACTTTAAGTTTCCTGTCTTGGAAATTATTTCAAAATCAACTCTGACCCAAGCTGTGCCTCTAAAATCTGTTCCATGCACACAGTGACAATAATAAAATGACATCAGCATTTCAACTACTCTTTTATTTAACAGCTTCCTACAGCATATCCAGAATATATAGAAGACACTGGATGGACAGTTGATGGTATATGAGATCTTCCTGTATGAAATGTATAAAGATTACTCTGTATTGTGAAAGAGGACAAGGCTGCCATCATTTACATGAGTGTCAAAATTATCTCAAGCCTGTTTCCTGGAGTATTTAATGTTAGCATCCTTCACTCCCACAGCAATATTGGACGTTAAACTGTCTTTATTTGGAAACCTGTTTAGCATGACCAAAAAAACAGCTCTTCTTTAGCAGTATCTGGAAAATAATGAAAGATACAAACTCTTTCTTAACCATTCCATTTATATTAGCTATATAAATATAAAATATACATAAATATATTATATTAGTTATAGCTATCATATTTTGTATTAAAGTTTATGGTGACTAAAGTGTACCATATAAACATTATTCATGACATTTTGTGGATTATCAGTATTTACTTTCTTTTTCTTGTAATTTTCAGACTTCAACCAACTCAGGGATCGTGATTGGTTGAAGAGAGTTTATATTTTAGAATCCTAAAATAAGCCTCATCCTCAAATCAGTTGCATTTAAACCTCTATACCTGAAAGGTAGTCTTTCATATATACTGACTTCTCAGCTATTCATTTTCTTTGGTATTTTCCAGGTCAGAGGGTAAAAGAAAAAGCACCATTCTCTATGTGGTTCTGAGAACTGAACACCACATACTGCTTTTGAATAACAGATGATTTCGTTTGCAGGACATAACTGCTAAACCCTTCCCCTCCTCCCTGGCCCTCTGGCATTCCAGCTGAGATAATCAGTAGAAAGGGACTTGGCATCAAATGTAAATGGGAAACAGAATGGTGTGAAGCTGCTTACCAAGCTGTTAGAGGCAGCAGAAAAACAAAGATTTGTACTAGATTAAAAAAAAAACAAAACCTATCTACAATGATATAAAGGAAGAAAAACACAGATGTTAAGGTGATAATTTTGGTGATCTGGAAATCTGGCAGTGAGTTCAAAAATGGAAAATTAAATTAAGTAGAGGAAGATAGCTACATCTTTCAAAACAGAGCAGGACAGAAACTCCAATAGATAAAGAATCATTAGAATTTGGACACATTCACTCTGCAGGTAACTTTTCCTTTCTGCTGAGGTCTATCTTGCTTTAAATTATCCATTGTATCTATTCCTCACTTCTGTTAAAAGTCACCTGCAGCTCTGTAGAATTTGCAGTCTTGCAGAGATAATAGCAAGGGAAACAATGAGCTGTTTGGAAATGATGAAGGAAAAAAGAATAAGCTCCCCAAGTATAGGAGAAAATTGTTCAGTTATACAATATATTAGTTAAAAATGAGTTCAGGAAAGAAATGCAGATGGTGGCCTACTGCTTCAGCACAGCAGAGTTTTGTCAGCAGAATGGTTTTTGAGTTGTTCTGCTTTGGACTTACAACAATGACTACCAGTGAAGCACAGCTGGCATTCAGAAGGCAGAAGTGCAGTAGTCCACTTATGTGAAAGAACTGATTGTATAGGCATAGTTATAGAAGACATACATCAATTAAAAAAATTTTAAAGTCATCAGTCAAGGGGGAAAAAAAAAAGTAGTTGCAAATGGATCTTTTATACTAGATCTTAGTGAGGTACTTATTTGGAGTACAAAAGTACAGAAAGAAAATGGTCTATTATGTTCCACAAAATTTAAATTGCTTCATACTAAAATTTTTCAGATTAATTCAAATTAGAGTTTCCGTTTGAGCTTTCTTTCTATAAGAAATGGATCAGCAATACCGAGACAGCATCTGATGCAAATTACTTTGATGTGTGTCCTAAATGAACTAGTTTTGAATACACTAGCTCTCATAGTTATTATTATCTTTTTTAAAAAAAACATAATTTGATGCTAAATTTTGTTCCTTTTAAAATTAAAACTATGGAATTTACATCTGTACTACACACACAAAACAACTATTTCTGAATACTGCTGCAAATTTTGATCACTTTTTTCTGACTGCAGAAAATGTACATGAATATTTTAGCACATAGGCTGGGTCTTTTTAAACATTATGAGTTCTTTCATGAAGAAGGGCTTTTGCATATAGAAAATACTGTACTGCCAACTTTTAATTTTCAGAAGTTACAGGAAAAAATCTGGAGTCACGGGATCACTTACAACATTGGGAATTCAAACTATAAATACATATATATCTGTATACACATATATGTGTGTGTTTGTTTCTTTCCTTGGTCAGAGACCATTATATTGGCATTATACAGAAGCACAGAATTAAACAGAATTACAGAACGTGTTGAATTGGAAAGGGCCCATTGTGATCATACCCTTAGCCCTGCATAGAACCATCCCCAAGAGTCACACCATGTGCCTGACAGTACTGTTCAAACACTTCTTGAACTCTGTCAGGTTTGGTGCTGTGATCCTTTCCCTGGGGAGCCTGTTCCAGTGCCCAACCACCCTCTGGGTGAACAGCCTTTTTCTAATATCCAACCTAAGCCTCACCTGACACAACTTCAGGCCATTCCCTTCGGTCCTGTCACCAGTCACCACAGACAAGACATCGGTGCCTTCCCCTCCTCTTCTTCTCATGAGGAAGTGGTAACTGCAATGAGGTCTTCTCTCAGTCTCCTCTTCTCCAGGCTGAACAGACCAAGTGCCCTCAGCCGCTTCTCATATGGCTTCCCCTCAAGGTACTTCCCCATTGCTATTGACCTCCTTTGGACACTAATAGCTTAATATCTTGTATTGTGGTGCCCAAAACTGCACACAATATTCAAGGTGAGATCACACCAGTGCAGAGCAGAGTGGGACAATCCCCTCCCTTGACCGGCTGGTGATGCTTTGCCTGATGCCCCTCAGGACAGGGTTGGCCCTCCTGGCTGCCAGGGCACTGCTGACTTATATCCAACTTGCCACTGACCAGGACTCCCAGGTTCCTTTCCATGGCTCTGCTTTCCAGCATCTCATTCCCCAGACTGTACAAACATCCAGGGTTGCCCCATTCCAGGTGCAGAATCAAGAACTTTCCCTTGTTGAACTTGATATGTTTGGTGATTGCACAGTCCTCTGATTTGTCAAGGTCTCTCTGCAGGGCCTCCCTGCCTTCAAGAGTGACAACAGCTCCTCCCAGTTTTGTGTCATCTGCAAACTTGTTTAGTATCCCTTCCAGTCCTGCATCCAAGTAATTTATGGAGCTGTTGAAGAGCACAGGACCTAAGATGGAGCCCTGTGGAACCACACTAGTGAGAGGTCTCCAGTCTAATGTTACCCCATTCACTATTACTTGTTGTGTCCAATCTATGATCCAATTGCTTACCCACCACATGATGTGTTTATCCAGATGTGCTGGACATTTTGTCCAGGAGGATCCTGTGAGAGACAGTATCAAAACCAAAATCAAAAAAGATTACATCAACTGACTTCCCTCGATCAGCCAGGTGGGTTACCTTCTCATAAGAGGAAGTCAGGTTGGGTAATCAGAATTTTCCTCTTATGGAGCCCTGCTGGCTCTGACCAAAGACTGTGTTGTCTTTCAGGTGTTTCTCAGTACCTCCAAGAATAATCATCTCCATAACGTTACCAGGAACTGAAGTGAGAATGACAGCCCTGTTGTTTCTTGCCCTTTTTGAAAATTGGGAAAACACTCATGAACTTCCAGCCAGCTGGGACCTCTTTGGATCCCAAGACTGCTCAAAAATCATTAAGAGAGGTTTTGCAATGACATCAGATAGGTCTTTAAGGATTCTGGGATGTATCCCATTAAGCCACATAGATCCATAAGGATCCAGCTGGAGGAGGAGATCCCACACAATTTCAGAGTCGACCGGAAGTTGAGTATTCTTGTAGTCATGGTCCTCCAGCTCTGACAACCCCCTTGGTGCATCATCTGTGTTGAGGAAGAGGCAAAGACTGGATTAAATACCTCTGCCTTGCCTCTGTCTCTGTTTGTGAGGGGATGATTCTCATCCTGTAATGGGCTAATTATATTTCTACTTTGCTTATTGCCAATTAATATATTTGAAAAAAATGTTTTTTCTTGTCCCCCATGTTTCTGGCAGCTTCAACTCCACTTCTGAGCTTTGGCTGGATGAATTTTCTCCCTACTGTGGCAAACAGCATATCTGAATTCTTCCCATGTCACTTGACCTTGCTTCCACTGGGCAGATACTTTCTTTTTTTGCCTTATTTCCAAGAAAAGAGCCCTGCTCAGCCAAGCGAACCTTCTGTCTCACCTGCTTGACCTCTGACAGAGCGGGGAATTGCCTGCTCATCTGCCCTTAGGAGTTGATGTTTGAAAAATGACTAGCACTGATGGACCTCAGCACCTTCAAAAACTTTTTCCCAGGGGACCTGACATGCTAAATCCCCAAGGACCCTGAGGTCTGCTCTCCTCAAGTCCAGAGTTGAGGTTTTGTTGGCACTTTTCCTTCTGCCGATCGAGATTTTAAACTCAATCACTATGTGTTCTTTGTGGCCAAGACAGCCACCAATCCCTACTTTGCTCATGAGATCTGCTCTGTTGACAAGCAGCAGATCAAGGAGAGTATCTTTCTGAGTTGGCTCCCTCAGAATCTCTTCCTTAAAGCTGTCATCCAAGTTTTCTAAGAATCTTCTGGCACAGGTTGTACGAGCTGTGTGATAGTGCCAGTTAATTTCTGGCAAGTTAAATTCCCCCATGAGGTCAAGGGTAGTTGACGCAGAAGTGCCCCTTAGTTCCTCAAAGAATAATTCATAGGCATCTTTGTACTGGCTGAGAGGTCTATAGCAAACTCCTGCTGTGACATCCACATTATTTGTTTGCCCCTTGATTCTCACCCAGAGGCTCTCAGCTGTGTCATTGCCAACTGTGAGCTTCAAACATTCTAACGCTTCTATTACATACACTGCTATCTCTTCCTCTTCTGCCCTGCCTGTCCCTCCTGAAGAGCCTGTGGCCATACAACAGGGCACTCCAGTTACAGATTTTGCTCATGTCCATGATATAAAATCTCTGGACTGGGGCAAAGCTACAAGCTCCTCCTGTTTGTCCCTCATGCTGAGGACAGTCAATGTAGAAACATTTCAGGTGTAGTACATTGTAACCAATGCCTTCTGAGGCAGATAGACGGATTCCATTAGCGCTTTTATCATCAAGTTTTGGCACACCATCTCATGGCTTATCACTGGTGAGCCTGGTTTTCTTCTTTTCCTCCATCCAAGCTAGTTTAAAGCTCTGTCAACAAAGCTCATTAGCCTCTCTGCTAAAATTCTTTTTACCCTCTGAGACAGGTGCATCCCATCAGGTGTCAGTAGACCAGGTGTTGAGTAGATCATCCCATGGTTGAAAATCCAAAATTTTTTCTGATCACACCAACAGAGAAGCCACTCATTGACCTGATGGATATGCTTATTCTTATCGACTTTATTCCTTGTTACTGGAAGGATCAAGCAAATCACTGTCTGTGCTTCTGATCCTTTTATCAATCATCCCAGGGCCCTGAAGTCTCTTTTGATTGCCCACAGGCTTCTCTTTGTTATTTTATCACTTCCAGTTTGAACAATCAATAGCAGAGAGTAACCAAAGGGCCTTACTAGACTGGAGAGTTTTCCAGTACCTGAGCCTCTGGGAGACACCAGACTTCCCCGTCAGGTGGGTTCAGTCTGCCCATCAGGCTCTCTGTTCCCCTTAGAAGGGAATCTCCTCCTTTTCCTCTCAGCAGAGAAGTTCTTGATGTGGGATGCAGGTGGTATTGTTTTAGGAGACCTCACTACCCCAGAATGACCTTTGCCCACCTTATCAGCTGTCTGGCTTTCTAGTTTTTCTAGTTTTACTGAGTCTTAGCATGTATGTCTCAGAAACATATTTTATTAATATGACTCTGGAATTCAGAGCCTTTAGAAAAATATCATATAGACTTACACTTGCTATTTAATTTATAGTTTTGTTATAAAGTATATTTATATTTTGTTGACATAAATGAGTAAATTTAATGGTATAATTTAATTTTATTTCTGAGAAGAACCTACAGGTAAATAAGTAAATTTATATTTAATTTTATTATTAAAAATATGTTAAACAAAATTGAGATAAATATAGAAACATCTTGTTCTTAGAGTAGAAACTGAGAAAATACTTCTAACTTAGGCCTGTGGCATATATTAGTGATATCTGACTTTTATTTTCCTTTAAATTTCAGAGGAATGACAGCATATCTATGCTAATCCTACATCTTTCCATCAAAGAGCTGAGGGCTTTAAGGCTTCCTAAAATGCAACTGTAAACTCATTAACAGGTTCACTGCTCTCAGTATCAAGTTAGCTGAAGCATTCCAAAAATAGATTTGTTCTAATTTCAGTGTGTTTTGTTTCAATCTCAGAGCATCATGAAAAATAAGAAAAGCAACTTGCTAGGCATCCTCCTTCAGCTTCAAAATGTTTTGAATTCTACTGATGTCACTTTTTGCCTTCAACAGTGTAAAATTAAATTCAAGCAAAAGCAAAGGTCAATTCAGAATTTCCAAACATAACGAAAAAAAGAAAAGTCATGAAAGGGAAGGTTGGTCTCAGTGACTTCGATTCTTATAACCAAAGACTGCATCAAACAGAAGAGCAGACACTTTACTTCCTTTGGGAATAAGAGATCGAAATTTATTTCTGTGAAATAGATTACTGTAACAGTGTTAAGAATGATTGATCCGGAAAACATAAACATACAGATGCAAGGATTTTCACTACCTGAATCACAGTTTTCTACAGAAGTCTGTAAATTCTGATATTTGATTGTTGACAAACTATGGTTTGTTAGATTAAAATATCATGGTGATGCCTTAAGACTTTTATATATTTATAGATTTTCTTATAGCTGTATAGTTTCTCCTCTTAAGGTAGCACTTAACAGTTTTTAAACTCCTTTCTCACAGTTTGTGCCACATTCTTGAAATTTTGTTTAACAGTCTTTTTGAGGAAAGAAATTTTAACAAGGATATCTTGTTTGGGACACATGCACCTAGACTGGAATAACAAGATATATTATAGTCAAAACAAAAGAGAGGACCCAGAATCCTTGGAGGAGCTCCAACAGGGCAGTTCTGAGGTGGTATTCTGAGGGCAAATGGTTTTCTGGTTGGATGTACCCACTAGATATGATAATTAGTTAAAGCTATTAAATTGTGAGAATTCTATGCAGGTCTGTGCACTTGTGTTGTGGCACCTGAAAGCGCTTTTGTTAAAGAATATCAACCTACTTTATCTATACTAATATTGTTTGAAAATATTTTTTTTTCCTCCACTTTAGGCAACAATGGTACTCCTAAATAATTAAGAAAGAGAGAAGAAATATAGACAATGAACTGCTATTAGAAAGCTTTTATCTGACAAGGTTACTATTTCTCTTTAATGGCGCCGTTGTTTGAACAGTGTCCCAACTTCCATTGTATCAACATAATGGCATTATGTTCCCATTTTACAGAAGGAGGCTGGGTTGCTGTGAACAATGAGGAGTATAACAAATCTTATTCACATGATCTCAATTATATTGCTTCCTTACCCTTCTCAGCCATTTAGGGTGCGATAATATTTTTCCTTTAGAAAAAATGAATTCTTGATAACTACTAGCATAGTCCTATGACTAGCCCCATTGTAATTGGTTATATTGATTACACAAAAAAAAAGCTCCTTGGTCTTGAGATTATAAAATGCCCAAAAGAGCAAAAAAACTTTTAGCTATTCGTATCTCAGTTTCAGCGTGATAGTTCCAAAGTCTTTGCGTCACTATCATAACGCTTTTAACAAATGTAAAATAAAATAATTAGATAAGAAATAATAGTAAAATAAGATGAAAAAGAATCTATATTTTTCAATTTTTCTGCTACTGTTATGCAGTTTAGAGACCTGACCCAAACTTTTACAGGACCAAAGGAAAGTTGGACCTTTCCTCTCAAGTTTCATTGTGACCACAAGATTTAATCCTGGAACTGTTCTATGACCAGTTCAGACAAAACAACTCCCATATTGTTTGCAAAGAAAAACTTTTGTCTGATATGACTTATCCTGAAAGTAAAGCTAGATGGAGCTAGAGCATATTGACATATTGCTTCAAATTTACTGCTGATTGACTGCTTGGTCTATAACCTCTTGTGTCTTGACTCTGATTACTGGCTGTGTACAAAGAACTACTGCTCTTTCAATAAATATGCTTGGCAAATTTTCCTATTAGCAAGAGGACTATCTTATAATAAAAAAAAAAAAAAATCATAGAAATATTATTTCCTTTTTTTTAATTAAAAAATCTGTTTGCTTTTGTTATTTCAATATCATAATTTTGGTTTTACCAGACTAAAATCTTTCACTGTAATTAAGTTCATTCAGTGAAAAATGCTATTTTAATAGGTTTTCAAATATATAGGTAAATGTATCCAAGAAATATCTAAAGACAACAGCTGTTTGGTTTTTCTTTTTAGTTCATCATTAGAATAAATTCACATTCCATCATTCTATTACAGAATAAAAAATGAAAAATAAATAATTAAAAAAAAACCCAAACCAAAACCAAACCAAAACAAAACAAAAAAAAAAAAAAAAAGAAAAAAAAACCACCAAACCATAAAATATTGAAATATTTACTGCAACAAATATTCTGGTTTATAACTTACTGAATATTGAAGATTTTTACTTAAAGGTTGTTCACTACAGGGTTCATCTTGGGTGCAGTACTAATTAGGAAGGATTATGAACACTGCAAAGAGATATAGTAGATATGGAATATCATATAACTGCAATGGAGACAAGGAAAGTTGATGTTTCTTTTCACATTCACTCTTGGCCCTTTCCCCTCACCTGTTAGTAACTACATCCCTTATTCATGAAATATATGTAGAATTAATACAGCTTTCTTTAGAAATTTTTAGCTGATTAACTTCCTTTTAAACAAAGATCAAATCTGTATACAAGATCTGTGGTCATCATGGCTTGGCTTCGCAAACGAAGATTTGGGAAGGGTTCTACCCTTGCTTGCTGCAAGCGCCCTGATGGCTACAAAGGCTGATGAGAGTTCCAAGAACTGTGGTACTGTGCTTGCATAAGCACCAGTATCCAAAGCATATTGAAGCACTCAATGTTAGAGCACACAATGCTATGTTGATCCATAGCATACAGTAAGAGGTCTCTCAATAGCACTTCTGTGATTCACCCCATTACAATAATGTATATCATATTTTTATTTTATATCATCATATCTTTCTTTCCTACATCCTAATTTTTTAAACTTATACAAACCAATTAAAAGAAAACCAAAATCCAACAGGTCTCATCAGTATCATTGAGGGCATGGAAAACATCCCTTTGCAAGGTGATAGCAAGTAACTGCAGAGAAAAAAAAAACATTCTTTACTTTAGAATGTGGAGTTCTGGTCCTCAAGAGCAGAACAGAGTGACACAGACTGCAGCTTACTCATTACAGACTGCAGACTCTCATTACAATGTAATATCTTAATAGAAATAATTTAATTATTCATTGCAAGCTGTCCTTGCCTTACTAAATGTGAATGCTCAATGTCAGATTGACAGATCTCAACAATGCAGATGAATTTTTCTAATACTTCCAAATACCTTATTATGTTTCCTGACTGTGGTATGCAGTGTAAGCAAAGCAATAGTAAAGCATAACAGAATTTTGCCAACAAATATAATTTAATCCATGCAATTTAGTAAAGCAGAAGAATAATACTCGAAAAGTAGTATTCTTGAGAAACCGTACCATGAGAATAGTCATACCAGAGGTCCACTTCCTCCACTATTCTCTGTTATGGAATATTAGATGTTCCTATGAAAAAAGTGTGAGAAATAGTTATAAGTGACCCTGGTTTTCCTCCTAGCGATAAGCAGCTCAAAGACAAGACAAAGGTGATTTTTTTTTTTTTTTATTGTGTTTAAAGTTTTGCCCCCAACACCATGTTTTGTACTTGCTTTTTAAATCCATATAAGCTTTTGTTTTTCGAAACATTTTATTAACGATTACCATAGCCTAGATTTTCTTTATATATGTGTTGTTTTTAGCCAAAACACTATTCAGTATTCTTTGAACCTAAGATATTCTGTTTGTGTCTTTTTTTTTTTCCCCCTTATGAGAAACTATGAATATTCATTCTCCATTCTTTCTTTTTTCATGTCATGTCATAACTTCATGGACTTTAAAGTAAATATCTCATCTCTTTTCTGGTTGAAAAGTCATCTTCTTAATTATTCCTAGAGTGGAATCCATTTTATTCTTTTCAACAACAACAACTTTGTCATTCATCTCTTTAACTCCTTCAGTTCTACGCTTTTGAAATCATCACCCCAAACTTAGTTGTAGTTTCCTCTATGCGGGTGCATTACATATTTATATTGACTCACTAGTGTTTTTTCCCCTTACTTTTTTGCTGATAAATTGCACTGAGTAATGAGGTCCTTCTGCAATTCATTGCAAATGCTACCATCCTTGATTCTGTGAATAATTTTATCAGCAGTTTGTCAACAACTTTTCTAAGTCATTCATGTTCCTTCTACATCCATAATTAAAACTTGCCATCAGTTCCTACGTTTTCCTGTTATTTACTTCTTAGGTAGTTATGAGAAAAGTTACCTCAGCTAATTCAATATGTTATTCTGCAAAGCCAATAGATAATGAAGTATGAAATAAAACATCTGAAAAAGTCAATTCATTTAAAGATGGTCACTAAAAACTTGTAACAAGCTGGTACCTCAGCTGTCAGTGTGGGAAGTGTAGAAGTGAATATGTATGTGTACAGCATTTTGGCAAAGGCAATTTGCCATAAGTGTAATCATTTTGGCAGCAAATGCAAATTAATGTAAAATATGAAAGTACTCAAGATAGCTCCATTACTGAACCCTGTTTTCCTATCAACAGTGAATTAAGGATAATGAATCCACAAGAAAGACAGATAAACAACTTCTGATTAATTTGAGAATTATTTTATCTTCTAACCTAAAAAAATATTTGGAAACAGCATGAAATATTATACATCCTATGTATTTATCCCGCCAGAGAATATCAGAAATAGAAGGAAAAATTAACAACTTCACATTTGCCAGCATTCATCTTATACAAAACTTATTCTTTAATTGCAGTGTATATTATATGAACCTTGCTACATCCATGATCTTTTCACAGGCTGTGAAAAAAGACAACAACAAAAGTTAAATCAGATATTTGTTTTAAAAAATGATTGCTTTTATTCTACTTAGAAGCCATTCTTAAATAAAGTCCCTTAGGAGTCTGTCTTGGGTCCCATCCTGTTTAATACCTTTTCCAATGAGCTGGAGAAGGAACAGACAAAGCATACCCTAACCAAGTTTGTGGGCAACTTTGTGCTTATGCGTGTGCATGTGTATGTGCAATCAGTATGCATGAGGGCACTGCTGCCACCAGAGGGACCTAAAGAGGTCAGTGGAATGAGACAACAGCAACTTCATAATAAGCAAATGCAAAGTCCTGCATCTGCACATGCCAGCCCTGTGCTGGTACAGGTTTCTGATTGCCTCATACCATAGTACCTCTACTGGAACAGCTGGGGTTCCTCATGCCCTGGCAGCAACAAATCCTAACAGCTTACTGTGCTGCACTGACATGCATTTTATCAGTAGATAGCAGTGAACATTCTCCTTTACTTGGCAAGACATTAGCCTGAATCATAGATTCAAAAAGTGTCTTGTGTTGGAAGGGACCTTGAAGATGACCTAGTTTCAACCTCCTCGCCAAGTCCAGGGATGCCATCCACTAGACCAGGTTGCTTAGAACTCCATCCAGTCTGGTCCTGAACATTTCCAGAGATGGGTTATCCACAACTTCTCTCAACAACCTGTTCCAGGCCTCACTATCCTCACCGTAAAGAATTTATTCCTAACATCTAATCCAAATTTAAACTCTTGTGGCTTAAAACCATTCCACCTCACCCTGTCACTATCTGCCCTTGTAAAAGTGTTGTGTAAAGTGCCCTTTAAGTAGTGGATGGTCACAATGTAGTCTCCAAGGAGCCTTCTTCTCCAGGCTGAAGAACCCCAGCTTTCTCAGCCTGTCTTCATAGTTCTCAGATTGTCTTGGTGCTCTCCTCTGGATCTGTTCCTATAGGTTCATGTTTTTCATGTGCTGAGGACCCCAGAGCTGGACACAGTAGCCCAAGCGGTGTCTCACAAGGGCAGAGTAGTTGGGAAGAATCACTTTCCTGACCTGCTGGTCACACTTCTTTTGATGCAGCCAAGGACATGGTTGGCCTTCTGGTCTGCAAGTGCACACTGCTGGCTCACGTCCAAGTTTTAATCCACCAGAATCCCCAAATCTTTCTCCTCAGGGTTGCTCTCAGTGAGAATTCTCCCAGTCTGTACTCACGTTTGTCCTGATGCAGGTGCAGGAACACCTGGACTTGTCGAACCTCATTAGGATCTTGTGGGAATCAGGAATACTTCAGTTTAGTCATACAGTAAAAAAAGACATAGATAACTTGAGCAAGTTCAACAAAGAGTATGGTGTTTAGTAGCTGAACCTGGTTATAATATTGAATCCTCCAAGCAGAACAAAAATATTGGTTAGAAATTATCAAATCTGCTGACATGCTAACAGGTGATTCATGTCTCACAACTGTACAGGAATGCTGTGAGCACAACTGCTCAACAGACCTGAAACTTAGTATTGCCATGCAGCATCATTCCAAATTCACAGCTAGCCTTGGCTACATAGTGTGTTTCAATGTACAACAATATAGCACCACGGCATGCTTTAGTGTTGTGACTGTGGTGTAATACTGAGTGATAATGAAAATACTTGGCCCAAGTCTGATTATCTCTATTCTAGAAATTCATCCGAGTATTAAACACTGGTGTTTACCTTCTCAGTTGGTGACTAAAATGACTCACTTACACGAGGTGTTTGGAAAGTATTGTGGGATATTTTGACTTTTGTCCATTAACAAATGACAGTTCATGTTTCTGTTGTCACTCTTAAAGTTTTATGTTAAAATTGAAGATCTGTGCACCTCAATGAAATGCGACATTTAGATTCATCCACTGGGTATTTCACTTTCAGGAATGCAGCTTCCTACTTCTTTTCAGACATTTCTTTCAATACTTCTCTCAGCTTTGTAACTGAGCTTTTAAACAGACTGACAAGACTTCTGTTTTTGTTGAAAAAGATAGCTAAATATTTTCTTTTTCTTTTTTTTCCCCTTTCCCTTTTTTTTCCCCTCCAGCAATTGGAGAAAAAGACATATTATAAACACTTAAAATTGAAAATTAATGGATCAGACTAAGTATTTTTATAGTCCTTCATCAACTTAGAGTCTGCCCTATTATGTGGCAGTTTCATGTCGATCAGCAGTCTCTGTCACTTAATCAGGTTCTCAGATTAAGGTGTAGAAAATTGTGTCTGTTTCAAGGAAATGATAAACATTCCAGCCATTAAATGAAAATAGTAAGAAAAAGTAACTTTTGTTTAATCATTTTCTATACACTAGTTTTGCAAACAGAGTTATGACAATATAAACCCATTGAATAGACAGTCTATACTAGCTTTAGAAATTTTAAAATTAAAGTACTGCTGGACATTTAAGGGCAAATATCACTATGGTAAGATCCAGACTGATCCCATTCTCTGAAAAAAATGACAGTGAAATTAAATATATCCCTGAGGAAAAAAACTATTCTTTCCCTGAGAGAACAATCCAATTCTACAGTGATTAGAAATTCCACTAAAGATACCTGCTTCTACAGTATAACTTTCTGTCCAGTAGATTAACAGAAAGTATTTATGGGCAGAAGGAATTTTATGATTACCTAATCCGGCTTTGTTGGTACAAAGGTCATGGAATTCTTTACAGTAGTTTCATTTTTTACTTTAGCTAAATCTGATTAGATACAAATCTGTCTTTCAGGAGGAAGAATGGTCTGTCTGTAAAAGTATCATCAAGTGCTGAAGAATTTATCACATTTTTAAGTAATAATCTCCTCCACCGGATGTTTATTTTTTACTATTTATTTGTACTCATTTAGTTTTAAATTTGTTGGTGTATTTTCTCTCTTTGTTTTAAAGAACTATGTAATTTCCAGCACAAACTGCTGTGTAATTTCTTTCCCTTCTAGCCTACTGATGGGAATTTTCTTTAGGAAAACAGTGAACCAGAAGAATTAAATACAGTGATAATTTTACTACACAGTAGGAACTAGCAGATTGATTTGGTTGTCTAAATGTAGGTATTTGGTGCCATTTGAGATGCCTTAAAGTATCTAATCTGACTTCCAGCTGTCACTGCAGAAGAGCTCGAGTCATATCTCATATCAAGTCACATCTGCCAGTTCAACATAGGTATGCTCAGACATATAAAAATGGCACCAAGCATCTAATCGTGAGCAACCAAATGCAGGCACAGAGAACTGTTCAGCTCATCCTAAAACAGACATCAACATTTGGTCAACTAAGTAGCTTTGAAGACACCACTGGGAGCTATTCAGTTATGTGAATATAGATGTCTAAGCTTGTTTGAGACACTGTAGTGTATCTCAAATGTGTGCCAGGACTAACAGATAAGATGTTAGACTTACTGCAGACCTAGACCTTTCTGGAGTGGCAGTGGGAAGCCATGCAGGATACTCTAGGGCTTCTGAAAAGGTTGAAGGAAGAATTTCAAGAAGCTGATTTAAGTAGTGAAAAATAATTTAACCTCTTAATGATATGAATCTTATTCCTCAGTGTCTTCTGCAAAAGGTGACAGTGATTCACTTATTATTTAGGTACCTAACTTATGAAGCTTATGAACCTTGTGTTTGGCTTTCCTTTGAATTAAGTGGGGAAGATAGATACACATCTATCTCTTTCCCAGTCTACAAAATAGATTTATAGAAACCACAGAATCACTGTCTGGGGTTAGAAGGAACCCCTGGAGATCATCTAATTCAGCACAACCAGTATCTATGTCACAGGATAGAGACGCGTATGTTGGAGTGGACACAGTAGTACACCTATGAAGTTCCTCTTCCAATAATATGGAAACCCTGGTCCCTCTTCTGAAAGGGCCAGATAACAGCCTTAGGATGAGATTTTCACGGAGGGAATTTTCAAAGAGGTAATTGGAAGAACATTATACCACTCAGTTGCATAATAGTGAAAATTTAATAAGCAAGCTCCCAGCCCTGCCCTGATGGCCCCCTGTGGAGCGCCACACTCCTCTGGCCCTAAGCTCACAGGCAACTACTGGCCCTTACAGCATTCTGCCCATGCCCAAGCCTTGTCTGGCAGCCTAGGTGTCAGACATACAGATATGATGTTGAGCTTAGGCTTCCGTTTGATGTTTGGCTCCTATGGATATGTTTCTCCAAGGGGTATTGTTTCTACACATGGTGCTTTCTAATTGGGATGATCATCATGAACCACCCATGGTGTTACGACCCACCCCAGAAGGGGAGGGTAATCCAGGTTCTTTTTAATAAATCCCTTGGGGTGGATTAGAGTGACACAACACTGAAAAATCAGTGTTTGTAAACATATATAAGTAGAGTTTATATTAGAACAATTTTGTTTCAAAGGTAAGCAGGTATGTTGCTATTATCAACTAGTAGTACAGTAATATTAAAGCATAAAAGTAACACTTAAGACAATGCATTAGAGAGAGAAAGAGAAAGAAAGGATAATGGTCCTAAGATACACATAGCCACTACCTACTGGATCTAGTAATGAAACTCGGTAGGTGCAGTTTCCACGTCTGTTGGTTGAACTGGTGGTCACAATCCTGCTGAAGGGATGGTCTTGATACTTTTGGGCGGGGGAAAGCCCCCCACAAAACTCAAAGACTTCATGAGTTATCATACACTTCAAGCTCAGGTGGGAATGCCTTGTAGCTCCCCTGGGGCAGGGAGTTTTACAATGGATGGTGTCACAGGACATGTCCAGGGACATGTCACAAGTCTCTGACACCTCCTAAGACTCAGTATTGATCATCATGGTCCAACATTTGAGATGAATAGCTCAGGCCAGATGTGATATGTCTTCCAGGTTTTCCGGAGGGATTTTTGCAGCAGAGTCATCATATAAGGGAGGACACTTGATGATCCAGCCTCACAGGATCTGGCTCTTATTAGCCTATTCCCTTATCTGGAAATCCGGTTTGTAGCTTCAGGTATGCATACATTTCTGCACCTGGGATAGTTGGACAATGGCACCCACTTACCTGTTCTGAAGGTCCTGAAGTAGGCATATTCAGGGAGGGGCAGGCATGCTGGGGGAGCAGCTATTTCTTTTCAGGCTGCTACAGTGGACAAAAGTATTTTGGTGATCTTAGAATGCTTAAGCCATTAACTATTTCAGTCTCTGACTAATCTCTTTGATTTTCCTTATGCCCAAAGCATAAGGGTCACTATCACTATCCTATTTTGACTTCTTGCCTCAAATGTCTTAAAAGGTTACAAAGTTTTTATTTCCTCTGTGTTTCCTCATTTCTTTTCCATGCACACCTAAGCCATTAGAGAAGGGCACATGTAGGTCCAGTGCTCAACAGTAAGTTTTCCCTTCATCTGTGTTTATTTTGTTTTCCCAATACATACCAGAATCATCTAGAAGGTTAAGTGATGAATCTTACTTACCTGCATGGTGCTATTTGCCCTGTGTCAGAGATAACAGCATAGCTTCTGAAGGTAGAAAGAGTAGAGAACAATTTTATTATTTTGCTTTTCCTTGCTACAGTCTTTGCATGGTTTGATAAACTTGATAAATTTCACTGGTGAGTTATACAACACTTGAAATGAGTATTTTACAGGCAGTCCAAATGTGCCATGTTTTAAATAATACTGTGTGCTGAATAAATACTGTAGTCAAATATATAGTCTGCACACAAACAAAATAATACACTGTGCAGTACACAGAAATTTCTGCCTAAGCACTACTTTTTGTTCAAGAGACGTTTAAAAATATTTTTACTGCAAAGATAACTATTAATAATGAAAATAGCATAGATGAAGACAGAGCTATATTAGTCTAGAAATACATATCTGACATTAATTCCATCACTATTCTCTACTTCAGAGGGAAATGTAAATTTTCTTTATGAAGTTATGCAGAAATAAATCTTTGCTTCATTAGTACATGGTAGGTTTTCAGACTTGTGTTTCACTTTGCTTACTGATAAACTAATTTCAGACACTTACCTTAGGCATTTTGACTTAAAATTGTGATTATGAATACCACAAATCAATTAAACTTTGTCAAATAAACATAATAATAGTAATGAAATGAACAAACACAAACATACCACACTTCCTTTGGTAACTATACTACAACTCTCTGCCTAGAGTTTTAAAAATAAATAAAAAAATAAAGAAAAAGTGCATAAAGATTAGGTCCACCAGCCCTCAAACTTCTTGCCATTTATTGGTTTCTTCTTTTGCAGTCAATAAAAACTTTTCAGCATCATAGTTGCTTCACTGAGCTCAGAGAACATTGTGAAGGACAGAGAAATCATGAGTTCTGTTTTAAAAATAAAGAATGTACACACAGAGTGATAAAGCAAATTACTTCAAATCACTCATCAGGCCATGGACAGAGCTACATACTATCATTTGATGCATCTCTGAATGCTTCTAAAACAAGGTGCTAGATATTTAAATTATTTGGAATTTCTTCTACAGCTGCTTGTATCCACAAAGTTAAAGGAAAGCTTTGTGGAGCAGAAGGAAAGCTGTGTCTTTCAGTACTTTTTAACCAACATACGAACATATACACACATATGCACACACACTCTCTTGCTCTCCCTCTCTTTTAAAGGTTTCAGGAGAAAAGCTTCTTCCAGTTATTCTTATTTGATGTATAATGCTATATTTATTATACAGCCCCTGAAGGCTTTTAAAGTTATGATGTGTCTAGGGATTTTCAGCTTTATGGCAAAAGTTCTCATAGTTTTAATTGTGGCAGACAGAGCAGGTTGTCACTCTTAAAAAGCAAAATCAGTGGTAAGTTGACAGGCTTGACTTAAAGAAAAACAGAGAAGGAAGTGGGAACATGGAAGAAAAATTTAATATGAACCCTCTGAAAACTAGTGAAACTTCAATCTGGAGAATTCTAAAGGAAAAAGAGCCATGAGCAATAGTCAGAAAAAAAAATTCTAGCTCTCCCCACCAAAAAAAAAAAAAAAAAAAAAAAAAGGAAAATTAAAAAAAAAATATGTTCTGTCCTCGAGAAAAATTATGATAACACCCCATAGAATTCTGAAAGAATCCTTAGCTGGGAAAAATAATTAAAATCAATCATGTTAAATGTTTTGCATTTTATAAAAGACACTTGATTCTATAAAACACATTTCATAAAGTACAAAAAATGACACATCCTTCATGTCACCATTGTTTTGATGTTTTATTCAAAACTGTATTCTATAGTCTCTGTAGAATCTAAGCATTAAAACGTATGATTTGCTTTATACAAGTATATGATTTATATTGTATTTTTTTAAAACTGCATACCATTGTACATTCCGTGGCATACTTTTTTTTTCTTCTGTGAAATCAAAGTTAATATTTATTACTGGTATTATTCCTGTTATTTTAAGGTATCTAATTAGTACATACTTAAAGACTAAGGTTGTTATACTTGCTTTTTGTCCAGAAGCTTGGACTAGAACACATCATGAAGCCAAGGGAGTATCTGTCTGAGTACTGATGAAACATGGGCAAAATGCTAGAAAGCAGAGGTTAAAACTGACTAGGGGAATGGGACTTACTTTACTTTCTAGAGTTAAGAAAATGGGACTAACTAGGATAGCAGCACAAGTAATGCTCTGAGAGAAAAAGACAGGATCACAGGTAACTTTGACTCGATGAAACTGAGAAATAAAACCACAGAGCTTACTTGTTTAGTATTGAGTATGTTTTTGCGAAGACAGGTAAAAGAAATCAGGTCTGTAGAATTTATTAAACCTTATGATATGAGAGCCAGGCCACTTAATCTAGGCCTGCAATTTGAATCTGATTTTTAAAATCAAAGTGGTCAGAAGTTAAAAGCCTGGAAACAAGTAATTTTCATAGAAAGCCTTCAGAATGAGATTCTATCTTAAAGTATCAAAGTTAGATAAGTAGTTTTGTCCTCAGAGGTATTTAGTATCCAATTTGAAGTATTCTGTGATATTTTATGTAGCAACCCTCGTTTGCCCTAAACTGCACACAGTACTTAATGTGTGCCTGCACCAGCAGAGAGCAGAACGGGACAGTCATCTCTCTTGACAGCTAGTGATGCTGTGCCTGATGCATCCTGGGATATGGCTGAATCTTTTGGCTGTCAGGGCACACTGCCGATTCATGTTCAATTTGCCATCAACCCAAATCCCCAATTCTTCCTCTGTGAAGCTTCTCTCCAGCCACTCATCACTCAATCTGTATATATAACCAGGATTACCCTGTCCCAGGTGGAGAATCCTGCATCTTGATCTTTTTAAATTTCATACATCTGGTGATCATCCACCTCTCTAATTTATCCAGATCTCCCTCTAAGGCCTCTGTACCCTCAAGGGAGTACATGTCTCCTGCTAGTTCAGCATCATTGGCAAAAAATGTACATTTGAATCTTGTATCCAGATCATTTATAAAAACTTTAAAGAACACTGTCCCTAAAAACTCTTAGAACTCCAATTTAGAACTCCAAAGTCTCAGGGTTTTTTTGTTGTTGTGGGTTTCTTTACATTTTGCAACATTTCATTGTTTGTTTTTGTTTTGGTTTGGTTTGGGGTTTTTTTTCTAATTTTCATAGAATGTTCTTTGGGTCTGTATAAAATACCTCAAAATTTCCTTTTACTTTCACATTATTTATCAGATAATATAAATAAAACATTTTTATATATTTACCCATCTTGCTTTTGTAATTGCAGGAAAATGAACTGATAGACTTGAAGATAATAAGATGCAGTTAAAAACTATCCTTTTAATATTGACACAAATAAATTATAATAACTTTATGTTCAATTAATTTAATTAAAAAATAACCAAGATTTTCCCTGGTGTTACAGGGTTTTGGAAGATGAAAGCCACATGAAAATCTGTTAAGATTTTTGCACCAACTGATATAATACAGAATCATGGAATATTCTGAGTTGGAAAGGAAGTACATAGATCATTGAGTTCAGCTCTTAAGTGGATGGTCCATATGGGGATTAAACCCATAACCTTGGTGTTATTAGCAGCATGTGCTAACCAGCTGAGCTAGGATGCAGACTGCCCGTGTCAAACACATAAATTGATCTTAGTACATGATTGTCAATAGTACCAGTGTTGTTGATAATTACCATAAGCATAAACTGTAATTTCCATGTACATTTTAACTGTGTACACGTATCATGTTAAATTTTAAAAGTGAGGGGTCTTGCTTCATTAGATATATTTCCAGTGCCCTGAAAGAAATAATGCAAAATCATTGCATCCATAGAAACTAAACAATCTTTTAAGAGTAATGTGATATGAAATAAGCTGGAAGAATTTTTTTTTTCTACAGATTTTTAATGGAGGTGAAAAATATTTTAGAAATCCATCTAATTCTTTCGTGACTTGTGTTCTTAAGTTTTAAGCAGTTTACTATTTTCTTAGTTTTGTTTGTAAAATAATAGCCATAAACCTGCAGACATAAAGGATAGTGAATTTGTTAAGAAAGATATTTTTAGGTTTTGAAAAACTTTTATTGCATTCCAGTTCTATAATCTTTTTTTTAATAGAAATTTTCATTACCATAACAAGACATCTGCTGTGTGCAATTAACATTTAGCCATGCAGGGCCACATTTCTGACTTTTCAGTCACTGTTTATTCCCTTATGATTCTTTTGAGAAAGAAAACTACAACACACATACTTTTTTACTGTAAAATGTTTGACATTAATCATGACAGTTAAGGGGAGCATTGGCATTGATTTCATCTAGAAAATGAATCAAAAAAAATAAAAAAATCATTTTTGTTTTATCTACTTTACTGTGTACACTAATAGCCTCAGTAATAGCCAGAAAGACTGCAGGTTAGTTTGCTTACATGTCTTGTGTGAGTTACAAGTGCAGCAGAAATTAGTATTCTAATCCTTATAAATTGCAAAACATGCTTTCTTTAATGTCTATCAGCTCCACTGGCCCCTGTCATTTTGACATATTAAATGGCAGATGCTCCTTACCTTGGGCCCTCACTCCATTCCAACGGGATCAAAACAATCTGACATAACTGCATCAAATCGTCTCCTCTTAGTGTTTCATAAAGCATACAAAAGATTTATCTTCCATTTATTATTAATACACAGATATTTTACTGCTGAGGTAGAAATATTTCTTCAAAGTATTTCAGAACAAATTGTTCTTGTTCTCAACATTGTTACAAAATAAACTTAATAGGATAAAAGATCTCAGTCATTAAATTTTATTGGTAATTTCTTACATACGTTTAATTAACTATAATTTCAGTTAAATACATCATTTGCATACTGGCATACATTAGTGTAATCCTTTTTTTTTTTATCACCTCTATGGTAATCTCTATTATAAATGTCTGAAAAGATGGAAATTTTAGATAGGATTCTTGATACAGAAAGAAAAGAAAAATAAGCACGCAAAAATGAATGCAGTTTCCCTTTTCCTTGAAGGGTGAACTCACAACTTCCAGCATACAAGTTTTTTAAAAGACAATAAATCACTGGGATTTATCACAAAATAAAGACATACACTCAAGAAAGGAATATCATTTTTACCCTTAAACTGCCTGAGGGAAGGGAAGGCCTTAAACCAGATGAGAAACTTTCTGAAAATTGATGAGTACGGGAGCACTTGGGGCATCTCTGTTCCATGAGGAACTACAGTCTTGTTGCAAGACATGTTGATAAGACAGTACAATATTATCCGCACTTTAAGGAGAAAGTAGTGACATGATACATCTAATTGAAATCAACACAGTATAATAAAGAAGTGCTTATTGATATATTCTATAAGAGTTTCCAATATAAAATGTCAGCGATGAAAATGTGTGAAGAAAAAAAGTAAAAAATTACCTCAGCTTTAAGACAAATAGTGATTATATACAGGTAACTGATACTGAACACAAGACAGGATCACCTGCTAACCAAGAGAATAAGGTATGAAGGGCAAAATAAACTTGACATATGTACCAAATACTGACAAGAGACAGGTCTCTGTCAATATGTGTTTCCTTCTAGGAAGGCAGATCCTTTCAGGAACAAAGTTACAAATTATAGCCTTGAGGTCAAGACAGGTCTGCATTCAAAAAAAATGGATATTACAGTAACAGCTTAATGCAAGAGCTATCATAGTTGAAACACTTCAGAAAGATTCATTTGAAAACAGTGAAAAACATATTTAAGTAATATACTGTACTGTTAAATAAAGACTAACAAAAACCCAACCAACCAAAAAAGAAAAAAAAAAAAAAAAGTATCCAGTCTTGGAAAAAGTCAAGGGTGCTATTGAAAGAATGTGAAAGTTAAACACGAAAGTATGAATAAGGGATTTGCAAAATCTGAGTTGGAACTGAAACTGGAAAGGCTTAGCATCTATATATTGGATGAGCAGTGCTGTCTTTATTTCATAACCAAGTAAGAACTGAATACTTTAAGGATTTCCCTTGCTCTGAATCAATAAGTAGTGGACTGGATTCTCTATATGGAATATAGGAAAAATACAAAAATTAAGTTTGTTGATAGACAGATAAAGACCCAAGTGGACCAGTATGACAGCTTAGTTGGATCGCTTCCCCTTCCTCTCCTTGCCACGTGGTCTCCAAGATGTCCTAGGACAGAGACACACACACACAGCCCCAGGAGAGGAAGCAGAGAGAGAGTTTATTCCCAGGGTCAGGGATTTTAAGGGATTTTTAGGGGAAGTGAGTCACAACCAATCAAAACCGAGGGTTAACAGCAAATAGGGAAGGGGTTAAAAAAAGACCAATGAGGGGGCTTTTCACATAATCCTACCCAGGTACATTCTTGCATCCTAATGAGGGTGTTCCCAGGGGGTCCTGGGAACAAGAAGGGTAACACACAGACAGGGTAGACTCCATTTTACAACAGAGTAAAAGCCTGTTTTCAAAGCACTATGGTTAGCTTTCTCCATCTTCAGAGGCTCATTGCTACAGACCAGCTGTTGTTTCAAGTAAGTAGAAAAGAGAATCCTAGATGTTGGTTTACAAGATCTGTTGAAATAGCCTTAAAAAAAAGGAAGCACAGTTAAAAGTCATGAAAATGAAGAGAATAAACAATTAACGTTTACCACACTCTTTTAATGTATTACATTTTGAAGGACAATGTTAGCACAAATACTCCCTAATAAGGCTAATCAGTCTATTCGTAGTGTAGAAATGGAGATGTAGAGGTAATGTATGGTTTGCGTAAATCAGCACAGCAACTTGGAAACAGGTCTGGGATCCTATTTTCCAGTTTCAGTGCATCACGTTTCTCTGACTTTCAGGTACAAAATTTGGCAGGGCTCCTTATCTCCCACCATACTGCCTACTCATGCTCACCAGAACTGACATCTTAATTATATTCAGGTTTTATTAAGTTTTATTATGTTATTAGGTGTGAGAAACAAAAACATTATGTGGGAGAAACAAAAACATTCTCCTACATGTTTATTTCTCTCCCTTGACATGAAATGTCAGTGTGATGAATCATATCAGCTCTTCCTTTACTGAATGTTGAATTGTGTTTACAGAGTGGTCTGTCCCAGATGCTGACCTCAGTGGCACAGCTCAAGTTCTCTGCTTTGATGGAAAATAGTTTCTATTTGAAAAAAGGGGAATTATCATAACTGCAAAAAACATACCCAGACAACCAACTCGGGCCTCACCCTTTTCACATAACTGTTTGGTACAAAACTGAAGAGAAAGGAAAGTCACAGCCAAAGTGTGATTCTGTCTGTTACTATCTAGATCTCTGGTCATAGAGAGATTCTAAATTGGCGAGCTTCTAACTTAAAGAGAAACAAGGGGCAATACTCTTAGGGAAATCTTTTACTTCACATAGTAGAGATGTAAGACAACAAACTTCCAAGCGGGTAAGATAAGGGCAATTAATGTAAAATGCATTGCACATCGTTATTCTATTTACAATGTAATTATGTTACTGAGTCAGAGGACTTAAAAAGAATGGATTGTTAGTCCCTGCGAACAGAGGGAAAGAGTCATTAACACTTGGAAGGGACCAAATGAAAAATTACAGTAATCCATAAAAAGGCTTCATCTGTCAAGTGTGTGGTTTTTAATATGCAGCAGAATTAATAATTTCAGTTCTCAGGCTCAGCTTTTGAAGTATTTTGTATATCTTTCTTGGATTTCAGGATTGTTATGTCAGAAGTAAAATGACAATTTCCTGAAAAATATTCTCCTATGTTTTAATGAGATATTTGCATGAGATATTTCCATGAGGTATTTGATAATACATTATGGGGTAAAATTTCAACAAGATCAACCATTATGAATGGTTATCCACAGACAACCATTTGCCATCTGGTCCTGGGACTGTAAAACATAATAGAACTTGTAACAGGGAAAAGGACAAGATTTTGGTTTTGGTTTTTTTTTTTTTTTTTTACTATTACACTAGTAATGAAAAACAAGCCATTGACAAAAAGCTGATTAGCTGTTTCATGTTTTTTCTCATTTTTTTTTTAACAATAATTCAAGAAATGTACTTTTAAAAGTGATCTTTAAGAGTATTGCAATTCACTTTTCTTTCTGTAGATTTTGGTATGTTATTTTGTTGTGTAAAAAACATTTTGTATATCAAGTAAGGTTTTTCATTGTTTTAATTTTATGTTTGGGTCTATTTCTATTACAATTAGACTATTAGGATTAATACAGTATTGCTAAATGAAAAAGAAGATTTTGGCTTTTCACTTAATATTGCCTATTGCTTTTTTACTAAATCTAAAAAGGAAAGAAGACATGTAAGTTTCCTCTACCTCAATCTACATAGCTGTTTCCCAGATTTTTTAAATTGCAGTTAGTTTACTTCAGTTGATTTTACATCCAAGATTGGTGTTATTTGCAGAATATGAACTTTAGTCTTTGATATTGAAAAAAGGTCATTTTCAAACTCTTTTCTTAAGAGACACAAGTCTTGATGTTGTTTTCAACCCTAGTCTTATACTTACTTTGATCTCCTTGCTCTACTTTTGCTGAAATTCTGAGCAACTACAGTATTAGAATGAAGTTATACTATTTCTTCCATTGCAAAGCTCTGTGTTCTGGTCCTTGGAAAGTTCATCTCATGGTTTCCAACAGAAGAGATGACATGAAATTTTAAGGTCCACTGACATATAATGTCCATTTCAATATTTCAATTGTATTAACTTATTAAACTACAACTATACTCATATGCGGCATAGGATAATGATTTCAGATGTAGCTTTGAGAGTTATAGGTCAGGTAACAGATACAGTCTAACATCAGCAACATGAAGGTCAATTAGTCAGACTTACTTATTTAAAAATAGGTCAAGCATTTCTATATTATTTTCCTCTGCATATTTTTCCAGTTGGACCAACTGCTCCATATGTCCATTTCATGTGTTATTTGGGTAGAATAGGAAATAAAACCTTTTTTTCCCCTCCAGTTTAAAATTCAGATTCCAAAACAAGGGATGCAAACATTTGAAACAATTTAGCTACTTATCCTTCAGTACCCCACTAGTCTGCATGGGAAAAAAAGACACATTGAAAGATATCGAGGAAATTGATTTGGTTCAGGTTGAAGAATACAGTTGAGGGAAGATATAATGGCTTTCTTCAGTGAACGGAAAGACAATTACAGAGAAGATGTTCTTCTTTTGAAATGCAAAGCAAAAGCAGAACAATTAGTGTACACAAATTGCAGGAACAAGAATTCTTACCACAAATAGGGGAAAAAAGAATTCTTAACAGGAATGGTAACTGAATAAAGAAGGAAACCTCCTTTCAGTGCTACTCAGGAGGACTGCGAAATTTCCGTTCATAGAAATTTTCAATGTTCACATGGACAAGACCTCTTGCATCCTAATCTTTCAGCAATGGGTTGGACCAGATGACCTCCAGACATCCTTACTAAACTACTCCGTACTACAGTTTTTCTGTCATTTAAATCTTGCTGCTCCCCTGTACCAAAGTATTGAGTTAACCTTAGTGAATCCTTAAACAAGAAGAAAAATGAAAAAAAACGAAAGGTTATTTAATGCTAAGTGGGAAGAAGGGATATTTAAAATATTTGCAATCCTGATTCTAGTATGAGTTTCCCAGTAAACATGTTTGGGTTTTTTTTGTGGTTTTGGTTTGTTTGTTTTTTTTTTTTATTTACTAATGAAAAATAACAGATTTCTACTGCCTCAACAGGGTGAGGTTTTGAGAATTCACTGGATTTGTACTGAATTGAGATTTTTTTGTTTGTTTGCTTGACTGGCATAACAATGATCTAGTAACAGGAAACCAATATTTAAATTAGTTTGAGTTAAACTTTAATTAAACCTGTAGGGAGCAGCTATGTTCAGATAGCTGAATTGCCTGTGACTTTAGAATAAATTTGGTGTGGTGGAATAATGCAAATGTGAAATGATACCAGTGATTCCAGATTACAAATAGAAATTGTGGTTGTGAGTTAACACTGAAGGAGTGTGAACTTATACTGTTCACTAAAAGCAGTTATAAAGATAACAAGGAAAAAAGCTACACGGAGTAACAGGGAACCAGGGAACCTGTAAGGAGACTTCATTGAGAAAAATATATAAAAATAAAACTAAGCAGATTCAATACAGACAAGGATGAAGAAGACATTGCACCAAAATTGTGTGTTTCTCAGCAAAAAGTAGAATGAAAAAGTGGAGTGGAACACCTCTGTCTTTGAAGAAAGAATGTTTCTGCTTAAGATTACAAAACTCAGGAATAAATTAATATGAAATAACTTGCACAATGCCAAAGTTTTATCAGCTTTCAGCTAGTGACTTAATTATGTGTTGAAACCTTTTTTTTTTTTTTTTTCCTTTTCTCTCTTTTCCTTCTCTAATGTTGCTGTGATCCATCTCCTGCCTCAGGAATACGCTACAACAGCAAAAACTACAGGTTAATTATGTACTGTAAAGATGCAATTTCTTTAAACAACTTCAAATTTGTTGCTTTGAATGTCATTCATTGTCTCTTTGCTCCTGTATTCCAAACTTCTGTACATTTCCTTACACTAATAAATGTTATTAAGATATTTCATTATTACATGTTAAAACTGTATTATCATCTCTGTAACAAGATCATTTTCAGAACATCTGAATTTATGTTAGTCTTGCTTAACCCTCAAGAACTCCAAACCTTTTTATGATTTGAATGTGTGGGGAAGTTTCTCTGGTAAGTTCAATTCTTTCCAATGTAAATTTTTATTTCTGCTGTTTAGAAATTATAGTGGTACTATTCCCCACTTAGAGATAAATTGAGCCATTTATTTAATAATAATTATTATTTAATATTAATAAAATGTTTAGTTATGTAATTTTATAATTTTAATTACTATATTGCTCACAAAAATTATTTGCTTGATGACAAGAACCAATTTTAGATTTTTATACTATTAATATGTCATTGAATAAATATATCAAATGGCAATTTTGATAAGCACAATCATGTATCTTGAAGTACAGTTCATCTGTAAGTTAAGTGGGTTTAATACAAATAAAAAATATGGAAAATAATATCATTAAAATATGATTTTACAATGGAACTGATTACTTAAAAGCCATTATTTTTCTTGTTATGTTGTGCCTGTTTCAGTTATGAGAGTCAGTCTCCTAAGAAAAATAAAGGGCAAATCCTATTTGGCATATATATAATTTCTTCTCAAGCCAACAGATGTGTCATTCAACTCAACATCTGCTTGGCTTTTACTTCTAGTGAGAGCTCATGTGTGAATTTATAATTTACTTTAAATTATCAAAGAGCCAGTTGAAAATTTCTCAAAAATTAGATCTTTTCATCTAAGAAATATTATGAAACCTACTTGTTTTTTATTTAAAAAAATATTCTTGAAGGTAAATAAAACAAACAAAAAAAAGAAAGTACTGTATTTGGGCACTGGATAAAAAGAAGAAAAATGTTTGAGGAAGTTCTATCAATAAAGTTGCATTAACCAGGGAGCTGAGCATTTGCTTTAAATGTCAACAGTAATATGTAGGCGTACCATGATGGAGACAGAACTTAACCATTAAAAATATACAGTACACATAATTAATACAGGAAGCTATAAATGCATGACAACTGTAGCTAAAATAATGTGTGATGCTGCTTGCATAAATTCAAGAACATTTATTTATGTTGGGTGTTTCTAATGTCTGTATTGCTATTTTCAAGTCAGAGAGTATCTATCAGACATAGCACCAGAATCAAAAATTTGTGCTCCATCAGGCATAGATATATGAACTATATAGAAAGCTAGTATATGAAATTCATCCATGTTTCCATAAGCATTTTCTAAGGTATTTATCCTGAAATTTAAGAAATAAGGAAAAAATAGTTAATTGTGCTTTCATTCCACAAGCCAGTTTAAATATTTGCCTAGCTCCAAATATGTGACATTTATAACATCTAACTATTAAGTAGTAAGATCTCAAGGTAAAATTCAACTTGTTCATCTGATCATCTATGTCATAGCTGTCTCAATTTCTAATCACTGGAGGAGATTAGACACCTCCAGTGAGCAATTCTTCTCATATGTAGTTTAAGTGTTTGACATAGGTCAAATGAAGCATGTTCTAGAGGCAAATCATCTTTTTGACTGTGATAAGTAGCCCAAAATTAACAGCTGATATGATTATTATTTCTTTTTCTAACCTCTAGAGTACTATTAAATTAATCCTAGCCTACATACCATCTTTTACGTACATGAAGAGGTACCTGAAACTTGAGAGCAAGTAGCTTCTCAGCATTCACCACGAAGCTACTAATGAGTTTACAAGCTTTTATTTGCTTTAAATGCAGCTAAAATACTATGCATTGAAGCAATGAATGGAGGTGATACTAATAGTTTAAGAATGGATTTGGAAAAAAATGTATGGTTTTGCAGATCATTGTAGCTTAAAACAATTTCAATGAAAAAATTATTTGACAATGAGCCTAGGATTTGGTTTGAAAAGGCAGATATGTGACTAAAGAGAAAGGAAGTAATCTAGAATACATAAAATTGCTACTTGAATATTTTCTTTCATTTTGATGTCCACTTAGAGAAAAATGCTGACATACTAAAAGAAATTAAAAGGATATCTACAGAAATTACTCAGAATCTTGAAAGTAGTCTTTGTCATGACAGTAAAAAATTCAACATTTCAATTTACTGAAAAGGTAAAAAGGTCACTTAATCACTATATATCAGTATTTTCTGCATGGAGAAAAATTATTTAGTTGTCTGCCATGGGTTACTACAGCTACACTGGCAGTCATGATCTGACTGCTTTCATCTTTTTTTACATTCAGTGCAAAATTTCAGAGGTTAGGAAGCAAAATAGCCTAGATGAAATTGTAATGGAATAGTGTCATTGTCCCTAGTAGTCTATGATACTAAGGTCAAATTAGTCAACTAATTTCTTCCAGTTCCTTTTATTCTAAAATATGTGAAAAGGTTTAGGGTCAATAAATGCCATGTCTATGTTTTTGCCTCCTGTTCCAACCACTTGTTTATCAGGTCTGTACTTTTAAATCAAGTAATTTTAGGTTATGGTCATGATTCAAGTATAATATCAACAAAATGTACAAAAAACATGGTCTAATTGATAAATACGTTATTTCTATGTTTAATTATACTTTTGCTCTGGAGTCATATATTGTTCCTGAAAAAACAGTAGTATATAGCATGTTGAGTTGTTCTGTTGACTTCCAAATCACCTTTATACATCAAGAAGGGATTCAAACCTTACATAATTCCAAGAGGCAATTTTCAACTGAAATATGTGTACAGCAGTCTGTAATGAATACAATGGGGGTATATTTTAAAATATAGAAGGAATAGGGGTGCATAAATGGAGAGAAAAAACTAGAGGAAAAACACTTCTGAAAGTGCTAAGAAATCAGTATTATTAAAAAAAAAAAAATCCAAACAAAACAAACGAACAAGAAAAAAAAACAAACAAAAAAAAAACAACCCAGCAACAATAAAACCACAGAAATCATAAAATTCTACTGGGCAATATTTTTTTTTTTTTTTTTTTTTGGTAGCAATCTTATTTTTAAACTCTCTTAAATGTGAAGACAGTACCAGAATGAGAAAACACTGGCACAGATTCTCAGCTAGAATCACTTACAGAAATTCTGATGAACGCTATATTAAATGTAATTGCCCTCTCTGCACTTAAAATCAACAGAGTAGGGAAAGAACTGATTCAATGGTGATCCATATAGGTGAAAATGCTGATTATGTTCTATTTAGATACACACACAGAGACACCAGCACAAAACAAAGAACACAATATTTATGATGATCCTTACCTTCTAAAATAACCAACATTTTAGAAATTAAAAATTATTTTTTTACATAATTGTATAATTTCATCTGACTTAAAATACCAATTCTTGGCCAACAATGGTGTGTGAACTGTTATATTCACACACCAAAAATGGCGTGTGAACTCATATAGAACTCCCACTCTTTCTAGGAGTGATTGTGTTTCACTGGTGTTTTGGTTAATGTTTACAAACACAGCATTAGTTTGAGAAGCTGTTAAAGGGTTTGGGGATCACTGTAAATGAAGATCATTTCTCAGCTCTGCTCAAAAATATCTGCATAAAGTGAATAAATTTTGCAGGAAGACTGATTTTGTTACACTAGTAGATAATCATGAGAAAAAGTATGCCAGTTTTGAACATTTTGTGTACATAGACTGATATTACAGTTAAAAAAACCCACAGGACATCCAATGACATAACCATTTTTGAACATTTACCATTTTCGATTGCCATACAACTTTTTTATTAAGTTGAGCACAAGTTGCTAGTGTTGACAGTTTCAATTGCAAAGTAAAGATGTGAAAGAGTCAAACGCTCTTACCTTCCAACTACAATTTCTGTCAACTGGCCTATTTTCCCATGTATCTCTAGACCGTCTTTGATCATTCTCAAGGACTATAATGCTTGATTGAACTACAAATTATTCTTTTCAAACAGGCCAGAATAATTTAGGAGTAGGTTTCCAGTGGAAAATAGAAATAATTCCCGTGTTTTTGCACAGCAAAATTAATTTATTCCACTAATATCAGAATTTATTTGAGTTTGACATACATGCCTGGAAAAAAAAAAAAAATCAAACATCATGTTGCTATTGCTTTCAGAACATTCCTATGGAAGGACAAACATATTTTGCCTATTTTCTAAAGGAAGAATGCAGAAACAAATGGTAGAGGTATTGATTGAGGTACACAGTAACTGACTTCTTAAAAAATTATTCTTCAACCTTTATAGCACTCAGTAACTTGAGTGAAATTCTAAACTTTTAAGAGATTTGCAAAGAGAGCTCAACATAAATATACAGACATTAAATTAATTCCAATTAGTCTCCTCTTTTCCCTTAAAGAACAGTATTAAAATTCAGCTATGTTAGGCTACAAGGTTGCATAGAACTCCTGAATTTTTATCACATAAAAATCTATTTTCCTTTTTTACAATTGTGACAGATATTCAATGCCATCTTTCTAACTGCACATGTTTTTAAAAATTATGTTTTACTCACATTAAAGAAACAAGTGCCTAATTCTCCCCAATTCTACCTGTCTGTATACACAATAGAAACCAGAATTATTCTTTATACTGAGTCCCTAATTTTACAGAGGCTTCCTACAAAATCAAAGAGATATTTTTGGAATGGTTTCTCAGGATTCTTTTGTTATTTTTGGGTTGGTTGGTTGGTTGGGTTTTCATTGTTTTATTTGGTTGGCTAGTTTTGGGTTCTTTGTTTGTTTGTTTGTTTTTTCCACTAAGCATCAAAGTTTGTAAGGCTTGTGGAACAGCTAGGAATTCAAATCTTATTGAATGCTCCTGTTGAGATTCATAATTTTGTTTTTCTTAATTTGCACAGCACAATAAATGAAGTCATCACTCAGATGGTTGGGCAGGGAGCAAAAGGAGCCTAAACAATGTGTGGGTTTGCACTGCAAAAATAACTATGTTATTGTCCACATTGCCATATCTTGGTGCTCAATTTTCTAAATGTCTGAGGAGCAGAAATGCTTAATTTAAAGCAATTAAACAAACAACACTGATTAAATCAAATCTTCAAAATAGATGCATGAATCCATCGCTTCTGTATTGAGGATTCAATCTGTTCAGGTACAGTGTAAACTAAACAGTACAGACCTACACCTGGGTTAATAAGAGATCCACTAGCACAGGCATATGGCTTCTGAATCAGATTTGTTGTGTGTCCATGCAGCTTAGCTTGCCATATCATCCTGTAGATGTTCCTCAAGGCCTTGTTATAAATTATACAAGGATACAACCTCCCCATATCCACTCAGAAAAGGAAAACATCATCAAAACGGGGAGCATTTCAGTAAACATGTTAAAACATGCACACACACAAAACCCAAATCCCAAGCAAAAATTCCACAAACCTTCCAGAAATCCAAAGGAACCAGCAAATCACCTAAAAGCCTCACTTTTCTACATTATACCTCCAGTAATTCTTTCAATAATTCTCATTTGAATTACACAATTAAAATGTTAAGATTTTTGTCTGTAATAAGATTTAGAAAAAAGCAAAAAGCAAAACAAAAAAAAAAAAATAGAGATGCAGGATTTCTTGTATCTAACACCTAGCATACCTCTTGACCCATGATATTTTAAACACTGAAACAGATGAAAACATGCTCACTGAGATGGCTTCCAGGATGCTGATAGCCTAACTCATCGAACCAAAAAATGTTACTTCAGCTGGCAATAGCATTCCATAAGCTGGCATGCACCACTGAAGCAATACTCATTTCATCACAGCTATCTATCCAGTTGCAATTTTATTATGCTATTATACAAAGTATCATATATTCACATAAACAGTGTGTTAGTTTAATAAGATGATAAAATATATCCCTTAAACAATTTTATGAATGATCATAATACAGGACCCAGAGAGCTTAACATTTCTTTTCTTTTAGTATCTGTCTGTTAATTTTTTATCCTTAGGACTCAGTCATGTGAATTGATTCTGAAAAGTGAACAGCTCTTATGGAGTGCTGATACTTAGGACTTGGCAAGAACTTTCATTTGGAAAAGCAGTTGCATTTACTTTTAAATGCATGTAGATCTATCTGAAATAAATAGAATAGAAATAGTAAAATGAAACAAAATTGTGCTCCAGAATCTTTTATTGGACTGCTGTTGTGTTTGAGTGGTACAAGTTTCATATTTTCTTATGGAATATGTATGTAAAGAATAGTTTATTTGAAACAATTTTCCTGGGCATTGAGGAAAATCCGTATCAAGAAGTCAAGAAAAATTACCTAAAAGAAAACTCATAGTATCACAAAATTTTTAGAGTTGGTAGGGACCTCTGGAGATCATCTAGTCCAACCACTCTGCCAAGGCAGGGTCATTTACAGCAGGTTATACAGAAATACATCCCATTGGGTTTTGAATTTCTCCAGAGAGTGAGACTTCATTACCTCCCTGGAAAGCATGTTCCAGTGTTTTGCCACCCTCAGTGTGGTTGTTCCTAATGTTGAGGTGAAACTTTTAGTGTTTCTTTTAATTTATGGTCATTGCTCCTTATCCTGTAACTGGGCACCACTGAAAGCAGTTGGGCACCACTGAAGGTAGGCTGGCACCATTCTCTTGGCACCTGCCTTTGAGATATTTGTATGTATTGATGAGGTCCGTTCCCAGACTTCTCTTCTCTAGACTAAAGAGGGCCAAGTCCCACAGTCTCTCCTCATAAAAGAGTTGCTCCAGACCTCTAATCATCTTCACAGCCTTGTGCGACCTGCACGATGCTTAACTTAAGAAAAAATAGTACAGGTTTAAAAATTGAGAGGAAATAATTATTTTGCAGACTTAAATTCCACAAGGTATTATCTATTTTTAAAAGCTGAGTATGGAATTATCATATTGAATTACCATATTGAAACCTCAATCCCCAGTTCCATTACCATATGGAATTGGGGAATGAGGTGCTGGAAAGCAGTGCCACAGAAAGGGCCGTGGGGGTCCTGGTCGAGGGCAAGTTGAACATGAGTCAGCAGTGTTGTGGCAGCCAGGAGAGCCAACCCTGTCCTGGGGGGCATCAGGCAAAGCATCACCAGCCAGTCCAGGGAGGCGATTGTCCCTCTCTGCTCAGCACTGAGGCAGCCTCACCTTGAATATTGTCAGCTATTTTGGGCAACAAAATATAGGAAAGATATTAAGGTATTAATGTCCAAAGTAGGTCAAGGAAGATGCGGAAAGGCCTTGAGGGGAAGCCATATGAGGATTGGTTGAGGGCACTTGGTCTGTTCCCCCTGGAGAACAGGAGACAGGGGGAGACCTCATTGCAGTCTACAGCTTCTCTGTGAGGGGAAGCAGAGAGGCAAGTGTTGATTTTTTTGTGGTGACCTACCAAGGATCTCTTAAAGCAGCCTAGCTGACATAGCACAGATCATTTATCTGGCATACTCTTCAGTCATATTTTGTGATTCAAAAGGACAAGCTTAAAAGTTTTTTAGATATTTAGGTGTGGTACTGCAGTTCACAGAACGTTCTGCTTAGGACCTACTAGTTTTCCTTAGAATTAGGTCATACAATCCAGACAGAGAAAAACAGGTATATCTTTATTTGCTTCTAAGCTCTCCCTCATGAATGCTTTTCTTTAATATTTACTAGTTTACATTCTGTTATACTAAGTAGTCAGCAGAGTACAGCCCCTGACTTAGAGTTCTCCTTTTTCATTCAGTGAAAATACTTCGTAACACAAGAACTGAAGTTAAAATCAGAATGGTACAAGAAAATGTACCAAATGTTATGTACTCAAAATAAGGAATCCAATGAAAGTTAACATCTACGTGCATAACAGGATGAATGAAGCATCTTAAAACTGCCTTTATGTCTCTTCATGAGATATGTGGAATTATTGTAAAGGAAGAGAAGCAAAAAATGTGTTTTGTTTTTCCTTTTTTCTTTCTTTCTTTTTTTTTTTTTTGTCAAAATGTGATACTGTACAACATACGTGAAGATGAATTAGCTTCAGCAGCCTGAATTTAGTTTATATAAGAGCTCAAAATAAGAAAGTAATTTTGAAAGCATATATGATAACATGAGACAGACAAGCTGTAATTTCAGTTAAGCGTCTTTTCCTTTGAAACTCTGGTTTTAACCTAAAAGAACCGGAGAACTTGTCATGTTTTAAAAAACAATGAGAGCAGATGGATAGCTATAACTACTAGAGATGGATCTGCTAAATACTTTTATGAAACCTGTCTTTCTAAGCAGAAAAAGAGTTTATTTACTTTACACTAAAATTTCTGTATAGTTTTACACAAGAACAGACAAGATGCACATTTAGCTTTTTTTTTTTTTTTAAATAAAAATCACACCATCATTTTCAGAAAGCAAAATCACATTCATAATTTTCTTGGCTTGGTGGGAAGCCAAATTGCAGATGTTAAATGCTTCATCTTGTGAAAACCAATGGTGAACAGGAAAGACAAGTGTACCTTTTCACCTTCCAAAATTATTTGTGCTCTATATTCAGTACAAGTTGCTGCCATTTATTCTGTAGTATAACTGGAATACATGGTTTTGCTTGTTCAATACTACCTTTATTCTACCTCAAAGCGCTAAACTTACAAAGAGAGCACTGCCATAAATTCATCTTGCAAGTATCTCTGGAATCATCATAAACTTTAGGAGAAATAAAAGCCAATTACACCAGAATTGGGTGCTGACACACAGGTCAGAGAGATATCTAAACCTGATGTTATGAAGAAAATGCAGACAGGTAACACTTTGACATATAATGCTTAGAAAAGTTGAAAAGTTCAGACTACTTAGTGATCAAACTGCTTCCATAGGAGCAGCCAAAAAAACATTCCTGAAAAGAGAAGCTTTTTAGAAGAATGAAGATAAAAGGAAGTAAAATCAAGCTTATATGTAGAAACTAGATAGAAAATAAAATTTCCAAGAAATCAGAGAAGTATCAGGAGTGCTCTTTTTTTTTTTCCCCAAGAAAGTATTTGATAGCATTATTTAGAGTTCTGTTATCTACAACTCACAAAACATCTGCAAAAAAAGTCTAAGTTAAAGTTTAAGAAAAATGAAAAGTCTAATTCAAATCTCTGTCACTGAGTGGGAAAGTACCCTTTTAAACTGGATTCGTAATATGCTGAAATGTTTGACAAAAGATTAAAATCTAGATTACACAACTGTACATCAAATACTGTTAAAAGAATAAATAAAATAGACATTTTATATGATAAATGCTGCATAAAATTCAAGTAGCAACAATATGATGACAGAAGGCGATATGAAAGAAAGACTTTACTGCCACAGGACAGCTTACTTTTGAGCACGTAATATTTCAGGACAGTTTTCTCTACTTCCATGATTCTTAAACAAAACACACTTATGGGAAAGGAGAGGTAACACCTCCAGCTCCAGGCATCTCAGAGGTGCCATGGACCTTGTTGTCATACTTTTCATCTGTCATGTCTACAACAAGTATTCTACACCACAGAATTATTCTGTACATTAACAGCAAGTCTGACACTTTGAATTTGTCATATGTGAACAGCCTGTCTAATCTACCTGGCTCCAAATTACTACAAACTGGCAGTTAGACCTGGGTCCAATGTCTTTATGCTTTCAAATGCTTCAGCTATTCTATATAGGAAAGCATTGAAAAAGGCAGATTCTCTGACTCAAATTTCAAAGCAGTCCATATCACACAGGAGTGAGTAGGCCAGATAGAATGATAGAACCTGTGCTCACCACGCTAGGAAATGCCTGAACAAGGTGTGTAGAACAAAACCTATGAGACTACCCTGACAGCTCAGAAAAGAGAACAATTCAACAACCAGTTTAGAACCAAGGATGTATAAGTTGTATTAATGACATAACATTCAGAGAAAAAAAAAATAGTGTTACTGAGCATCTATTTCAGAAAAAAATGCTGGAACTTTAATAAATCTTAATGAACACCACTTTTTGTCATTATTGTAACTAAACAAACAGTCTGACAGAAATACAACTCTGTCTTTCTTACAGGCTACTTACTATAATGATTGACACACATTTGAAAGTTAATGGGTTTTCTTATCAAAAAAATAGTTTTAAGATCAAAGACCTCTCACTAAATTGTATTTTAAAAAACACATACTCAGTCTTATTGATTCAACTGATTTTCCCTTTTAGTCTCCTGGAAATAGAAATATATGTTCCAGTATAAGACTTTGTGCTTTCCTCTGGTCCTGCCCTTATGGGAAAGTCAGAACTCATGAAAACACTTGCTTCTTCCCTTTCAAATCTCTCATTCAGTATCACATCTCCTGCTCTACTCAGAGAACACCAAATGGCACAGTTTCTTACACTACGCATATATATACCTGCACACTCCTTTGTGTTCATAAGAGACCATCTTCCCAGATGAGCTTCCTTTCCTCTGGGCTTTCACCGGCCTTAGCAGAAGAAACAATCACCTGTTTTCCATGAGAAAGACAAAGTGAGGCTATTGAAAATACTGCAACACTTTTCAGTAAAACGTTTTAACCCAGACAATGTAATGACTGCTACTTCAAGCAATGAGCTATATCACAACCAGTTATTTTCACTTAAGGAAAATATCCCTTTACTTTTCTTTAATTAAATTGTATAAAACTTTATTGGTTAAATATATTCATCCATATCTTGATAGAGATTTTCTTCTATGTTAATAAATTTCATATATACTAACACAGTGTAAAAATCATAGCTTGACTTATGGGGACACACTCTAAAAAACTTTAAAAATAATTTTCACTATCAAGCTGAATAAGCTTACCAAGATACAATATATTACTAAGGATAATAGAAATTATTTGCAAACATTGTTTCAGAACATCGCAACAACAGTAAGCCAGTTCAGGTCATTCATTAGCGGCTGATTCATTCTCATGAGCTAAGAACACATACTTGAAGAAGTAACATGACAGACTTTACATGGTAAGTAGTTAAAACCTTCTAACTGGATTAAGAGGCCATTACACTAACTACAACCATTCTACAAAAGGAATATTTTATTCTTTCTGTAAGTACTTGAGGCTTTATTAAAATACAAGTGTATCATACAATGAAGAGCCCAGACACTTTCCAGAATTTGCCTGCACTGGAAAACTTGGTTGCTTGAAAATACATTTATCTTCCTAGCAGATACACAAATATGCCAGTTTTCTAAAGCTTGTAATTATACAGTCACGAACCAAAATAAGGTAATGTATCATAGTTTTACAGAAGTACAAACTGTCCTGTTGTACCAGCATAGTTGAGGATTTTGGCTTTGTAATTATGTCCACAGGTAAGATTAGTGTTACTGTAAAATGTAAGACATTCAAACTCTCCCAAGGATTCATATGTTCATCTGTATGGGCAAAATAATGTCACTCATACAATAATGCTTAATACTTTTCCAAATGCATCAATTTGATTGCTTTTAAAGAAAATTCAAAATATTTCTTACAAGCAAACTAAAAGTTATTATCAGAATAAATCTCTTTATTTCTTTTACCCTCCTCTGAAATGATGAAATGAGGGGTAACACACAGACACCTCTCTGGGAGATTTATAAAAGTTAGTTTGGTTAAACAATTTACATAATTTCCAATACTTTCTACCTCCAAAAGCCTCTATCACCTCCTAGTTAACACCAAAGTCAAGGAAATACATCTTGTATAGTCATATAATTTTAGGTTTTGGAAAAAAATCTTCTGAAAAATACTATGCTAGGAAAAACAAACAAACAAACAAACAAACAAACAAAACCCAAAACCACAACAAACCAAACCAAAAAAACAACAACAAAAAAAAAACCCACACAACCAAAGCAGTTAAGACTATTTCTATTTATTGAAATATGTTGTTTTTACTGGCAACAGTACCTCTACAGTAATTTCACAAATACAGATATTCAAAATCTTTATAGGAATCAAACATCTTGGTAGCATAGGAAGTAATTCAAAATCTACAGAGAAAAATACATAATTCTTTTTTGACATGTTTTCAAAGAATGAGGTATTCCTGCTTTATTCATCCTTCTCTTTCTTGTAGTAATGGAAGCCAGATGTGTACATGTTGGCAGCTCTACCTGGATCCATATAATGCATACAATAAGTCAGTACAGTTCCAGAGACAAAAGGACAGTTGTATGGCTTGAAGCTAAATGAAGAACTGACCCTCAACCCTAAAACTAAATCTCATTTCCTCTCATATCCTTTGTAGATTTCCTGTTTCCTCCTTCAGCGTCTGTAAGCTGTATTCAACATAAAACCTTGTTGACAAAGCCCAAACCCCCTTATGATTAACATAGAATTTCCTATTGTCTTCCTGCATCTCATGCAGCATGCAAGCTAGGTCAAGTTACCACTAAAGTAAGCAGCCCACTGCCGTTAATCATCTTCCAAGCAGGAAAGGAGCACAAAACCCCCTTTTAGTTAAACTTCTGTTCCTTTTTTTTTTTTTTTTTTTTTTTTTTAATGCCATACACAAATCCATTGTTTAAGGCCAAGAGTCTTCTGGGTGAATGACATGTCCGTTAGATCTAGTAGAGCAACATTCTCAGATGGTTTAAGCAGAGGGCTGCCTATTATTTGCACATTTGTATGATATAAGGATTGCTCGGTCCTATCAAAACAAGGAAAGTCCTTGAAACATACAAATACAGGAATTCAGGTGTTTGTAAAATTTTGCAATTAAAGAAGTATAACATTTATTGATTATTGATGTTTAGAAAGCAGGTGAGAATGTTTGCAGGATTATAATTTTACACGTTAGGTGTTCACATTTGATTTAAATCCTACTTAGGTACATCCTTTTGATGGATGAAGTCCAAAATCTTTTTGACATAAATGTCCTTTTTCAATTCTGTATTTGAGACATCCTGAAAATAGCTAACATCTCATTCACTGAGGATTTAAAATTCAGATAAATCAATTCATCACAGTTACATGACCCTACATTTTTTTATTTTTCATTCCTGTGGTCACAGAGCACCAAATATTTCTAATATATTACACACATGTTGCCCTAAGGAAGGGGGAAAAAAACTTCCAAGACAACTTTGTGTGGGTAAAGTAGAGAAGAGTTCTTTTACCTATGGAATTTTGGGGTACATAATATAAAGGAGTGTAAAAGTATAAGAAAGTACAACACGTGTTGACAAGTAACAGATAGAAAAGACCGGTGCTAGGTTGAACTCACGGCCT
>JAWWEW010000001.1:62990037-63032211 GCA_035583185.1 Anabacerthia variegaticeps
ACCCTTAAGACAGCTAGCACAAGGTTAGAGGTTGCTAGCTGCTCTGTATGTGAGAAACTACCTAGAAGTATAAAAATGTACAAATTCATGAAAACCCTATGGCATCACACATTTTTAATTATTCAAGAAAAGGAATTGTTCCCTAAATTCAGCAGAAAGTTATCCCGGGAAAAAAAAAAAAAAATTACTGTTTTATTTCTCAGTCATCTGAGAAATCATTTTCAAATTATACACAAAACTTAATCCCCTGTTGTCTTTGCTGTAAAATTGTCCTAAAACACTCATTTACAACAAATAAACATAGGTCTTCATTATGAAGACCTATTTGGATGCTAAGATATTCATTCACTATCAATAAGAAAATAGCTTTTCTTTGCATTTGTTATTCACTGTACAGATGCTTCCATTTCTAGAAAACATAATAAACTTTTCTACTGAAGTATTTTGGCTTAATTATGTCAAGTCCAAAGTATTGTCAAGTTTTATCAAGCTTTATTTCACTCAGCTGAATTTCAGACTATTGTAGAACCATTCCTAATAGAACTAGTCAAATAACTTCTTCTCTATTACTATTTATCTAAAAACAGATTGTAGTTGTTTCTTGTTGATAGTCACAGCTTCATTTCCAATTATTTTCTGCAAATTCACGGGTATACTTTTCTAAAAAAATTCATGGAGAAATATATGCAGTCACTTGCAAACAATTTTATAAGAACTACTGAACAAGTACAACAAATCTGCTTTTTAATATGAATGCTCCGTTTCATTTTCCCAATTCAAAACTAAGTACGGATGCAATTGGAAAGATAGATATTTTGTAGGAATGTGCAACAGTAATTTCACTAAGTATAGCTGAAATAGCCTAGGATTTAAAATGTTCTAACTTGAAATCTGTGGACTACTAGCTCGACTTCCAGTGAGAAATAATGGCATAAAGGCATCCTTTGTTTGTCTGTAAAAACTTCTTTGTGGTTAGAGTAATATCTCTGCACTTCACAGGAGAGGAGAGGAGAAGGTCAAGAGTTTAATTCTACTTACTGCAACATATATTCTGCGACTGACTCGTAGCTCTGTGATCTGCAGAACTCTCACTTAATAGGGAAGGCTTAAAGTGGAAGAAAAACAAATTTCTTTTAATGATAGTTCAAACCACTAGGGTTTACTGAAGGAAAGCTAATATTGGGGGAAGGGAGTTGCTGTATTTTCATCTTGTTCTTTGTTGTCTTTATGTTAAGAGAACAGGAGAGTGTTTGAAAGCATTTTTTTTTTTTTTCCAGAGAACTCAAAGGAAAAATAATGATGGGGAGGGTGAGCTGTTATCCTTTACAAAGAAAACCTACAAAAAGCTACTACCCAAAGCCACGACCATACAACAAGGTGAAAAGCAACACAATCCACTTATAAAGAAAACTGTGGAAATAACAAGTCTTCAAGTATGTGTTGCTAATCTTAAAAAAAAAAAAAAAGGCTGGCATGGGCCATTAAATGTAGTATAATCTATTCAGTGAGTTTAATGTAAGGGTCATTATGAATTTAGTTCTTTTTTTAATGAGTTATAATGCAATGGTAGCTAGAAGTCACTCCTGGGGTAGACACACCAATGTGCTGTGTTGCTTCTGCATACTGATTAAAGTAAAAAAGACTCTAACAAGAGAACAATTTGTTATCTAAAGAACCTAGAACCCTCTATGGCAATTTTACAAAAATAGCTGTCAGATTGTTCTTCTCCATTTCCAGATTAAGTGGATATACAAAAACCTATGCAGATCCCTTTCATTCTTCATCATCTTTCCTATGACTTTGAAAACACCCAAGATAATAGTTAAATTTTTCATAGAATGGGTTGAATGCAGGATACAGCTCATATGTCTATTACTGCAGTATATGGAACATTACTTCTCTATAGCAGCGTTTGCACATCATGCTGAGAAGAAATTCAGAAGCTCCAGCAGGGTCATATAGTTGTGCATATATGTGTTTCATGCTATGCTTGGCAGACACTTAAACAGACAAGGCTGGGTAGACCTCCCACGACCAGAATTGATAGTCTAATTTTGATATAACTGGGACAACCAAATCCCTTTTCTCTTCTTCCTTGTCATTGTTATGTGATAAGCCTTGATACTGATTGTTTTTCTTTTTTTTTTTTTTTTAAATTGCTTGCTGTCAGTGATCCTGTGTCACAAATTAGTCTTTCAGGTTGCTCAAAGAATCACTGGCAAAGGTATCAGCAAAAGCAGGTTTAATATAAAAGTGAAAATGTGACAAATACTACTTACTAAAGGGTTAAAACACACAGAAAAAAAATGGACTAAAATCTAAAATTGATCAATCTAAAACTAAAGTCAACCTAAAATGATCTGCATGGATGCTAGGAGTGGAAAAAAGGTAAGGATGGGAAATGGTAAGAATAAAAAGGAATAAGACATACCCTCTTGTTGAATCACAAGGTTCAGAGTTTACCTCCTGGACGAACCTGGGCTTGTCCAAGTTAGGCCCAAATGTTTTAACAACATTTAAACTTAAGAACACTCAACCAATAGCCTTAACAGAAGATTCTATAGAATTCACTATAACACAACAGTAACTCACTTATAAGCCTAACTTACAAATCTAAATTACTTAAAAAATGAAGAGAACATTTATTATACCTTTGCTATAGCATATTCACACTCACACACACAAATCTAAAGATCATATACAAGGCATATACCTGTGGAAAAAATTCCCCTCAAATTCAGCAAACTACTCACTTCAGATGCCTATTCATTTTTGCAATGGGTGAAGGGTTGAGCCTCAAGAAGTGGAGATATCAGCCCAAGCTCCATTGTTGGCTTTTGGCAGTGCTACTTGGATTATAAAAAACTTGAAAGTTCGCTGGCTCTGAGAGGCATCCCACTCAGAGGGAGATTACTGGTCTAGAGCTTGCTGCAGTCCAGGAGAGCTTGAAAGGTGTTACCAAGGATCACTGTTTATAGGGTCACAAGAGAGTTGTGACACAAGAGACATAATCATTTCCCATCTTGGACACAATTCTGGTCAGTGACTTGCTTTGAAAGTTCAACAACTTTAAGTAACAATGCTCCCACTGAGACTCTCCAATCCCTGTGCCACTCCTCAATCCCCCTTCCCCTCCAGCCCACAGTAGGCTGGAGAGGAGAATTGGACTTACAAAAGGTAAAGATCATGGGTTGAGATAAGAACAATTTACTGGAAATATCAGTGAGATAAGAAATCATACAGCAAAAGTACCAATGACAGAAGGTACAAGAAAGATATGAATGATTCACGTGGAAACCTGCATGATTCACATGAAACCCCAAATTGCTACCTTCACCATGCTATGCTGACCTAGAAATGAGCCCTTACCCTGCCCTTAGAAAATTGCATGAGGTGGTACAAAATAACCTCTGGGTGGGTCCTAGACATGTTTCCTCCTGGCTACTGCAAGAATTAACCCTGTGCTGGCTGGAACCAGGACACTGGACTGTACACAGAAAGTATTTTCAAATTTAAAATCACACTACCTTGTGATAGTACCCAACATGAAGTAGGCCCTTGAATTTGAGATAAAATGTCACAGTACAGGTGAGGAGTAAAGGGGTAAAGAGCTTTAACAGGGCTATCCCTTGATCATTACTGACGGGAAAATGTGAAACAGATATAAAAGTGCACATTCTACTAAGAATCAAGTCTACTGCATTGGTAGACACATTTGTGCAGGAGCATCTTGAAGAAAGGAGAATAGAATTAGAGAAGAAAATATTTCTATGGAGCTCCAATGACTGACTGAAGGTGATGCTTCCCTAAGCCATGATCTTCCCTCTTCTGAGCGCACAGCATGATATGGATGTTCAGTACCTCATACGCTAACATCTGGAAACATTTTTCTGTTTTCTTCTCATATTTAAAACTTTTATGTTTTCCTTACTTTTCTCAATACTTCTGCGTCATCTGTGTGGAGGTCTGCCACTCATTAGTGTCTGCTGTCTGGTTCTCATCCCACTGAACTTGTCAGACATGAGGACAAGCTTACAGCATTTACCTTCAATACAAAAGGCATGTTCTACCTAGATTTGTAATCTTCGGGGATCTTGTTTTTCCAGTTGCAGTTCTGACTTTGACAAGACAATGTGGGGCAAGGTGATCTGAAAATACTAACTGAAGAAATAGAAAGGTCATCCATAACTGCGAAAGTGTCAGTTGGATAGAGAGGACCTTTTTACCCCTTGTAATATCTACATACCTGGAGTGGCAATGGAAATAGAAGGGCAAGAACACCTGTACGAGTATAGGAATATCTAATTACCTTTTTATTATGGAGACATGGAAGGCAGTGGTTTCTTTGTATGCCTCGATTTAAGTATATGTTTTTCGTATGAAACCTGTAAGATAGAGAACTGCCATCTCCAGAAGCATCAGGATGTTTTACTTGGCCTTTTGAAGAAATGTGACTTAAATTTCTGTATAGTTTGTCTCACAATGATGCCAGATGATACCTGTATGTTCAGCTCCACGGATGTACAACTATGCAAACTCAGTAACATCATGGCTCTCAGTGCTACTTTTGTAAGGTTATCTGGAGTGCAGGCTGACTGCAAAACCCATCTGTCTCCATAACTAACACTGAACCTTTCAAAAGCTTTGTTGTACACCATGTAAAGTTGCTGAAGACAGTGGACAACATAAGTCATCCTGTGCCTACTCTGTTTACACTGTAGAAAGATTTACACATAAATGCACAAGGAGATAGAGTACACAAGAGCTTTTCTTCCTGGAAGCACCAGAGCTTGTTTAATAAAGATACGTAAATATCTCTTCCTCAGTTTTTTATTTATAGTGAATTTTTCAATTATATGGAATTTCTTTGTAGCTTTGTACATATGCCACAAGAAAAAAAAGTAATTCTCTGACTGTCAATGAAGACGTCTGCAATTAAAACGTTCAGGAGAGTCAGAAGTAGAAAATTATATTTCTGTCATGTATTTATTTTTGTAAATCTTTACAAGTATAAAATGCAATGCTTAGCCTCTTTCAATCTCTTCTGATACTTTTAACGCCATACTAACCCACCAAATCATACCAACACCGAATACTGTAATATAAAGGTCATTTGGAAGCTAAATTACAAAATGCATTCCACTCAGTATTTTGCTAAGTAAGTGTCATATGGCCATCTCCATTATCTGTAATTGAAAAGACAATGGAGAACACTTTTTCTCTTTGCTCCTGAGAATATTCACTCAACCAAGTGATCACTAGATTTAATTGTTAGGGTGGATATGTCACAAAATGTTCTCTAGAAAGAGTTAAAGGATCCTAGCAGGTCAGTGAAAATGTCATTGGCATTAACGACTGTGACAGATTAAAGGCCTTTGGGCATGCACTCAAGTAAGATCAAACACCTTTTTTGTCTGACTAGTAGTAGATCAACAAAACATCTGCTGACTATGGGATCACAGAAGGAAATAATTTCCTTTCCTTTTCACTGTGTATTATTCAGTGCAATAGAGCTTGAAAAATGGCAGTGACACCCCCTGTAATCATTTCTTTGTGTATTTATCCAGATTTCTGCTGAGGTGTATGACAGCACCTATTGCTTATTGTTTAACTTTTGTTTCATTGTGCTGTGGACAGATAGCTACATCCCCAGCTACAGCTCCAGATATTTTAACTGGTACAGAGCTGGGAATATATTTATTTTTAAAAAAGAATGATCAGAAGAAATATTGTTTAATGAATATGGTGACTTGTTATCCTGATTCACTACTCTGTAAACAAGTATTCCAGAAACGCAGATATATCAGGGGTTTTATTAATTAATTCTGCCATACCTGAAAAAGCAATTTTCTAAGCTCATCAGTAAGGATATCTTATCCTTACTCAAGTGTCTCTCTAACCAGTCATTGAAAATTCATCTATTCATAACTTTACATCAAAATAAGGAGCCCAGGGCAGAGACCACTTGTATGACAAAAAAACCTAAGCTAATTTGACCATGTAGCTTAAAGAATCATCATATGAACTTACCAATGAGATGTATTCCATTTTCTTAGGTAGCTACAGCTTCAGGTAATGAGTTCTAACTCACAGCCATCTGTTTGCTAAAAACCTTCTTGTAACAATGCTATTTTTTTATTTATTTAATTCCTGAAGCTTCCACAGTTCTAAACTCATCTAGAGTTTGAATATTTCCTTATCAATCTAATTCAAAAGCTTTCAATGCAGCCTTTCAAAAAACTCCTCGTTTTGCCAGCCTCTGGTGTTTAGATCTCATTCTGCTTCTCCACATCTTTTGAGTCTACTGATCTACCCAGACCCCACTCCTTTACACATCATAACCCTCCTATGTTTATGTACTGCTTCAAGGGCTAACCAATCAATCCAAATGGTTTAGTCATCAATCCTCAGGGGAAATAACTTGTGCATTATTTTACTCACCTCAGTGACAAGTGATATCACAATGAAAGAAGCTTGCAGAGCAAAGTAATAGAATAAAAGAAACTCACCAGAGGAATGTGACCAATTGAATAGAGATTGTATCTTATATGACATACGTTTTAAAACAGGAAAGTAGAAGGAAAGACAGAACTTTGTTCTCCTAAGTAGGTAGACTGATCATCATTTTAGTATTTATTGGGTCCAGGGCTATTTCTGAGGAAAAATGAAGGTGATTTATGTGACATGGGGTAGGGAAAAATGGAACAAAAGAAAATAATCAAAGTACACATAAATAGCATATAAGCATAGAATCATAGAACTTGTTTAGATTGTAGGAGACCTCTAAGGGTCAACTAGTCCAAACCCCCTTTGATTAGATCAAGTTGCTCAGAGACCTGTCCTTGACCTTGAATGTTTCTAGGAATGGAGCGCCTACCACTTCTCTGGGAAACCTGTTCCAGTGTTTCATTACCCTCATCATAAAATATGTTATCTTTATATCTAGTTTGAGACAATTTTACCAAATCTGTAGCTACAGCTACAGCCTATTGGAAAAGTTTTAACTCTTCCGTAATCTCCTGGTTTAAGCCCAGCTGGCAACTAAGCACCACACAGCCACTCACTCAACACCCCCACTCCACCCATTTGTCCCATTGTGAAATGGGGAGGAGAATCAAAAATAAAACTTGCAGATTGATAAAAGAACAGTTTAATAGCTGAAAACAAAGTAAAAAGGAGGAAGAAAATAAACCAAACAAGTGATGCACAATACAACTGCTCACAGATGACAGACCCCATTCCCAAACCCAGACTGGCCTCCTCTGCTAGGTAACTCCCCCAGTTTATATACTGGGAATGACATTCTATGCTGTGGAATATCCCTTTTGCCAATTCCAGCTATGGCCCTGCCCAGTTTCTTTTGTGTACCTCCTCACTGGCAGAGCATCACACACACACACACACACACACACAAATAAAAAAAATAAAAAAAAGTCCTTGTCTTAACATGACTTAGCAAAAACTAAACCATCAGTATGTTATCAACATTATTATTACTCTGAATCCAAAACACAGCATTGTACCAGTTACTGAGAAGAAATTATCTCTATCTCAGCTGAAACCAGAACAAGCAGCAAAGCTTGAAGCCCTATTTTGAAATAGCAGCAGTTTATGATGCATTTAATATATTTCTGTTAGATCAAAGGCTAAATATTGAAGACTATGATAAAAGCATACTCCATTTCACCCTAAAAAAGAATAAAACCCTATGAAAAAATGGTTTTTTTAAGCTAAAGCCTCTTATTTAAAAAAAAAAAAACACCCAAACAAACAAAAAAAAAACAACAAACACAAACCCACAAACAAAAAAACCCAAACAAACCAAAACCCAACACTAAACATGATGACTCATTCAGGACAAAGATAAATGCTTTGTGAAAAATATAAGAATTAAATCAATGAGATAATTCTCATAAAGACAGTGAAGAATACCAAGTGAGATTTCAAAGGTGTGTTACAAGTTTATTAAAGCCAGGAAAGTCACTAGCCACAATGCTCTAGAACATGGCAAGAAATATTGTAATGTTACTAATCCTAACTAATGAAAGGAAAACAGCTTTACCTATACTTCTAGTTGCTCTTGTGACTATACGAGAAGTCGTAGCCACAGAATATGTAGAAATCAACAGTGCATCTCTATCCCAGAAATACACCTGAATTAAAACACATTCTAGAGCAGAACAAGCGATTATTTTGTCTTCCTCATTCTAGAGATTCACCATCTTTGTCAGATTCCGTGTAACTGTTTTAAGAAGACTTATTACAATTTTCAGTCCTAAAATAGTGAGTACTATTTCTAATTGCACACGTAAACATTCATGTGCATGGATGTTGCTGCTCTGCTCTTTCATGTAGCTTCAAATTCTGTCAATTTTCCCTTGATAGTTGTAATGTTATATCGCACCTTTTATAGGTCAGAAAAATGTGAGAAAACATATACTGAAAATTTGAAAATTTGTATCACAATGCCAGCACAAATCAAACACATTGAAGAGTACATGGTAAACCACGGCTTAAACTCATTCCTGGTGTCATTTTTTATAACTAATTTATACAATGTTTTCTGCTTTAATCCTCATGAGAAACAATTGCGTTTTGGATAACATAAATCCACTTATTTAACTTGTGGGACCTGACACAAAGTCAATTGTTTATCCAAGATGTCTTTGTAAGTTTTTCATTCATTGTTTCTTGTTATATTCAAAGTTGAGGAATTGAGGTACATCAATTTTCATGAGTAGAAAATTTATTTTTGGGGGTTTGGGTTTTGGTTTTTTGGTTTTTGTTTTTTGGGTTTTTTTTTAGGATTCTTTTTTCTTTATTCCTTTGAATAGTTTATTTAATACAAATTAATATAAAGTATTAAACTACCAGTACAAAGCATCCTTTCTCACAAACATAAAACCACTTGTGTGTACAGTATTCTGCAAAGTGTCTCATGCACTTTCTTGCAGAATTTCTTTTCTGTTTTCTGGCTATGACACTGAGGAGGGTCATTCCCACAAGCACAGAACTGCTCATATTATAATTCCTTTGTTTGCTTTCCTTCTGCTATGGTTTTCACAGAGAATAACTGAACACATCCTGCATGTACTCTGATAAATATCTGACTTCAGTGCTGGAACTCAGACTGCCAGAGAACACAGACCATTATGCAACTTAGTAAGAATGTAAAGACAAAGTCTTTCCTGCAGATATCATTGGTTGGCCCATTAGCTGAAGTCAAGCTACAGGGAAAGTGTATGTATGTTCACGCTATTTAATGTCACTTTGCATTTCACTGCCCTCTACTTGTTTCTAGGGAAGCATGAAAATAAGGCATTCTGAAGGTGAATACATAAGTGGTCCTATTGGAAGTATGACAGTGACTGGTGAGTGGTATAGCATCACAACACGAAGCCAATCCAAACAGACTACTTAGGTAAGTGAGACCTTCACCATTTCTTCCTGGATGGAAAACAGCTAAAAATAAATTTTGCTGTATAATTCTTTCCAAAGTCACACTAGTATCACGTATTTGGGGCAGAAGATCAGAACATGTTAGACAATCCTTTAGTAACCAGTGATTAACCAGAGAGATAGACCCACAGCTACATGTTAAATCAATATTTAACGTGGACTCTATCCATCAGATAAGCATGAGTGTTGTACTTGGCTGATCAAAGCTGGACTGGAGAAGCTGGTGTGATTCCATACTAGAATATAATATATTTGCATTATTTTATGTGAATGAGGAAATATTCCAATTCTAGATTCCCCTTTTCATTAAGATGTGTTTATTTCAGATGTATTTTCATGAACATATACCCGACTTTTCAATTCTAGATTTTAGCATGCTCAACATGTTTAATTGATGCAATTAGCAGTGCATCAATGTGTTTATATTCTTGTTTCCTTATAATCCCATAAGGCCTGGGGCATTTGAAGGAAATAAACTCCACCTCTTTGTTGCTATTCTCGTAGTACAAATTGACTTCCTTTTTTCTCTATTTTCAATTAGTGCTTTACTTCTGAAATTTAGGGAGGGCATTCTGGATGAGTGAAAAGTAATATAAACCTTGAACCTGAGGATTTGAAACAATTAAATCATGAGAGCACTGCAATTGAATGAATGTGGAAGTGGGACAGTAGAAAAGAAGGCTTCACCTAGACTGAAAATAAAATGAAAATGGCAACAAGAGAGACAGGAGAAGCAGATTAATAAAATTCAAACCCAGATGGAAGAGTTAAGTGTTGTAAAAATAGGCCCTGTTTGCAATATTTATCTTCCTTTTGGAACACTAAATAGAGACTAATAGCTGAAGATTTAAACTCATCAGGACATGGAGGGGTGTGTCAGTTTAAAAATGACTTCCATAAAAGCCTCCAAACAAAACATCTATATTCTCTATAAATATATAGAAATTTATCCCTTCAATTATTTACAGTCAAGAATCAGAGCTTTCCCTTAGGCTTTAATATAAGCCTCACAAGTGTTCATGTGAAGACTAAACGTTGTCCTTCAGTATGCAAACCCTGAAAACTGGGATCTGTTGCCTTGGGAAATTTTCTTTGCACTAAATATACCCCGTATCTTTTTGCATTAAAAAGGAAACCATACCAATAGTGTATCAGTCCATAGCTTTTAAGGTTTGACAGCTAGCAATAATTAAATATTTTTGTCAGTGCAAGCATCTATCATCTTGAAGTCTCCAAACAATACAACAATGCTTGGAGCTTGTTTTATGTGGTTTATACGTAAAAAAATGGAATTCTAGAAATTGTTTACATTAATATGAAGTGTTATATATTCTTCCTGACAAATACTCAAATTCAGCTAGAATGTGCAGGTTTGTCTTAAGAAAGGACATAAAAATACACTTTATAAGCTTTCTTTTCACAGGATAGTGCTTTAAACTGGACCACACTAGTGACATTTCAAATTACAGAATTCTATTTAATTGTGACCGTACTTGAAAAGATTTTTGAACACGAAGGAAGAGCTTGAAACTTTTACCATTCAGTAGTTACGTGTCATAGCAGGGAAAAGTTAATTGGAGAGCAGAAAAGATGTCTTAAAAATTTGTCAAGATAATAATTTTTTCTTCAGCTTTGTGAATTAAAAAAAAAACATTGATGGTAGAAAAAATTATGCTATCTTCACTGTTTTAGTCTTTCTTCCCTAGGGGCAGTAAGTTGTAGACATCATTGTCCAAGCTGCAGCATGCGATTTCCCATGTAAATTTTAATGTAGTTCTTTTCCCTCAACATGACATACAGATATTCCAACATTAGTTACATAGGTACAGTGATATCCTGCCCCTTTGAAAGGAAACAATTGTGACATCTTTCTGGAATCAGGAATTGATTTTTCTCATAAAAATAATAACAAAGCACTCTTTGTGATGTTTTTACACCATCACATCATATACGAACTAGTGTTCACCTACTCTTTAATCTACTTGTGGAAGAAGATTATGAGTGAAAATTTGTTAAAGAAGGTATGGTGCTTACACAAAAGAATTACATTTTGTGTAAAGCTGCTCTGTCTGCCCAGAAGACAACCATAGATTGAGTATATGGAATTTATTCTGCTGTTGAAATACAACTCACCAGTACTTTCTGACTCACCAAAACATTTAAATGCCTTCTTAATAAACTTAACTGGAGTACGATAAGATTTAATCAGAGGTTTGATTTTTTTTTTTTTTATTTAAATCTTCATAATGACCCATATAGAGACAGGAGGCAGTCAAGTTGAATACTTTTTCTCTAATGGTATGCCTGGTGCAATGAATCTTGCAGAAATCAATTAAGTAAACTACACTGTACAGTGATCTTAATCTTATATATTGCCTTATGATCTATACGCAGGAGGATAATAATAAAGATATTATACAGTGCTGTGCATATACCAGCATCATTTGGAAAAGTAAAATTAATTTTTAAATACATCTAAATTAGGTACAGAAAATAATTTCTTTACTTCTTAAAATCACATATTACATCCTACTATAATAATGTTTAATTAATAAAATATAAGAAAATAATGAAATTACATTAAGCAACTTGTCACAAATTTTAATAACATACATTTGTTGAGCTTATATAGGAGTAGCTGCTTACAGGCTGAAAACTATGTAATCTGCAGGGTCACAGTTATTCTCATTTAAAGTAAATTGCTCGACTGATTGATTTTATAATAGTTAAGAAAAGCTTTTTCATCATGTTCATGTTTTGGGTTTGCTGTATGTTACCAGCTCTTTCTGTAATCCATAATGGAAAGCCTTCAAACGCATATATTGAATATGTTTTTATACAATCACCTGAGGGTTTAAAGAAAAACACTTGTTTTTATGATCAGTTACTTTGCAGAACATGGAAGCAACAAAAGACATTCTTAATTTCACCTTTACTGGCATGTCCTCTAGTAATTCCATTTCTACTCCACGATTTTCTTTTTGTTTTTCTCTTCAGCGAACTTATCACTCTCTTTCTTCTCACATACAAAAACCTGTCTGCAAATGTTGGTTTGATATTTAATATCCTACTTCCCTTAGGCTTCTTCAAATTTCTGTTCAGCTTAGCCCAGCACTCTCAATCAGTGAGATGTTGCCCATCTATCTTGTGTGTTAGTAACACCGTGGTGTTCAGGAAGTGTGAACATAATGATGATCAGAATATCATGACAGACAAAAGCAACCCAACCCACCAGCACCCACTATTGTCTGTGATACAGTTCTGAGTGAGACATAGTTGATTTTTCAGTGAATATCAGGAAGATACTATTAAAGAGATATGAATGCATCTACTAACAATAAGAACAGGGGTTTACATCACAGGAACAGATAAAAAAACATAAAACCACTATGCCAGATTGCTGGTGGGTTTCAGATATTTTTCTTTCTTCTATTGGTGTTTTTTGTTTGTTTTTTTGTTTGTTTGTTTGTTTTGTGTTTGTTGTTGCCTTTGGGTTTTGGTTGTTTGTTGTTTGCTTTGATTTGGTTTTTTTTATGTGTGTTTTTTCCAAATTTTTTTTATTTTTAATATATGTACAGCAATGAAATCAGCTAACAGCATTTTCACCACCAAGGTGTTGCCCACATTTTATGTTTACTACAGTTGTGGTTCCAGCATAATAGAAAGGATTTCGGAACATATGGCCAGTAGATTTCTTGTTTTGGAGGCACTACATGGAAACATTTTAGATCCTGATAAGAACAGATTATTTTAACATTTTTTTCCCATCTTCATCTTTCTTCTAGTACTTAGAAACCAAGATAGACTTCTAGAAGAAAACTGAACACAGAGTTCTTGATTCAGTTGCCTTTACAGTTGCTAAGTTACAGTAGATATTAATAAGTATCTTTGAATATTTTTGGGTTTTTTTGTGAAGGCTGAAGGGTTTTTTTGTGAATGGTAGAAGAGAATACACATGAGAAAAAATATGTAACTTTTTTTTCATTTAACAGCTAGAAAGGACATTAATTTTACAACTGACCATTGAAGTCATTGACAAAATGCACATCAATTGGCATGGTGCACAATTATACTATGTAATAGTAAGTAAGATTCATTAGTGGCCATTTTCTGTCAATAAAGTTACAGATAAGACAGAAAAATCATCACATTCTTCTGCAGTTTACAAGGAATCAGTAGTTACTCATATCTCCAGTATCGATTTGATCTACCATACCCAGATAACACTCTACCTACTATCTGTATTCTTGTATTATTTTCCATAAATGAGCTGTCATTGCTGAAGACAAGTTGAATAATTCCACAGGTATAGTCTGTAAGATGATGAAATCCATCTAATAAGTAATTGTATTGAAAAAGAAAAGATCTCTCTTCTAACCTCTCCCTTTCCTTTTCCATGGAGCAGCTGTCAATCAGCATTCAAATTTTAGCTGAGAGCCCACAACAATGAAGCAGTCTGATATGAAAATACGAAAAGTAGTTTCAAACACACTCTAGGACTGGGGAGAAGAAAACTAGTAACTTGAACATTAGACTGTTCTCAGAGCTGGTAACTAACATACTAAGAGCCTATCATTGGAAGAAATCATGATTTTCATTTTCAATTTTTTCAATTTATTTCTTCCATGTTATTTATGATTTTATAAGTTCTCTCTTATTAATCTCCAACTGTTTGCTTTTCAGGTGGTACTCAGTATTGTGGTTGCATATTTAACCACTTTCTCTTTTCCTAGTGCTTTGGGAGAGTATCTTTGGGAGAGGTCAGAACTGCAGAAGGTATTCAAGATGCCGGTAGCTCATAGATTTTTAAGTAGTGACAAGTTCATAAGGCTGTCATATTCTTCTTTATGGCTTTTCTTAATAACAAGTTTGTTTTCTTCGCCTCTACTGAGAATTTAAATGAAATTTTCACAAACTATCTACTAAGGACATAGCTAAAGCCTACCTGAACTGAATAATAAGATCACTTCTATTTGACTTTTCCTCATTTTCAGGAGGGAAAACATGAAAATGTACTGGAATATAGGAGGAAAAAACTGTGCAAAAAGTGAAAGTAACTTTGGTGAGTTACTCTACTGATACTAAATATACTCCTGAAGAAAATCATTTTTTATCACAATGGTCAACATACAGGGCTTAAAAAAAAAGTGTTACCTGAGTGCTTAAAGAAAAGCCATTCAGGATTCAACATATTTTGAAATAATCATGCTAAACAGAACTGTAAAAGAAAACTTATATTTGTGTTGAGCTCCAATTGAAAATTCACATAGATGTTTATATATATGAACTCAATATCATTCTGCAGAACTGTTATAGGATAGTAAACAAATTTATTTGAAAGTCTTCATGAACAGAATTACCAATATGCTTTGGTTGCTTTTTGCGTCAATTCAGTAAACACAAATTTATTAAAGGAGTGTTAAACAGTCATTCAGTTTGAGTTTATGGATAATGTGTGCCTTCAGAACGGCAAAAAAATCCTGGAATTTATGAACAAATTATATACAAGTATTCAGCAGAAAACAGTCTCCTTCTTTACATATCTAAGTCATTCTAGTGATTGTATCTCTAAAGATACAATTTTCCTCATTATTATCTTACACAATGTGTCCAAAAATCCTAGTGACAATATTAGTTTTCTAGCTATATCCCAAAAATTAGTCTACAGCAATATTATAGAATCTATAGTAGCAACTCATAGGGAAAGCAACTTGACATTTATATATAATGTTCAGTCTTAGGTTATCTTAATAAAGAAATGACAGGGTTTTTTACTATGGTTTTGGGATTCTTTTTTTGGTAGCACTCTACTTTCTTTTAAATTAATTTATTTCAAAAAAACATTGAAATATGTGCTTAAATTTAGTAGCTTATTGTGAAATTCTCTGCAAAAAGCAAAACATCTTAAATCCAAAACACAATAACGTTATAATGGATATTCACTTCAGAAGTAATATTCGAAACACTGACAAAGAAAAGCTTTTGTCTAGTTTAAGACTGAAATTTTTTCATATGCAAAAGTCATAGCACCTTATGGAAAAATATTACTATATTCATGCTCATTTGTATTTAATGATCTGCTTTTATTTATCTCCTTTGTTTACTACAGTTTGATATCAGAGAGGAATGAAATTTCCTTTGAGTGGATTGGCCCTACAACTGTTTTACAATTTACATTTCTAATTTTACATTAAATTTACATTTCTAAATCGAATATTTTGGGTTGCACTCATTCACTATGAGCTTTCACAGGTATCTCTTATTTCACTTTATGTTTCCAAAAGAAAAATTGTTATATTTTCTCTGCATCGGTTTAATTTATTCAGAATGTATTCTATAGAAGCTATTAGTTTCCCTCTCAGATAAATGTTTTTCTGTACCATTATACTTTTTACAAGCCAAAATGTCCCAAAGCTAAACTGCTAACTGTAATCATTCAACAAACACTTAAACATTCAAAGACAACATACACATTAAAAAAAAAATATTAATTTTTAATCCTGTTTTTCTTATTTGCTGGAAGATTTGTTGTTACTCTTAAAAATAAAAATATTTAAAAAAAAATAAAAGTAAGCAAACAGAAGTCATAAAAGCCAGTGTTTCTCTCCTGTAATATGTTTGAATAGCATACTCCTATGACTTTCCATTTCCCATTCTGGTGGATACTCTGTCTGAGATTACGAGTGATACATGAGTTCATAAAGTTTGCATTTTAAAAAATTCTCAATTATCCACTATTTTTCTCTCTCGAGCATTTTATGTAGGACATCATCACTCAAGAAGACCATTACTCAGAAGCCCTATATTTCTCACTGCAAGCTTTCACAAACAGGCATTTAATGCCACAGGGCTGTGTGAAGGTAGTAGTCTTTTAAGATCTTCAAATGGACTGTTTCTCTGAAACCAGTTTGTCTTCCATAACTCCAAAACACATTAAATCCATAATCTGTACATCACATACAGTTCAGTCAGGGGAGGAGCTAAGTTACTTAGGACTCCCTGCATAACGTTCTGATAACTGAAAGGAAGTTCTCCATTTTCAGAAGCATTTGTAAGGTTTTCTGTGTGTCCTTTTATGGGTCTGAGAAGTATCTCCATGCAGAAAGCATCAGCTGTCATGCCAGCATGACCTTGTGTCAACAACATGTGTAGAAGGAAACAAAGTGTGGGATCTGCTGTGTTACAGAGAATAGGCTGTGGTATTTACTTGCCAAAAGAAGCAGGTTTTTAGTGTAATCAGTCAGAAACACCTCCACAATCATCTAGCAGTATTCTCAGTACTTCATGAATGAATACATGAGCATTTTACTATCACTGTGGATGAAACTTATATTGGTAAGATTTTAAAGGGATAACTTGCAAAGTATAGAACCCAGTTAGAGTACAATGGAACAAAGTACATAGCAATTATTCTTCATTTAAGTAATATTTACAAATTTAACATAATTAGTCAAACATATACTATCAATATGAAGGGCACATGTAGAGAATGTAGGTGCAATCGTAGAAATGTAGGTATGAAACTGTTAACAGTTTTGCTTGAGTGTTTTGAAAAAGAAGAAACCTCTATCATAGAGATAACTTTTTGAAGTGTGACCTCAGTTACTCCACATACATTATTTTAGACATATTGGAAATATTTTCTTTCTTTCTGCAGCGGTTCTTTCAACCTATGGAGGCAAAGATAGTTGCAGATGGGGAGTCAAAGGAACTGCTTTCCGAACTCCAGACTACAAACCATAGAATAGAATGTGTATTCTCCAGATGGGGTCATCTCAGAAGTTATTTTGCTAACAAGCCTGTGTGATTATGCCCAAGTGGGTGTATATTGTATTTCTTTGAGCTATCTTTGATAAAGAGGACATAAAGTGGATTTACAGTAACCTTATTTCCTCATGTAGAGTGAAAAACCTATCTGGCTTTGCCTATTAATGATAACATTTTATATATGTAGGTCCAATTAATTCATATCGCTTTAGATTTTATCTTATTTTATAGTAATGACTTCAGAGAAAGATATTGTTGCACGTGTAACCAGTGTGTACAAGTGTTAAGGTAGTCTTTTTGTACACCAGGTGATCAAAACACACAAACCTGTTTTGGAAACTTAAAAATGTAATCTTTAATCACATGACCCTTTTTGAATTGCTGGGTGTTCTATAGCCTATCAATAACTGTTCTCTGTCGAATATATGTGCAAGTGTAAGTACATATTCATTAGCATTCTGCCATATGTCCTATGGACAACTACCCAGACATGATTTCTGCATATAGATTCCTTCAGTTTTCCCTAATTAGGAAGAATCATTCATGACCATCTGTCAGCCTCTGTACCCAAGTCCTAGGTGCTTCCAAGGACTTCGATGCCTATAAAGTAAAAATTCAATCAGCAATTATTCATCCTGCCATGTCAACAAGGCTATTAATGCTCAAGGTAAATTAACACAATGTGTTCCCTCCATTTCTTACTCATGGCTAAGAAGATGTTATAGGCTCAGAGGGTCTAACTATTCATGAATGGTCTGTGAGGGGCACTGAATTGAGTTTACTATAGTCTTTTTTGTTTAAAGAATTTTACTCTGGGACAGTAGATAAAATAAAAGACTTACGTCTCCTTCCCCTCCATTACACATCATATAATATGTATAAATATAAATATATAAATATTAATGTATAAAAGGAAGTTTTAAGCCTTCCTTTAAAGTTTTTGGCATTGTTTTATTGAGGGAGGAGGTTGGTTGGTTGTTTTAAATGAAGTAATTGTGACGTCATCTTGATTTATTAATATGTTTATTTTTTGCTTATACTTGCAAATCTTTAGTAATCTTGATGATTGGCCTGGGATCCATAGTGCAACTAGGAAGTCAAGTTAAAAAAAACCCACAAAGGCAGTTTCTCTATTATCTGAGTTTTTTGGTCTGAATTAGACATGTGTTTGTTTAAGTCTTTGCTATCATTTTTAAATAGAGTATTTTTATCTGATTTTTGTCACTTGACTCATTTTGTGGGGCAAATTCTCAGCTGATAAAGGTAAATAGTATTGAATTGATTTATTTAGTGCCTCTATTTACCCTACCTGAGTATCAGCTTTTGTTTCCAATGGCATGCCTGAAAATGTCTTGATTCAAAATGGGGGAGGTTTCTACACGTGTGTATAAAGGAATTTCAAGTTTTGTTTTATCCTAAAAATGTCATACCAATTTACTCAAGAAGCAGCAGGAGAAGTGCAGTTCTTAGAAAGGAATATAAAAATATTTAAATGTATGTACAACGGATATCTATTTCTTCTTGGAAGTCCTGTAGCCTATTAATTGAGTTGCACGTTATAGTAAGTACTATAGCAGGAAGCACACAGACTAGTGGAGGATGAGCCTCACAAGAAGCAGTGCAAGTGCAGCAGTGACCTATCATGAGCTGGCTTTGGAGCCCCATAACTGTGCAACACACTGTGTCTCCTATTCTGAGTGGCTATCATAACAGAGAGAACCGAAGTCATGGACTAAAGGACCTCAATGAGCATTTTATGGACACTTTACAGGAATGACCCATAGACTAAGCAAACTGTGCCTGCATATGTATCAAAGGAAGGGAAGTAAATAAATATCTAAGGAATTGGACATGACATGTATTGTATAGAATGAGGACTGTAGATTGTATTGGTTTTGGCTGGGATTTTTCTGTATAGTAGCTCATATGGTGCTCTGCTTTTTCACCAAAACTGTGTTGATACCACACCAATGTGTTAGCTGTTGCTGAACAGTGGTTGCGCAGTGTCAAGTAAGTCCTTTTGTTTTTCTCATTCGACCTCATGAGTGAGGCATCTGGGAGCTCACAAGAACTTGGAGGGGACGCAGTCAGGGCAGTTGACCCCATCTGACCACAGGAACAATCCATATCACATGGCATCATGCTCAGCAATTAAAACCAAGGAAAGAAAGGGAAAGTGAGGACATTCAGGGTTAAGATGTTTGTCTTCACAAGTAACCACCACATGGGATGGAGCCCTGCTTTCCTGTAAATAGCTAAACATCTGCCTGCTGGTGGGAAATAGTGAATTAATTCTTTTCTTTTTCTTTTTTTTCCCCTTTGCATGCATGCACAATTTTTGCTTTATATATTAAAGTGTCATTATCTCAACTCATGAGTTTTCTCACTTTTACCCTCCCCATTCTCTCCTCCATCCCACTGTCAGTGAATGAGTGACAAGCTATGTGGGGCTTAGCTGCCCACAAGTATTAATCCACAATAAAATTTTATCTGCTATTTATGTGGAAAAAAAAACCCCAATTTGAAACCTTTACTAAATACTGAGAACTGGAAAGGAAATATTAGTTTGAGAAGGGACAGGATTAACTCCTGTCATAAATAGTTGACCTGGCTGGTCAGATTCTCATGTTTTAAAGAATACTTTCACATTTCACTTGCAAAAATGGTTCCAGTTTTCTATGGGTTTCCTTTGTTTGTCTTAGGTGCTTTTTAACAAATCATTATGTTAAAAATATACCAAGAGTCAAAATAATAATGGGAAATGTAACAACTGCTGAAATGGAGAATAATTCCAAATTATGCATGAATTGAGGAAAACCACCTGCTTTTATACCTGCAAAACTGGCAGGTGATAAGATACTTTCTGTTTTGCTAAGCTGGGTACTCATTTTTTTTCAATAAAATAGTCTACATATTATATGAGAGAATCAACAGCAAAGTTTGAATTTAGAGCCTGAAAAGAACAGTTTATAGTTAATTGAGGCAAATGGCACAGATGCTTACAGACTGCATATTGTTGACGGTGCTGATCTGAAAACAATATCCCACAATAACCAGAGGTTGTCTTACAGACAAAGCAGGAAATATGGGATCTGGTACGAAATATGACACAGAATATTATATGCTCAGAGGCTGTAAGCTGAAAACTTCTTATGGTTAGAGACATTATAGACAATTTGACCTTGCCTCTAGGTCCCAAAATGTTCCTGTGTCACATATGCCATTCTCTGCTCTTAACATCCAGCTTCAGTAGGGCTCACTGTTCAGCTGCTGTGCCCATCTTTTTGCATTATATTTTTCTTAAAATATGTGATTATACAGCTCTGGCTGATAAACAAGTTGAGCATTTTATTCACAGATGTCTTTTTCTTACTGCCACAGTTTATCATTACCCTAAAGATTTCACAGTTTTCAATTTAGCTGCTAAGATACCAATGCAAAGTAAGTTTGGAAAGGCAATGTTTTGGTTAATAACCCTTTATACTAGGCCAACAGGTACAAATTAATACAATTTTTCACTAACACATTTTATTTTTCTAGAGGAAAGGGAAGATTCCTTAGTGGTCATTTGCATGTTCCTAAACATCTGTGAGAAAACAGAGAATAGCAGAATTTGGAACTGGTCCTATCTGGGGACTAGAGTAATGATTGGTCTGTTAAAGCACTTTCCTCCTATTTGTTGTTGATTTTATAGAAGTTTAAAAGTCTGAGTCCAGTTGTGACATTTTGCCATTTCTGACTGTGTAGTCAGTACTTTGCAAACAAACTAATATCCTGTCTGAACTAAAATATAATTTCCCATTTTTCATAATCCCTGAAGGCAATGAAATAACTTCCTGAAATCTATTCCACTGAATAAGGACAGATTTCTGAGGGCATTTAGGCATTCAGGTTCTGTGAAAGACTGGGCATTAGACACCTAAACATATTTATAAGTCTCTTTCAAAATTAAATTGAAGAATTAAGGCATAAACTCAAAAGATATGAAAGACAGTTACTGGAACATCTGTTGGATCTCAAAGGTATAACTGTGACACATGCCACATGTCACCTTCAGTGACTATGTCCCACCAGCACTGAAAATTAAGAGAACTGGAAGATGGCCATATGCCAGCCAGAAGACAACAGTGTCTTGAGGAATAATGAACACATACTCTAATTTTATCCACTTCGAGGAACAGTTTGTACACCGTTTATATGAGAAGATAAACTGTATTTCATATTTATTTTGTGCTGTTAGTGGTACATTACATTACCAAAGTCTTCCAAGAACATGTATTTGTAAAGATGTAAAATAACAGTTCCTAAATTAGGTTCACTCTTCAAAAAAGCATGAAGGAGAAAAAAAAAATAGTTCATCAATACTTCAACAATTTCTAGACTATTTTCAAAGATAATAGTTTCTTAATAAGTTGAAACTGCTAAGGAAGCAGGGAGAGCTGTGTTTTTATATGCAAAGTAACTCTGGAAGTGTAATGCAAACAATTATGACACAGACACATGTAGAAAGTGTGTGAATACAAGGACTAAATGTCACTAATTCCAAAGCCAGAAAAGACACTGTAAAACACTCTATCCACACACACAAGTTAATTATTTTGTCCTGAAAATTAGAATTAAATATATTTAGGGAAAAAAAAAAATCAGCTTTGCCTTAAGAAAATAGCAAGAACAGCTTTTCTCCTTCCTCCTTTGAATGAGACATCCTTATGCTGTGTGAATATACCTCAAAAGTATTTAGAGGTTTTTTTCAGGTTTAAATAAACATAACTTCAGCTTCTCAACACTGAGCTTTATGCTCTTGTCAGTGACTAGAAAGCTCTTTGTTAACAAATATTATCTTTTTGGAAGATTATACGCAACAATCTTCTCCAAGACTGCCTTTAGACAAAGGTAGGTGGTTTTCATAAGCCTCAATTATTCATTTTGTTTGCCAGTTCTGAATTACAGTTTTTCTCCTCCAAGGACTTTTTTGGGGGATTTTGTTTTTGTTTTTTTTGTTTTTTTTTTTTTTCTTAAGGTACTAAGTGTATAATTTTTTTTTTTTTTTACATGGTGGAATGCAAGTTTTCACGAGAAATTTTTGTATTCTATATAAAGAATTTAAATTCTATATATTCATCATGTGAAAAAAAATTCAGAAAATTAATATGACTATTCTGGGCTCTCATCTAAAGATAATCACCTAAAATATACTCTAGATCCTTACTGTGAAAAAGCAATCAGAACTTTATTGAAGTCAGTTCAAACAATACAATCAGCTTCACTGGGGTTTAATTTTCTCCTTGTACAGTTTACTTCAAATCAATAAATGAGGAGTATCTAGTGTCTTCTAAGTACATACAGTCTTGGATCTGGCATGATTCAGAAGTTTAACTTCATATAGTTCAGTTCTACATTGAATCTGCTGAAGTAATTCATGGATTTATAAACAGACGTGCACAACTACTTCAGTAGCAGCATATACACATATATTTCACAGTATTTCACAGATACTAAAACTAGCAGTGATCACCAATTGCATAAGACTTTTATAATTATCGTTACCACATATAACAAATTTAAAGAAAGGTTCTATAGGAAAGAGAAAACAAAATTACATAGCTGGTGAGTTACCATTTTATCAGCCCCATGGCATTCTGATATAATGTTTTAAAGAAGCTATATAAGTTGTCTTGTTAGAATGTATGTGGGATTAAAAAGAAAAAGAAAATACACACTACACAAAAGTCAACTCTTTTTCTTAAAGAGCAGAAGATATTTGATATTTTCCTCTACCAATATGCACTCTCTTAAGAGCCATCTATTATTAATGACCTTTTTTAATATTCCCATTAACTGATGTGTTTTAACAAGGATTACCCTAGTTAGGAAGCCTGTGCTATGGGGTGATGACTTTTTATTATTTTTTTCTACAGTTTAGCTTTGAAGTACATGATCCTTTTGGTTCATTCAGTCTGTGTGATGACACTGTTTATAGAAACTTCAGGGATTCATTTATTCACGTCCCCCCCTGGACATAGTAGCTAACAAGTCCTGCTTATATTGATGCAGTTAATAAGAACTGATCTGATGATAGCATAGCTTATTGTGTTCCAAATGAAACTAAGTAATTTGTTAGACAGTTTGAGATTAACAAAAATAACACTTCAGCAATATCATCTGGATTCTTATAATTAAATATAACCTTAAAACAATTTAATTTTTTTCAGTATAAACTTGCTGTTCTACTCTTAGGTGAGCATCTTACAATATTTAATTAATACCTTGTTCTATATCTTTTGGACTTCTTAAAATTATTGCACTTCAGTCTTCTCTGATTTTATCATTTTCATTACAACTGTTTCTGAGACTTCAGCCTACACCTGACCCCTTTATTTTAAAAATCTAGTAGACCAAAGGCTTTCCAGGAGAGACTGCAGGGTAGTGGAAGAGCAAACAAAATGCTAGAAAATATGAGATGGAAAATAATAATAACATTTATAAAATTCTACCATACATATTTTTATAATCATTTGAGAACAGAGTGCAGGAGTCTACTATAGCTTTTTCAAGATATCGACAGGGACTGCACACAGTATTCAACACACAAGCTGAAGAGGGACTTATGGAGTGATACGGCTTAGTGGTTTCTATGTTTGGACTTTTGTGTTTTGAGGAATGGTAATTGGTGTTGCCCTTTCTTCTCTTCCTCCTCCCTCCCCACGCCAGATCACTAGTCACTTCAGATAAGATATTTTCGAGGAGTTATCTAAAATAGCCTCAACACCTTATCCTAGGTACTCATAGTCATTCAAAAGCCACAACTGTTAAATACGAAATCAAGATTTTTCCTGTATTCATGACTTTGTGCTTAACTACACAAATTCCATTGCTCTGTCACTCAGCGTTGTCCAGTTTTCCACCATCAACTCTCCTCTTTATTGCACTGAGTACCTCAGCTGTTAGCAGATTTTAACACCTCACTGGCCATGCCCTTTTCCATACTTTTTAAGTGTGTACATGAGCATTGCATCTAGCACAGATTCCTGAAGCACTCTAAGAGTGTCATCCCCTTAAGTAAAAACCAGTCACTAGATCTTGCCTCGCCTTGAATTGAATTGCCTTCCTTTCCCTTCTTTTCACTTCCTTTTCCTTCTCTTCACTCGCCTTTCTCATCCCTTTCCTCTTGCCCTTTCCTTTCTCCACATTCTGTTTTGTCCTCAAGATATAAACTCTTGCTTAGCATCTTCAAGGACTTTTGGTAAGGAACTCTGTTTAATCTCTGAGTGAAATGAAAAGAGGTTATATAGACACAGATCATCGTTATTTGAATGATTGCCTCAAAGAATTCCAAAGCCATTGTAAAGCATGATTTCCCTATAGAAAACTTGTGGTTATTTTTCCTCAATATATTGTGTTTTTCCAGAAGTCTACTGACTTTATCCTTTATTATTCGTACTACTAATTTGAGTACAGCTCTCCATCGTCCAGGTTTGTATTTTCCCAGATCTTGCAAAGAACAAATTTTGTAAGACTCATCCTATTATCTAACTTTCAGGCATGTGGGACAAAGTCGCCTTTAAGCAAGACGTAAAAAACTGCATTTACTGGATGAGCTATTTCATAGCCAAGTTCCTTTTCTTCTTTTTCTTGCAGAGAATATCTGGAGGGCTAGAACAGAATCTTTAATCTCAAGGAACTTCTGATTATTTCACTACATCTGTCCTTTCAATTAATACTCTCCAAGGATGACTATCACATTGCTGAGCTGCCGAACTCTAAGTAGCATAGAATACAGAGTATGAATTATGAATCACTGGAAAATACAGGCCATTTAAAACACTAGATCAAGGAAATGAAATAGCTGAAGTATTCAGATACTGGCATTCTGGATAATGACATGGAAATAAAAGTAAGTGAAACAAACAAAACAAAACAGATCAGCAGCCTCAGTCTCTTTATTCTTTCTCTTAATGTGTTATCATCTTAAATCTAGGGAAAAAAAAAAAAAAGATTGGCAACTTCTCTTCTTGAGACAGACCTGTAAATGTCTACATTCAGAAAAGTGAACTAAATAGATGGATTAGATTGTATTTTTCCAAACTCACTTGTCAGGATTACTGAAGTGGGAACTATCTTTTCCTTGACAATATCAGTGACTCCCTTCTCTCATTCTGAAATCTGAAGCTATATTTAAAATATGAAGGAAGGAACAGTTATTTTGCAGAAATAGGTTGCTCACATTGAGTTAAACATTTCATGCTGTTCATGTGCAGTATCAGAGGAATAAAGAACACTTTCAAATGGCAAGGAGTATTTTTTGTTAAGGACATAAATGCACCAATGAATCAAAATGGTTCAAGCTTTTTCAAGGTTTCTGTGCTTTGGGATATATTTGATATACTGTCTCACAGTGTCCTTCTGGACACAATGTCCAGCCTACAGCTGAAAAACTGTGGGTGAGCAACTGGCTCACAGGTCAGGCACCAAAAGTTATAGTGAATGGGGTAATGTCACCTGGTGTCCAGTCACTAGTGGGGTTCCTCAAGGCTCCATTTTAGGACAGTTCTATTCAAAATCTTCACTAATGACTTGGATGAAGAATTCAAAGGAATACTAAGAAAGCTTGTTGACAACACTAAACTAGGAGGGGCTGTCAACTTCCTCAGAGGCAAAGGGGTCTTGCAGGGAGACCTCAACAAATTAGAGAGATGGGCAATCAGCAACTGTGTGAAATTTAAAAAGGGCAAGTGCCAGATTCTGCACTTGGGACAGGTCAACCTTGGTTGTGTGTGTAGATTAGGGAATGAGAAGCTGGAAAGCAGCACTACAGGAAGGGACCTGGAGTTCTTAATAGAAGGGAAGTTGAATATGAGTCAGCAGTGCCCTTGCAGCCAGGAGGGCCAGCCATGTCCTGGGGGGAGGCATCAGGCAAAGCATCACCAGCCGGTTGAGGGAGAGGATTGTTCTGATTGCTCTGTTCTGCTCTGCACTGATGTGGCCTCACCTTGAATATTGTGGGTAGTTTTGGGCACCACAATGTAAGAAAGATATTAAGTTATGAGACAGTGTCCAAGCGAGGGCAATGAGAAGGACGAAGGGATTGGAGGGGAAGCCGTATAAGAAGTGGCTGAGGTCACATGGTTTGTTCAGCCTGAAGAAAAGGAGACGCAAGGGAGTCTCCTGACAGATGTCTCCTGACATCTGACGCACTGACATCTTCAATATCCTCATAAGGGAAAACGGAGGAGCAGGCACTGATTTTTTTGCTCTTATAACCAGTGACAGGACTTGAGGAAACTGCATGAAGTTGTGTCAGGGGAGGTTTAGGTTGGCTATCAGGAAAAAGGCTCTTCACCCAGGGGGTGGTTGAGCACTGAAACAGCTCCCCAGGGAAGTGGTCACAGCACCAAGTCTGTGTTTGGATGATACTTTCAGGCATATTATGTGATTTTTGGAATGTCCTGCATAAGGCCAGGAGTTGGACTTGATGATATTGATGAGTCCCTTCCAACTCAGTATATTCTGTGATTCTATGATTTGAATTGAAAACAACTACATTTTAATTTGTTCTCTCATATAAAGGTAACCTTTGATTTTGCTGCTGGAATATAGTATTCCAGAGTACTAGGTTTATTCAAAGTAATTTTAGATGCTTTACTACCTGCAAGATCAGAGATGTTTCACTTAAAAGGATTTCTGCCTCAATGACTACAAACCTAGACTGTGTTTACCAGAAATATATTTTGACCAATTTACATTTACCTGTCCTATTTTGAAATCCAGCTTGACTAGAACAGTGAACCATGTTTTGACATAGTTTCAGGACTACATGGAGTATATTAAATTAAATATGACCTTCAGAGTATGAAGAGAGATCATCTGTGCAATCTGCAGGTGTACAGTATGATTTGGAAAGTCCCAAATGTGGCATAAGTTTATTTATTTACTTTCAATAATTTTGAACTAGATTAATATAGTGAAGCCTTACAAATTTTTTCAGTTCCCATACTGTGCATGTATTTAGAACTCTCCATAAAAACATTTCTTTGAAGTGTTAAGGACTTTAATGAAAATAAGAAAAACCTTCACTAATACAATTTAAAAGGTTTCCTAGGCTGCTTTGACATACATTTAAATGGAGGTGGTGAGGGGAAAGGACAGAAAAGCTTCTACATGAACTTTCCTTTCTCTTAAAGAGAAGATATTTGTGTAGGAATCACTTTGGACTGATGAGAAACTGTTACTTGCTGCTGTGTGTGGCGTGGTTCCTGCATCTCCTCTGCTACAGTGATCATAGTAGGGAAGGCCATATTGGGATGTGATCTTTCAGATAAGGCAACACAGTAAAAGAACTTTTGAAACAGAAGACATACAGATCAGGGATTGAAGCATGAGGTATAAAACCAGAATGAGATTGGAGCCCTAGTTTAAGAAAATGATATTGTGCAAATGAGTGGAAGAAAATAGCAAGCATCATCTCAGAAGAGTGTGGATCATATAGCATGATAATGAAGATAAGGTCACAGAATTAAAATAGGAGGTTAAAAGGACTTGATGATCTTCAGGGGGAGAACATAATACAAATTTACTTTACATTATCCTACTTTACAGTCTTTAACTTATTGCCTATGCTTCTATTGCCTTGAGACAAGGTTTCTTATTGACAGTCTCAGAAGTATACCATGTGCATGCTGAGAACTTTGTGTAGAAGCTACTGTGTCTCTACATTTCTTTCCTACCTGTTGGGAGTAAGTATGTGGGATCTCTTTTCAGTCAATGCAGTGGTTCATGGAGGTTTAAAGCCCATAATTCTCCAAACTTGCAGGCCCAGAAGTAGCAAATGACCCATAAAAAAAAGACTGTCTTCAGTGTTAAATATCTCAAACCTGACTCACCTAGAAAGATTGCACACCTTTAGCAATTTTGCCTATGAAAAAGTAATATTTCTCTCACCTGAAACTGAAAGTTTGCTTTGGCCTTGTCACTGCAAGAGATCTAGCAAAGAGCTTGCAGAGTGGGAAGTGATAAGAAGAAAATACAGTATGGCTGCAATTCTCCTTCACAATTCCTCTGCATCCACAGGACCATATTCTCCTCTTTCCGATTGTGCCAGGAGTCCTGCCCCCTGCGCTCATTCAAGCACATGAAGACTAAATGAAGACTAAAAGATGTATTAGCAAGAAAAGAGAAAAGGAGAATAATAGGACACTTGGAACAATGTCTCGCATACTAGCGACTGATTGTCTCCTAAGACCCAGCTGATGCTTTCTTCTTGCTCAGGCTTGCGTTGAAATAAGTCTGCCAAGTCTGAGAAAAGAAAAAAAAAAAAAAAAGCTCTACAGTATTATCAGTACATACACAAGATCTGAGATATGCTCTTTGTGATTTACATCTAGGGCCGCAGGACAAAAATTATTCTGAGTGAAACAAAAGGTCCATCCCAGAAAGCTTGACACTGCATATGGGCGACCACTATACTGACATACTCACTTTCTGATTTCCAGATGAGAAAAAGGCCTCAAGTAATTCTTATGCAAAACATAACCCACATCTTTGTGATACAATGGGAATCTGCAGTGGCACTCTGTATTGCCAGGGGTTATTTGTGGTTTTATCCTAATTCAGTATTCAGCTAAAAGTATGATAAGAAACAAATTCTATCTCTTTTTATCAGACTATAGCCTCCAATATATTATCTGAAAGTTTTTACAGGTTTTAAGATTATATATAATAGTAGATTTTATGGAAAGTAATTTTCAACATTTTAAGGTGTGGGTTTTTTTTATGAGACAGGTAATTTTCTCTATAAATATTTATGAAAACATACACTACAAGGAGCTAAAAAAATCGTTCTATATTTTTTTTTGTCATCTTGTACAATACACAGCTTATACATGAAAGCAAGTTTCCTGAGTTTAAGTAAATTTTTCTTAACAAGGATATAAAATAAGTGTTTTGCTACCATTTACAGCAGAAAATATTGGGAAAATTTATAGAAAAAAAAGAATATGATAATATTTTCAGAAGTTTAGTGATCCCCAGTAGAATTTATTTTTTTTCACAGTAAGAAATATTCTTCAGTCAATTTTATAAAGGTTTTATTATTATTGTTTCACAGAAGACAATTTTTTAAATACAAAACTGATGGATGATTGCTGCAAGATTCAAATCTTTTCTTTTAGTGTACTTAACCAAATACAGCTAAATATTGGAAAGGTTGTGACTTCTTTTCAAACTGCAAAACAATACAATGTGAAAATGATACTATAATGACTAAAAGGAATCAATTTGATGTTTTTATTTTTTAATCACAATAATAATAAAATACATACCAGATCCACTGCATATATTCATAAGCAAAATCATACGTCTTATAAACTGAAAATCTGAGTATTCTATGAGAAAAAATATTGAAGAAAATCACACTAATTTTGCATACTCATCTCATTATGCAATTTAAAACTATGCTTGATAATCTGAATAAAGAACATGCACTTAAATTGTGTTTGAACATAGAGAAAAAAATTGATATAATCTGGAAATTAAGTGCTATACTTTGACTTCTACCAAAAAAAAAAAAAAAATCATATCAGATATCTCTCTTCATTGCAAAAGCAAGTTCCTCTAGAAATGTGTTTGTCTCTGTCCATATAACTGGTTACTCAAATTTGTTTTCCTGAGAGTATGTGTTTTATGGCTGTCTCCTATATTACTGAGCTGGTATCAGTGATTCATGTTTACATGCCTATAAACCTTGAATGTCAGTGAAAGGTTTTACATCGTTGTCCAGTGCATTCAACATGTTTGCACAGGTTAGCACCAATGTGAAATGTTGCCCATTTTCCCATACAACAGACATGCTGTGGTATGGGATCATTTTCCTACATAACAGAAGGAAACTCTGTCCTGTAGTGGTGTGGCTGTTCAATGAGGCTTACGTGTGAAATCAATTTCAAAACCTTGCAATGTTACAATATATCATCAAACTTTTGTAAAAACTAAACGCAGCACCATCAGTCTAAGTTCATACCTGGCAAAAGTTGAAAGTTGGATAAATATTTAGGAGAAGAGTGGGCCTGCATATCAGTTTTCTGCCAGTATTGCTATTTCCATCAGAGATACAAAGACACAGAAGCTCATGCTAAAAAGGTTTTAACTAACCGTATTGATTTTGCTTGCTTTCCTTATCTGAACTGACATTACAGAATAAATACACATACATGCTTGGAGCTATAGTATTATAAGTACACAGAAAAGCTTTGCCATTACATTGTGCCCATTCAGGGAACCTTCATTGACACAGTGTGCTAGAAAGTCAGCACAAAACCTTCGCCTTTGATACTATTCCACCCACAGTGGATCATTAGTAGTATCGTTACCCCTGAAATATTTTAAGTCCAAACACTACTCCTTGACTTGACAAGTCTTTCATTTGGGTAGCTGTTTGGGTTTGGTTTTTTTTTGTTTAACCACAATTTTATTTATTTTTTTTTATTATTATTATCATTACACCCTAGTCCCAAAGGCTCAACTTTTACCAGGTGTTACACTTTAATTTTAGGCTCCAAGAGATTTTGCTCACACAAACTCTTGCAAAGCCATTGGTTCTTTGGTACCTTGAGTTAACATCTGGATAATAACAACACTTTTTTTGTCTAAGAGATTTCTTTTAATTTGGTGAGAAAATATGTGCTTTCGCAAAAAGGGTCTTACAGAGTTAACGTGTAACTTCACAAAAGCATTACAACAGATTACCAGGACTAACAAGCATTGCTATAGAGAAGATTTCTTATACTCAGCAAACACAAACTCTGCCCAACTTAACTGAGATACAGGAAACAGGTATTTAGGTTACCCACAAAAGGAAGAAAAGAATAAAGGAAGAGAGACTAAGAGGAAAAAGAATGAAGAGAGGAAAAGAGAAAGAAAATTAGTTACCACTTAGAAGGTCCCCTGTTGACAGCTTCAAAGAGAACAGACCAGGGCCAAAAACAGAGATATTGTGCGGGCCTCCTTATCTGCTGTGGTCACTGTGGCCACTCCCTCCAGGCCGGACCTTTGGTTCACCAACTACTCGCTGTCCCTTCAGCCAAAGTGAGGGGTGCCACAGCCAATTAGAGGCTCCAGGTGGTGTGGTATGGGCAGGTTACCAGGTGGACCTTATTGACAAGTGCCCCATGTCAGCCTTCATGCCATGGTTGCTGACTCCAGTGACCATCTTGGCTGACCTTGTGGACACTGTGCTAGAGGCTTGGTTCCCTCTCCCAATAAACACACACACACAGACGCAATTCCACAAGGTAGTCCTGACTCAATAATAACTGATCTGGTGTGTAACAATTATTACAATATTAAAATATAAATATTTAGCTACAAGAAGTATGGAATTTGTGTTCAAATCTTGGGGGGACATTGATTACCCTAAACTACAATATTGCTAGTTATAAATGGGTGAAGTTCAATGTTTCACCCCAGATCCACCTGTGTTATCTGTAATGGAATTTCTTTTGCAATCAGAGCCGGAATCCAAAGGCAAGATTTATTTGCACTCTGTAGACCTTCTTTTTGTCAGTGAATTTTGATAAATAAGCTGAAAAGTATCACACCCTCTCATGTTTTAGGAAGCAGGTCTAAGTAGAGGTCTTTCCCAAACAGATGCAAGGTATTCCACAGTAAACTTTTTGTTTAATTTATTTTGTCATAAAAACAAAGCACTTTGAAAGGAATAAAGGGAATATCAGTTGGCAATTTCTGTCTTGCATTGAAATGCAAGTGCCTGTGGTCAGAATTTGCTTGGAAACTGCAGAGTGCCATGGAAAAATGTTCCATGTGCACATTGAGAAAAAAGAATGGGAAAGAAGAGCATCTATAGTTAAAGAATTTGATCTTATAAGGGTCTTACTGCATAGATTTTAATTAGTCTTGTCTTCTAACATGGGTGTAGTAAAAGAGCTGCCTAATATTTATTTAGCTATCTGACTTACAAACAAACAAACAAAAAAAAGAAATCACCTTGTTAATAGTTACAGGTTATTACATTAGTACTAGTGTTCCTGACCATATATTCGAGATATATATGGAAGAATTTTGACCATTTTCAAACATATATATAATTTACTTTGAGCTAAAATTCTCCTTATTTATTTTTTAATAGTTTTTCAAGAATTTGTCCTCAGTTTGATTCAATGAGATTAGTGTAGAAGTTTGTTTGCAAATGCCTTTTCTGTAGATGAAACCAAGAGAAGCAGGGAACGTTAGGTTACCAAAAATCTCCCGCAGTTCATAAATTAAAGCTAATATTTTTTTTCTTCCTTTTTTTTCTTCCCCTCTAGTGTTTCACTGAGTCCTCTTGAGGTGAATAAAGGGCTGTATGCTGCCAACAACTATCCTTAGCAGCTGTGTCTCCATCTTTGCTCCATTTCTGCATAATGCCAAAAAATTTAGAGAAAGGTAAATTAGCAGCACCATCATGGGTACCCTTTATCAATTTTTTTTTTTTTTTTGCTACCATAGACCACTGATTTCTTTGCCTATTTTAAAAGTCTATCTAATCTAAGACTCAATGTCACTCATTTGCATAGTCATGTGTAACACTAGCAAATCATTTATGTTAGCAGAAATGCAAGACAGTCCATGGTCACTAGCCGTGTCCTGTTAATGAGAAAAACAATTTATACTCAACATATTTTTATGAAAGTGGTCCCATTGTTGAGGTTTTATCAGATCAGCTATTACAAAAATACTTTTAGAAAATTATTAATATTTGAATGTCTTGAATTTTGCTTTCAGACTTCAAAGACTATTTGTCTCAACATTTACAGACTTAAGATGAAAGCAAAATGGGAATTGTAAGTTAAAACCACATCCTTACAAGTTACTTGTTTCAGGAATTACCATCTATGATCCCAAGTGATCCTGCCTTGCACTTGTGTCTCTCAGCTATTTGTATGCAATATGCATCTGCCTGTCAACTGACAATTGTGCCAACTCAGATGACACTTCCAAGCAGAGATTTCATGTGTCATTCTTCGCTACATAAACTGAACTTTGTAGAGATCAGCCGTCTTCCATAATATCTCCTGCTCTTTCCTCAGGCTCTACTGTGACAGTAACACCTTTTATAATGTCCCATGAAAATTAACTGGCTGATGTTTTCTGCAGCATGTGAGAAACATGTAAGCTAAATCACTGAAAAACCATATGCAACACCAAATGGAATGAGCTTCAAAGTTGCAATAAAATCTTAAAAAACCTATGAACAGCAACAACAAAGGCTTCCTGAGCATAAAAAAGTTGTAATATTTCTCTATATACGCTGCAGCTATGTCCCCTACCCAGAAGTTCATCTCCTTTTTTCTGTTTTGTTTCCTGCTCCTTAACAATACCACCTGCCAAGTTACCGAGTATTTAGAGATCTACAATAAATCCAGTATCTTCTTTAAATTTGTTAACAGATGTTGAATTATTCCAGAATTGACTGATTCTTTGTGGTTTCTTGTAGCAATTAAACGTGTAGCAGTTCTCTGAAATATTGAAGGATCTATTTTTTCATTTGCATAATTGTTTATTCTAGTTAGACAGTAGTCTAAAATCAAATCTTACAAAAAGCAGTGCAACAGAAATAAAAGAGTAATAAATAAGTATCTGTACAGATGAAGAGATACTGGTTAAGCCTATTTATGTACTACCTAAAACTCAAATGAATCTCTGAATAGAGATTGCAGAAGATGAAGTTTTTAAGAGTCTCAGTTGGACTTATCTCCAAGTTACATATGCAGTCTCTAATTGGAGAAGTAATGGCAAGGAAGCAGAGAGTTCTTAATGTCTGATTCAGAGAAAAAGAAATCCTAGCTATTCTTCAGAAGATCAAACTATGTCTCCTCATGCTTCAAAGTCTTCCAGTCCTTTTTCAACAGCATCTACTTCCTTCACTGGATCCACTGGGCCATGAATTCCTACAGTATCCTCATTGCCTAGAGAGACAAAGGTTACTGCCTTTCCATAACGATATCTATTTCTGCTGAAAAACAAAAAAACAACAAACAAAACAACAACAACAACAACAACAAAACAAAACAAAACAAAACAAAAAACAACCTTACTTTGAATGTTATTAGATTCCCTTTACTACCCTCCAGACTTTAAGCTCTACAGGAAAGTAAGAGTTCCTGGAAATTCAATAATTGAATTAATAAAAAATACAAATAGGGCTTATAAAATCGCACACTTTGTATTTAGTTTAACCAGACATACTATTACTTTTTGATAAAATAAGTAAACAGTGCTAGTCCTGGGTTACCAGAATATTCTGTTGGTTTCTACGGTTCCAAAATAACCTTGAAACTGAGTTGAACTGGACATTTGCAGTTTGGCCTCAGGACAGAGGTAACCTTCCATAGCAAACAGTCTTCACAGCAGATATCATAGACTGTTGGAAAATATGAACTGCAGAAAAAAGCACACTGGCAGCTTACCCTCCTGCTGTGCTGATCTTCGGTCCTTTCACATGTTCAGTTAGTCGGCACAGGAACTAAATAGACTTTTAATATGCAATAGTTGACGTAACAGTCAAGATGAATGTACCATGGGGCTCATTTAGAACTATTGCTCTTATCTTTGTTTTAGGCTTTCCTCTTCTCTAACTTAAGAACAAAGTGAATCCTTCCTGAAGGGACCACATGAGCAAAATACTTCCTGTGCACAAACACACCACTGCTTTACATTGCCAAAGTATTGTTCAAATACCAGACAGGTAAACTTTACTACTGGCATAAGTGCCAGGTTCAACTTCAAAATAAACACTAAAAATCAAGCTCTTTTGTCCATCTTCCTCTGATATTCTGTCTCTAGCAAACCACTTCATATCTCATTGTAAAAAGTTTGGAATACGCTAGAATGTAGGGGGGTTTATGAAGCATCAAATGAAAAATACCACCTATCCCAGCTTTAATTGCATCCCCTTTATTGCAGGGTACTGTATTTCTGAAATTAGCCATCATCCTAATTCAATGCAGCCAAGACAGTTAAGACTATACCATGTCCTCTACAGGATCTAACGGTGCTGATAAGCTGTACATCTCACTGCTATCTTGTTATAATGTCCTCTTGTGCTGTTTAATTTGAATTCACAATCTCTTGTTCAGTCAAATTATCTTAGCTGTTAAAAGTTCTTTGACTAGCTGATATAATACCTACAATAACAATTGATCTGGAAGTTGAAAAATCATGCAACTTTTTGTAATAATATCTTTCCTCTTTTTTTTTTTTTTGTTTTTTTCTTTATAAGCCCACCAGCTCTTATACCATAACAAAATCATTACTTGTTACTCACTATAGCATATCTAATTTTAGATTACAAACTGCTTGGGGCAAGTGTCATGTCTCTTTTGTGTTGTGCAAACAGGATGGTGAACATTGCATAACCTAAACAACAACATGGGACTGGATCATACCCTTAAGTCATATGCACAGACAGCCTTCTTTACAGAGACTGTCTTGTATCCCAGTCTGGGAGAAAGGGATATGCCAGCTGGTTCCTCAGTGTTGCCCTATAACAACGAAACCCTACTTGAGATCACAAAAGAACTAGCTGTAGGGTTGACTGAAAAGTGGCCAGATGAAAGGAGTTCAAAAGGATAGATAATCTATTTTAATAGCTAAAAGCAGATTATCAATAAATTCTACTCTAAAGGAAAGCCCTGAGCAAAAGTCATTAGGCCACAAAATTGTAGCATAGAACAGTTATCATTATTTATTTTCTAATTATAATAATAAAAGGAAGATACTATATTTGACTATGTTAGGATTAGCTATCTATTTCAATGGATTCACACCAGATTTATGTTGGAGACAATGAGGGGAAAAATTGTTCTAATTCATTCTCTCAAGTTTCTATCAAAGTCACTTGGAATAGTTTCTGTCTTGCCCTCTATTTTAAAGACACCACAATATAAAGTTTTCTTTTCTGCCAGCCTGCCAAGATCTTGAAATTTTAAACTAGATCCTCTTATTTAATAACAAGAGCATACATTTTAACACTTATCTGAAGGCAACTACAAACATTCTCACTGACAACAAATCCTCCAATCAAATTGCCAGATTTGATCCAGTCACTAAAGAAACAAATATCATCAGAGGTCTTCAGCTTTATGTCTACAGGTTATTTGGTCTGCCCAAGCCTTCCTTAACACTATTTCTTGCACAATCCAAGTAAAACCGATACTTGAGCATTTCAACTAAACCAGATAAGAGAAACGAAAAGAGCTCTAGTCACTGTACAAAGCAGTAATAACTTTCCCATAGATATCTGTTATTCAAAATCATCCCAGAAATAAAAATAATTTTGCAAGATGACAACTACACTTCATTTTCTTTCTGTGAGCCTTGCAAAAAATTTTTATCAGTGTAAAAATAGAGAGAAAGATATAAAACAATTCTTTAATAATAGACTATTCTTATATTACTTGTTGAAATTTTGAGTAGGAACCAGAAAACTTAAATGCATTTCTTCTCATTCCAAATGATATTTTTTAAATTATTAATATATAGCTGTCAAATGTCACCTTATGTTTCAAACTTCAAAGAGCAGGACTTAGACCTGCCACTTTTATTAATCTTCATTGCATAGCTTCTGGACAGGACTGCATGTTACAATCTTAGTAATCAAGCTTTTCAGTATCATAAAGGTAATTTATATTCATTTCAATCTATCTTATCTTCAAACCAGTGACCTTTCCATCCACTATTTACCACTAGGCTAGACCAGCATTTTCAGTATTTTGATGTTTTATCAATTATTTGGAGGTTCTGCTTTAGTTTTGGATATCCACAGGCTCTCAAAGTACTGCAAACTGTTTGTAATATATTAGTAGAAATTGACATAAGCAACAAATATTTATTTCATGTAACTTATATGAATTAACCTGTAAGAATATAAATGGTAGATCTCAAGTCCTCTTTGAAAATATGCACTTCTGTATATACAGCTTTTTAAACTTTTCTGAGATTATACTCATGTGCAGTGTTGAATTAGTGTCCAAAGCATCCAAATGATAATTCCAAATTCTCAGATATTCTCAGAAAGATAGAGAAGGACAAAAAGATAGAGAAGAAATGAACAACATTTGACAATATTAAATTACCAGCAATATTTATAATAGTGTATTTTCACTTTACATTCAAAATACAGAGATGTAATTTTAAAAAGTTGTGTAATAAATAGAAGAATTTGACTGATTTTAAAATTATGGTTAAAAGTACTATAGGAAAAAAAAAAGTTTTACTGGCAATTTTCAAATTTATGCTTCAAAATTGTTGTCTCATTGTTTAATCTAATAGACATTTTAGCCAGAATTTTTATAAAAGAGCTGTATTCTTAATATTAGGAAACAGGTTTGTAATCTTTTGCTGTAAAAATAAGTATTAGCTTCCATCCTTGATGAGTTAGAATGAAAGATTAATAGGTCTATTCTCATGAATTATCTTTTAATCACAGTGGTTGTATCAAGTATTGTATTACATTTTAATTACATTATTTTGATGCATGTTGCAACAGATAAAAAAGAGCTATTTATTTTTTATGGATATTTTACTATCTTAGAGTAGATATCCTGAATATCAACTTACATTTATGTAATTTTTTCAGTTAGAAGCTTTACAAGATGTGATGGACACGAAAGAATCACGTGATAAATTATGACAAACAGAAGAAGCTTAAGATCAGTTGCTCTTGTTCAACAGTCATTAATTGTGACTCCAAATAATTTGTCAACAGTAAGAGAAAATAGCCCATTTCAGTATGATTTTTCTGGTAAGAAGCAGACAAATGCAATCTATTCTGTTATATCTCATTATGTTTCTTCTTCTCTAAAAAAAAAAAAAGAAAATAAAAATTACATCACCACTGCCCTATGTGTCCATTTTTATGGACACATTAGGTTAAAAGGATCTAGCAAAAGTAACAGTAAGGCTATGGCACATTCTTCAAAGATGAAATAGCGTAATACAAAACTGAAGTAATTATGGTGACTAAACCAAATTAGAAAGCAATAAGTATCATCCTGTACTGCATTTTATAGGAGGATACCTTCCAGATATGCCATTCACCTGTTTTATGAGTTGCACTAAATTATTCTGAAGATCTTGCCTCTCGGCCATTATGTATGTTTACAGTAATGATGTGCATTGTCGAGTACCCAGCAGAGGCTTAAATCAGCTGATTTTACTTTCTGTGCCAATGCCTACTAGTGATAAAAGGATGTTTACCTTTTCTGTTTTGAATTGCTCTGTTAGAAGCCAGAGAGCTCACTGTTAAGCCACTACAGATTTCCTTTCTGTCTTTGGACCTGCTCATACAGCGTGGCATTCCCATTTCGTATCTCAGATAGCACTGGTTTTTCTTATTTCTAGAAAACCTTCATTCTGCTCATTTGTGAATAGTTGCTTTCTCTACCCATAAGGCTTTTTAATGTTTGTCTGAGTTTGTTTATGTACTTTATTAAAAATACATGATTGAAAAGAGACTCTTTTAATAGATATGCAAATTGATGTTGTACAGCATTTTAGCACTTTATTGAGTCCCTTGAAGTAGTAAAAGTTCAACGCAGACTGTAGCTGTCAGTTCAGCTAAATGCTTCTGCTTTTCCTGTGCAGTGAAAAAGAACCCTTTTCTTCTCTTTTCTTTATTTTTTTTTTCGTTATTTTTCTACTTACAATATTATCAACTAGTTTCTTATTCACAGATACTACCCTACGTGACTTTCAGCAATGATAGCTGTCAACAAGGTGATAGGAGTAGGGAACATGTCACAAAGGTGTAGTAAGAATAGTCACACAGCATAGATCCATGAGCAAGAAAACTCAGAGGTAACGAAAAGATGGGATTTATGCCTTGTTGTTGTGACTGAACTTGTCATCCAAAGTTTACCAAACCATCAAATTACAATCACTCTAACTCTCAAATTTTTCACATTATGATGGTGATTTGAAAGATTTTTGTTGCTCAAAGGGTACAGTGTTCTCTATAGAGGAAAAACGAAAAACAATCACAGGACTCTATTTTAGACCTCCCCAAGAACAATTGTCACTAAAAAGTGGAAGACCCACACGTCACAAGAGACTTCCTCATGAAGAAATAGTCATCTACTTAGCAGTAGAAGGGACTAGGCAACCTGTATCTCATAAGCTAATTGCAGTCTTAAATTTTACTCAATTACATTAGCAACACAAGCGTTAAATTCACATCCTTAAGGTTTTGGATTATATTATTATTATTATTATTACAATTATCGTTATCATTATCATCATCATCATTATTACTTTTTGTTGTTGTTCTTTCACTTTGGGGTTTCTTTAGTGTCTTTTTTTTTTTTTTTTATGTAGACCAATAAATGAGTTTTGAAGTAAAATTTGACCCTCAGAATAAAGAACAGCTTCCCATCTATGCACTTCATCTTACTCCTTTCTCCGTTAAGAAACCACCTTTTCCTTTTCTGCTTTCTTTGTTATGTTGGTATGACAAGAGATATTACAATCAGTTCAATATGCCTTTAGAAATTAGCCATGAAGTATGATTTTCTTGCCCCTAGCTGGTTTATGACCTACTGAAAAGGAAAACAAATTCATTCTTAAGCAAAAGATTATAATTGATATTTCTTTGACTTGTGATAGAAATATAATTGGTTCAGGTATCATAAAAGTAAGAATAAAGCAGAAACATTGCTCTGAAATATTGCAGAACCAGAGCTTATTCCTGTAAAGATAATTTCTAGAGGATGTATCTTGTTTCATTTTTTATAAGATTCAGGGATACACAAAGTGATGGGCAAAACCAGTGTCATTTAAGAAATTATGGAATAATAACATAAATACCAGTAGGGATAGTAATGGAAGACTAAAAAAAAACAGTCTTCTTTAAAAACAAGAAGCCTTATTCTTAGCCTCTGTGAAATACAGCAAGCTATTTAATCTGTAGAGTGTTGTACCTGGATTTCACCCAAACAGTTTAGCGCTGCTATGCTTGAAGTACAGATGTAGTAAAAGCACATTGTTGCTAATGCATCACTTACGTTCAGTGAAATATTTATTGATAGGCAGGAAGATGAATTAGAACCTTTAGACTGTATTAAAATGTACAGGAAAAAGAAGAAATGTATTACTTGCATGTAATTTTTAAAGCGTTACTACTAAAGCTGAGGCCAAATTGCAGCAGCGTAAATGGGAACAGAAATATTTTTAAGTCTTCCTTAGTTAAAGAACTCCAATACACATATTTTTCTGAAAGAATATAATCAAATGTACTTGAGGCAGCATTTCACATGTAAGTAACCTACATGCAGCATATGTACATAATCAGCAAGAAAAACTTTTAGTCTTTTAAGACTCCTGTAGTTCCATTAAATTTTCTGATGGCTGGACTACAGAATTTAATAATTTTACATTTCTTTTGAGTAGGTACATTAGAAGCATAGAGCTAAAGTAGAATTTGGGTCATGCAACACCATTGTAAGAAAATGTTAGATGACTTTAGTATTTCAATGTCCAGATGAAAAACAAGACTAGCATGTGTTATATCCATATTTCATACAACTTATAGAAAATAATATTTATGGATATTTTCTATCTGTTTGTCAAAGTACTACTCTGTTTAGTAATGTTTGAAGAATAGTGTGGAATCTGCATCCAAAAGCTAGACAAATGCCGTATTTGCTGCACAAGTGAATACAGCTCGATTACAGAGAACTTTGTAAGGTTACAGCTAATTTGACCTTTACATATAACCTCTAGAAATCCCAATAAATGCATTTTCTCTTCACAATATATAAATTAGACCATTATTGCTTTCAAATAAGCTGTGCTTTCCCCCTCTTTTCTCTCTCTTCCCCCACCAATTAGGTCACTGTGTTCAGTCTTGAGGAAAAAAAGGCAATGCAGAAAGAACCTTGCCAGTAGTGCCGATGGAGACTTTCTACTGTGCCTTTTGCAATCGGACTTGCCTATCTCACATTGGCCTTTTTAGCCACCAGAATGCTTGTAGCAAGCATGGATAGAGCCCTTGCAAATCTTCGTTCGCAAAGCCTAGCCATGATGATGACATCACTGTGTATAAATTCATCCTTTTTTTCTTAGCATTTTGTATTCTTTTTTTTCTGACAAGACTTCATAGTTTACAGGATTATTTGTATCTGAGTCCTACCACCTAAATTTGAGTGAACAGATAACTGGAACTCATCTAACTCTGTAAATGACCTATTCCTTAGGTACATCCCTGTTTAGTTATAATGTTGCTTGGGTGTCTAATTTTGTCAATGCACCATGCAATTACTCATTCTGGTACTGTGGATTTAGTGTTCTGCTGCAGTTCACATTTATGAGGATAGTTGACTGAATTCCATGTCAGATCATGTCAGGAGTACACAACTATTGTGATATTAGTGTTACTTTTCTGCAGAGTGATCAAGGTCATGACTGTTGACTTGTCAGCAGTTTGAAGCCTTAAGCTTATGGCAGCCTCAGAATAGATGGTGCTAAGTCCCATCTCCCAACATCACCACCATTCCCCATCCTCTATTCTCCCATTTCCCCACAAAGTATTTTTTTCAGGTTATAAAAGCATGTTTATCAGCAACTAGTTGAGTCTGGAAACAGTGAACATTGTGCTGTCATCCCTGGGAGCCAGGTCTGGATCAGAAAATGCTATGCTGGTGAAGATGTCTAAGAGGCCCTGTCCACCAGTCTGTGTTAAAGTTTTGTCATCTGTGTAACTCCTCCATTTCACACACACAAAAACTTTATAAATTAATTTATATGCCTCAAAGACTAAACAGGAATCCTAGCAAAACCTAAGATAACAGCATTTTATGTCCTTATAATTTGTGCTTGTTTGGCTTGATGCCTAAAATCCTGCAAAACAGACACTCTACACAAGGTTAATGGAGATAAGATATTACCTTTAATATGATCCGG
>JAWWEW010000001.1:63037727-63052806 GCA_035583185.1 Anabacerthia variegaticeps
TTTCCTGAATTAGCTTAAATTAGTTTGGGTAGGGGAGCCTCATACATATTCACAAATACCCTATTTTCCAGTTAGAGTATTTCCAAAGGGACAAAGAAAGGGGCTTAAATACTTGAATATGTAAAGAAAATGTAAGACAGAGTCTTCATCATGTGATGTGTGTTACAGTTAGCAATCTGTGAAAGAACAGCAGTACAAAAAGGTCCTTGCCCAACTACTTTTCCTTTACAAAGGGGAAGAGAGAAGGGAAAGTGCTCTAAAAAAGTCATTCCTACTGGCTAGGAAAAAATGGGGGAGATGGCCCTAAAGAACTGAGGGTAAGCTGCTACAAACAGGAGATGAAAAAAAAATCTATGAAGCTTCACCAACAAAAAGTTTTAGCTGGGAGCATATGCCAATTTACAAAATTCAGAAACAGAAGTAAAAGATTATAAATTTAAATAACAACTGAATGTTGTAGCTCAGTGACTAAAAACAACCTAATGACTTTTATCTCTTCTAGATTTAAGCTTGACTTTTCATTACTCCACTTCTGAAGGAAAAAAAAAAAAAGGTCACCGTGTTACCAGGTAAAAAAAAAATAAACTAAGAGACAATATGGAAGATAAAATAGATAAAATATGAGGAAGGGCATTACATTCACAATCGGGTGATTTTTTTTCCTTAGTTCTGCCCAGAATAACTCTAAGGAAGCTGAACCTCAGTGTTTTGTTAACACATTATACTCTAAAGAAATGATCTAGCCTACAGTTTGGATGGTCACATCTGCTTCCTCAGCCTGCACACAAACATAGTTTGACAAGAAATTTTCGGTAAAGAAACTTGAGAAAGGAACTTTATGCTAATTTTATTGAAACCAGATCACTAGCAGTTTTAATGAGAATTATTCTCTCAGCATCCAGAACACCTCACCACCTCATTGGTAAGGTTTTTTTGACTTTAGCAAGAACCTTGAAGATTGTATACCATTGTAAACTTTCATTTTTAAAGTTTAAACAACATCAAATTATTTTAGTATTATTTTCAACTGTTACTGGTTTTATACACAGAACTAAGCTCTACGCATGTTAGAGCACATGGGTAATGTGCTTTAGGTGAGTCTGCATGAGCAGTGGATTGGACATGGTGACCTCCAGATGTCCCTTCCAATCTCAATCACTGTCATCTCTAGGACTTTCCCTCTGGAGACAAGGGGTATATCCTTCTCCCTTGACAGCCATCAGAGGAGACAAGTAGCACTCTGTTAATACTTAAGAGGTCACCAGGGCTCTACCACCTGCATTGCCATTGCCAGGTGCTTGTGCACAGGGCCACCTGTTTCTCATCAGAGGACCTGATAAGCCTGAGGTTTAAACCCCCTGCTGGGCCAGAGGATGTCTTGCAAAGCAGGCTTTCTCTCTTTGGGATACTTGTCTCCCCAGCTGGATGCACAATGGTGGGTCGGTTCTGGAAAGTGTCTGAAAGTCAGGGAGTAACTGCGGCCCTCCCTAAACTGGATCTCCTTCCATTTTGTCCAGGACTTCTGCTGGCACGCAGGTAGGACATGCAGGCTCCAGCAGAATCGTGGTCTTGGTTCTCACTCTTTGGCTTGGTGCAGAACAGCACTGAGTAAAGGCAGCCTCTTCCAATGTCTGCCCTGTCTCTCCTGTCTGCCCAACTGTGAATAGCTTTGGGTCCCACACAAGGGCTGTCCAGGGGCTCTCCCAGGGCTATGTGTGCAAGGAGCGTATTGAGGCCATCCAGCACTAGTCTCGTGGTGACTTCCTGGTGTCCTTTAGGTACCCTGTGCTAAACCAGGTCACTGGGAGACATGGTGGGCACACAGGGGGGTCTTGGGCACTCCAGGTGTCTTACCCAATTCAAGTTAAGCACTGGGGAAGTGTGAAGGAGAGCCAGGCTTTCCCTTCTGCTCTCCCTCCCTCCTGCCAATGGCAATGGCTGGCAGGCAAGAGGGGTCTTTCTCCGCTCTTCTGGCTACATGTTTCCTGGGTCACAAAACCTATCACAGGGGATAATCCATATGCTTTGGCTTAATCTCTCGTAGGAAAGCAGAACTCCAAACTGCAAGCATCCTGGATTTTCAGTAGCAATCCAGAAGGAGATTGAGTTTCAAGCAAAGCACAGTTTTCAAAAAGCAATGGAGGAATGGGAGTTCAGAAGCAGTGTTTGACAGCCTGTTTTGAAGGAGAAGCCTAGACAGACTGTTTCCAGGAAGAAGGCAGTGGAAAATCAGCAGTATGTAACTTTGGCTAGTCTCACCATCATGAGAAGTCACACATAAATGCAGAGGTACAGACACCCCTGAACAAAAATGTTTGTGATGACTTAAAAAGGGATCAGTCATAAAGTATCTAAAATCATATTTTCCTTATAAGCCATTGTAAAGGGATATAAACATGCGGGCACTGACACAGAAGATAAACCGAAAGCAACAAGGAGAGACAAGGCACATTTCTCTTTGGTTTGTTCCTACAAGGTTTTCCAAGACATGGACAGTTGCTCAGCATTGACACTAACCTGGCTGCCCCTAGTTACCAAGTCTGAAGTGAGCTGTCCCTATGGTTTGCTCTGGTCCAAAAATAGCCCAGCTCCTTCACTCTCAGAGCCAGACATGTACCAAATCAGCTCTGTGGAAGGGATCCTGGTGCAAAGCAACCAGCCAAGGACCACGTCCTGCATTTGGTGCAGGCAAACAAAGAATCTTAAGAGCATGGAGGTGGCTTTTTGGTGGAAAGGTGCCCAGGAGAGGGCCCAGAGCAGATTTTGCAGCAAGGCTACAACTTGCATGTTGAGAAGATGAAGGCAGGTTCTCCACAGCAGTGCATGTTAGAAGCATGACAGGCAGTGCATCTCTCCTCAAACAAGACAAGTTCACACTAGAGAGAAACAGCAATGATTTTCCCCATGGAGATAGTGCAGAGAGGATCAGAGTTCTCAGAGAGGCTGTGTTGTCGCATCCCTGGGGCCTCTCAGGACCAGTCTAGGGACCCCTGAACCACAATGTCACACCTTCTGGATTATGTTGCTTTAAGCAGATTGCTTCTGCTTCTGGAATGCCTGGACTGGGGACATCCTGGCATCCTCTCCAAACTGAATTTTCTCATGAGCCCATGACTTTCTTTTACTCTTTCCATGCTGCTTCCTCCCCCATCCAGACAGACCCATCCTATTCTCCCATCTTTGGATCTTTCCCCAGACATCCTAAGATGAGTCTCACACATTTCCACAGTCCCCTTGTAATGATTGAACACTCTTAAGTGCTCTTTCCTTTCATCCTGAAACGGCTTCTCCAGTGATGGAGGCACTGACCCCCTGCAGCATTTCTGTGACACAGCTCAGTTCTGCAAAGAACTGAATGGTGGACAGTTCAGCAAAGGAACGTGCAAAGGCCTGCACCTGGGGAAAGTAGATTTGCAAAATTCACTTGGCAGGAGTAAACAACAGAGAGCAAGTTGAACCTGTGCCAGCACTGTGCCCTTGTGGCAAAGAAGGCCACCACTATTCTGGGCTGCATAAGCAGGAGTCCTGAGAGCAGGTCAAGGGAAATGATCCTTCCCTTCTCAACAATGCTAACGCCACCATTGGAGTACAGTGTTCATTTCTGGACTGCAAGAGTATCAGTAGAAATAGAATTGCGAGACCAGCAAAGAAACACATAGATGATAAAGGAGTTGGAACTTCTCCCATAGGAGGAAAGGGTGAGAGAGCTGGGACTGTTCAGACTACAGAAGAGAAGGCTCAGGACAGAACTCATCAATGTGTAGAAATAGCTGAAGAGAATCTGTAAAAAAAGACAGAGACGGACTTTTCCAAGAGGCATCTCTTGATGACAGGACCTGAGGCAGTGAGCACAAACTAAAACACAGGAGGTTCATGCTGAACAGATGAAAAACTTTTTCATGGTGATAAGTGACCAAGAACTGGCATAAGTTTCCTAGAGATGTTGTAGAGTCAATGCCCTTGGAGATACTAAGATGTTCTCTGGACATGGTCCTGGGTAACTGGTTCTGTGTAGCCCTCTTTGAACAAAGGGCCACCTCCAAAGAATTCTTTGAACCTCAACCATTCTGTGAGTTAGTGGACTGTTTTATTTTAGATTAATTCAGTAGTCTGACTTCTTTATTTTTTTTCTTTTTCTACTTTACTTGACAATTATTAATGAACCATAACCTGTTTACCTGATTATTTTTGCTTCACTTCCATTAAGATGACTACACACATGCATGAATATACTCACTTCCCTGCAGATATGCTGCTAATGGTCTTCTGCAATATTGTCTTTTAGCAATATAATTTATATTTTTTTTTTAGAAATTTCATAAGAGCACAAGTAGAAATAGAAATATTTTATGCTTTATTACAGATATGTTTCTACTTTTCCAGATCTTTTCTCATGTGACATGCCATTAAAACTACTATCAGAAAAATTACTATTACACGGCACCCTATGTAAATTATAGAAATTAATGCATGATTCAGTAACTAAATATACAGAGCACATATGCAGACTTCACACCTTCAGTTTTCCCCAGACGTATCATCAGACTGAGGTGTTTTACAGAATACAGAGAAGATCAACAAATCGCAGGTGTTTTCCTTTCTCCTTCTGTTGGTTTACAAATCCAGCTTTAAACACTGAGTTTAGCATGTAAATAAGACATTGACTGGAGTGTATATTTTAACTTGCTTTTATATTTTCTGTTCAAATGCAAAAATTGTCCTTTTGCTGGGTGTTACAAACCTTTGCTTTTAAGATTGTACTTAGCATTTATAGTGGGGAAAGGGCAAAGTTGTTGATTTCATTTTTCCTGTTATTAAAAAAAAAAAAAGGGAAGACAACCAGAATATAAAAGTTCTTGTTCATTTAAAAATCCTTTTTGTAACATAGCCCATGACCATTTGCATGTTTTGTTTATATTTCTGTTTGTTTTGTCAGCTCTACATAATTCCAACAAACATAAGCTTGTTTCAGCACTTTGTGAATTCACAGTAAAATTTAATTGCATGTGTCAGTTCATACAAATCTCAGTATGCACAGTGATTGCAACAAAAGGAGTTGATATAAAAGACAGTGATAGGAAGGTAAGAGAATATATGAAGAATGGGAATGTGAATATTAGCTATAGGCAATCCATGCTAAATTTTGAGCTGCATAACAGATCTGATTTCTCTTTTCTGAGTACTATAGAGAAACACAGTGAAGGATAAAGAGAGGATACTGAGGTGAGAAGTAAGGAAAGTTCATAGAGGTTTAATATTAAGAAGCTTCAAAATCAGCACTGGTACTAGAGTGGGTATAAATATGCAGTAGGGTGTCACCTGTGTAGGAGACTAAATGGTGTGCTGGAAAAAAGGAAAGGAAAAAGTCACAACAATATAGGAGAAAATAAAATATTTAAAATATGACACAGGGAGAAGAATATAAGCAACTTTACATGTTCTCAGTGCTATCCTTAGTTATTTTCAGGTGCTCATAAAAACAAACAAGACGCATCTTAGAAATTAAAGATTGGAAAGAGGAAAACATGGAAAGAAGTGAATGAAGAGTAAAGCTTTTTTCTTCTTCAGTCTATTCAGAATCTTCATATGATTCATATTTCATATAACCTTCATATTTCTTTTGTATGAAAAAGATGTTGGAAGACAGACATTTGTCTAATCTGCTTAAAAGTACTTTCAGTGACTGAAGTTTGATGGGTTTCTTTCACAAACTTTCTAGTTCTTCATTACCCTTCCTTCCAAAAGTGTTTTCTATTATGTCTTATACTAGACAATGAATCTTTTTTCTTTCAGTTTAAGCCATTACTTCTTTTCTGATACAGAGAGTATATTAATCCTTTCTTTGAAATAGTATTTTATTTTCTTGAAATCTATTAACACATCCTTCCTAAATCTTCTCTTTATTCTATCTTTTCTTAAAGGTTATAATATCAAGACCTTGAATCAGTATTTCTGCTGCAGTTAGCACTCTCACCAGTTGGTATCTACTCTTTATAAAGCCTGGTAGAGGAAAATTTCACATAGCATGCAAGTATATATGTGAATACTGAATTTGTTAGAAGGATATCTGTATGCCTCTTGTAGCCCACAACAAATGCTTTATTGAAATGTCTACTTTAATTTTTCTTTTACATTTTAACAATACTGTGATGTTGTTGCCACAGAATCCTTGAGGTCCTTGTTGTTGGCTTATGTTGACCTTGACAACCTCTCTAACTTGGAGACCTGCAGAACTTTTACCTAGACAGTTGTTCCCTAACTTGTACATGTGCAACTTATTATTTCTGCCTGAGTATCTTAACAGTTGTCCCTGCTGAATTATTTCCTATTTATTTCAAATCTACTTCAAATTTGTCAAGATTATTTTAAATTCTATTCCTGTCTTCCGAGACACTTGCATGCTTTCCTGAGCCTGGTATTTTATGTATATATTTTCTATTCCAGTATTCAGGCTATTCATACTGAAGATCCATCATGGCATCTTCAAATTACTGAAGCAGTCTTCTCAAGATCAGTAAACAGAACTGCAAAAGAAAACTAAAGAAACATGGTATACAAAACAAGTGTATCACTGGGAAAAAAAGAAAACTATCAGAAAAAGAATCAAAACAAGCCTGCATATGGGCTGTGCTGCATGAAAAGTGTGTCTGGACAGTTCTATCATTAAACAAGATGATCTTAAGTAATAGTATCTTTTTTGTTTGTTTGTTTTCATAGCTAATACATCCATAAAATCATCTTCAGACATCAGACATCTTCAACAAGAAAAACAACTTTCTTCTTGTCCCGAAGATTTTAGTTTATCTGAGTGTATATATAGATTCTTGCATGTATTGCAAAATTTTGTATAAATAAAAAGGACAGTTCATCAGCTGCCATAGAAATCTATGTTCCTTTTTACCTAAGCATCCAATTCTGCTTGTCTTTCGCTTGTTTCAACCTCCATGGCAAACAGACATCAAGATGTTACTTCTAGCTAAAATGACAGCAACAAGAAGAAATATGGCAGTATTACTTTTCTGTTTTCATTTCGATTCTAATCCTCTTCCTTTCCAAATTTCACAGTATTAACATAGTTGTAGTAGAGGATGACTGTCATGTCACAAAATAAATAGAAATCTATAGTGCAGTCAAACATCAGTACTCAAACTCTTCTTTTCCATGTTCACATCACAGGATGTAGATCTGTGAGTCCCCTCAGCTGAAGAATAATTGACCACAGTCTTTAGGTAACACTTAATTTTCCTCTCCAAAGAACGATCACAGATGACTTATTTCATATTAGCATTATATTGTGATTATATCAGTAACAGGTATAGCCACAAGGTGTGTGTAAAAATGTGTCCTAATGCTCTTAACTGCATGCTACCTCCTTAGTGCAGCCACTTCATGCTGGCTAATTGCTTCTTTTATACGGTCCAGATTTAACAGAAGCAAGTTTGCATAAAAATCATCATCCACATTCATGAGTCATTAGTCACCTTATTTTCTTTCTCTGTATATTTGACTGTCATGTAACAGCCCTGCTCTAAATCTTATATATTTTGCTTCTTGTGAGCTGATTTAATCTCTGCTTGTAGTAGCAAGAAATTTAAGATACCTTTAGTTTATTTTGGGTTTTAAATTGTGTATTGTAGTTTTCTAAATTAAAAACATACACAAAAATCATACCCATCAAAAAAACCCAACCAAACAAAAATACCCCAACAAAATAACTGTTAGGATGATGTTGGGCACAATGCAGTGATAGCCATGACATTTTAGTGGTGAAAACTAAAAAAGTTCAGTGTCAGATTGAAAGGATTACATCCTCATGTTGGTACAGAGGGAGTAAGATAGTATATATTGCACCTATGTGGATTGTGAAAGATTCAAGTTAGAAAAGATAAGAGTCTTTTATGTAATGTAATTTAAGTTAGATAAAATTCAACCATCAGGGAAAAATTCTCACTCTCACTTGCAAACTGTGGATGGGCAACTGTTTGAATTAACTTTTTATGTTTATTTATGAGCTTCTGTCCCTTTGTCTACTAAATATTCTAAAAATTATGTATTTCTACTTTACACATTCTACCTGCTCCATGATGTATTCAATATATCCAATTAATAGAATTTCAGTTCTGGTAGAACAAATCATACACATCAGTAATTATGATTAATGCACATGGGATACAAATTCTAGTCACACCAATGGTAGTAAAGACTATTAAACATATAGGGGATGTACTCGTTTTGTTAAGGTTACTTTAAAAATGTCAGCATTTTGACCTGGAAGGACAGAGCATTATCATCTGTTATTTTTGTTTAGTACTTTCCCCAATTAATGTCTGTATGCATAGCTGTGTATGTGCCAACATGCCTGTATGCAATGATGTGTGCATATGCATCCATGTCAGCTTGGCCGAAGCAAAATAGTACCCTTTCCCCTTTATAGAAAGAAAATATAAAATAATCTAGATCATAAATTCACTGTCTTTCAGTGAAGTATAGATTTGCCATTTGAGCATGTATTCCTGTTTAATTTTTGAGTTTATGCATTGTATTTCGTTGTGTAAAAGAGAAACTAAACATAGTAAAGTTCAAAAGTGAGCATAAGACAGTTATGAAATCTATTTTTCATCTATAAAAACGATGTTCAAAAAAAGCAAGATCCTAATAATGTTGTCAAATTAGTTCACTTTATAATGAATAAATGATATTTTTAAGTATATTTGATTCATAATTTGAGAATTATATAATTTTGCTCAGATACTCTATACTGCCCAAAAGTGGACTTAGGTGAATGAGGTGTAATGGTGAGTAACATGATCCATCCCAGTCTTTAACTGATGTTGAAAAACTTCTGTCACCAATCAGTACTTGGCCTAAATTCCATAGGTACCTCATTGCTTAACTTCAAAAGGTGTCAGGGCACACAGGATACACATCTGTATCCTAAAGTGTCACATCTTAGTTTTGATGTGCTAAATGCCTCAGCACTGTCTTGCCTGACTTGGATCTAGAAATGAGGCCACAAGAGTACTGTGGAAGTCTTGTTGTCAGTACAAGGAATAAGTACACAGTCAGTCTGCTTGTGATGCACAGGTGAAGAAACCATCTGCTTTTCCTGAATTAGCTTAAATTAGTTTGGGTAGGGGAGCCTCATACATATTCACAAATACCCTATTTTCCAGTTAGAGCATTTCCAAAGTGACAAAGAAAGGGGCTTAAATACTTGAATATGTAAAGATAATGTAAGACAAAGTCATCATATAATGCATGTATCTGAGGCCTTTCATTTGCCACAGTTTCGTAGAAAAGGATGAAATTTCAGAGGAGTGGGAGGTGGAACCTAAAAAATAGGAGGAAACAGGTAATATTTCTACAATAGATTTATTCCTACTTAATTGCTCTTCTTATTCCTAGTTCTTTTCCTTTGAAATTGCTAGCTCTCTTCATGATTTTTTTCCTAGATTTTAACACAATATTAGCTTCAGTCATCCTAAAATTTTCTTCAGTCATTAATTTGACTTTGGTTTCTAGCACCTATTTTCTAAACAAAAGTAAATTTTACTACACGTAGCAGTAATTCTAATCTTTATTTTTGTTAATATAAGCATATGTTTCCTTCACGTTCCTCCATCCTTAGTATTTCTTTGCCATGAGAACCATTGTATGGAAAATATATGAGTACTTTTTTGACTATGTAGTTTCAGAAGGCAATTTAGATATCTTAAGAAGGTACAATACTTCCCATTTGTCTTCTGATGTATTTTACTGATTTCACATTTTATGGTTATTTTAATTTTTCTGATTGTCTTCTTTTTCTCGTAATACTGTTTTGATGTCCTCTATATTTTCCTTCATATGTCCATTTAATCTCCAATAATTAATGAAAATAATCATAGCTCTCTAGACACTGATTTTGGCATGTAGTCTTATTGTTAGCTGTCAGCTTAAAAAATGTAATGCTCCTATGAGGGCAGTTTCAAAAATTCACGGAATTCAATTATTATTCACTTGCACAGAGCAAGAATCACAATGGATTAATACTTTCAAATAGTGGATTTTATATTTTGGCATTAGATCACAGTAAGACTGCAGCTTTTCAAAATCTGGCAAAGTAAAGGAGAGTCACCAGATGGAGTCCTCAGGTAACATACTGAAATCAATGTAGTTTATTAATACAGAAGTGTTTGGGTAGGCTGTGTATTAATCTCAAGCTTCAAAAACAAACCAACAATGACTTGCCAGATTTTGGAGTTCACAGTAAAAGAGACCCTGGTAACTGATGAAGTTATTTCACATACTTGCATAGATTTATTTTAAAGGATCTTTGGAAGGCTTATCTACCATGTGCCACTCTGTTCCTCTTTCTTTCCAGCCAAATAGATAGAGTTCAGCCTTTCCATTTAAAAGGAGTCCAGGCCGAATAATTATATACTCCAATTGTTCTCCATCTGCTGCTTGCTTGATCTACAAATGCCTTTTCTTGTACCAGGAAGCAAACAGCAGAATCTCAGCTGTTCAGAATTTCCATCTGGGAAACTGCAAGTTGCTATGATCCAGTACTTGGAAGAAAAACTATTTCTGCATATAGTTAGGTATAGATTGAATCCTATAGGAAGGGCAGATTATTTTAAAAATTAATATTATCTCATTTACACTGAACTAGTACTAATGGGTAAGCAGAAGGAAAAAAATAAAGGAGGTAAGATGCCTACGACACCTTTTTCTAAGCTAGAGCTCTGCAAGTTAGAACATATGCTGTACCCTTGGAAATGTAGATGATAGTCATATCTATATTGTACCAGGGAACTCCAGGAAACATTTCTTAGGATCAGGTCCACATATTTCCTGGGTCTGTGTGCCTCCAAGCTTTTGATATGGGGGATATTTATTAAAACCACAATTCCTAAATTTAAAAGCTATTAGAAGAACAGAAAAAGTTGTTATGTCTAAGGCTTAGAAAAAAAATCATACAAATCTGATTTCTTTTAAATGCATATTTGGCATAATACAAATATCTACCAGCATAAATATAACTTCCCTTTTCTTTACGTTGCAAAAATATGTAATGACAAAATTATCAAAATGTAAATACTTAAATTTGGGTTTAGAATTTAGTCTTTTACACATTTTTTTATTTTTATTTATAATAGAGACTGGGTTTTCCTAGTTGAATTAAATCTTTTCCCCGAATTAAAAGCAAAAAAAAAGGAGTTTTTCAGTCACAACATTGATTTTTTTTTTTTTCTTGCTAGGCAACAACTTTTCAAAATAAATTATTTTCACAACTAAAATTTAATCTTGTTCAAAATAATCAGTGTGTTTTAAAATCTGCTAATTTATCTAATTTATCAGTTTAACATGCTATAATGTAAAAGATTTCAATTATTGCGAGGCATACCAGAGCAAACCCTTCTAGTAACAACATTTTCGGCAAGACAGCAAAATCACACATGGTAAAAAAATCCCACACCTGATATTCCTCATAAGGAAAAAAGGAAAAAAAAAAAGAAAAAAAAGTGGGAAAATCAGAGCAATAACATATATTGTAGATAATAACATCTCCAGTAGATTATATGTTTAATGTCTAATTTTTTTGTCACATTTGCATAGACTATGATACTATAAGACTATCACTGTATTGGGCAAAGGTGCTTACATGCTGGCAGTGGGGGCTGCAGGGTGGCCTCGATGAGGAGTGGCCAGGGCTGTCCCATGCTGGACACAGACACTTCCAGCCAGCTCCAACTGACTCATTGCAGGACCTGGCTAGGTGCCACAGTCAGTGTAGTGGATCCTCTAGGAAAACATATTTGAGAAAGGGTAGAAAGCACTGAACAAAATTAAGGGGATGTAAAAAACCCAAAAAGTATGAGAAAGAGTCACGTGAACATGAAGAAGCACCTGAGATTTTTTCTGGAAGGTACATCAAGGAATAGCCAGAGACATGACAAGAAACAGGCAATTTGGCTTCACAGAGCAAATTGTGCCTAACTAATCTGGTGGCCTCTTATGATGGAATGACTATACTGGTGAAATTGAAGAGCAATTTATGTCTTCTACCTTGATTTCTGTGGCTGGATGGCCACATTCAAAGAGTTTCAGTCATTTGTCCAAAGGAGGATTCAGAAAAAAAAGTGCTGTCTCTCAGGGGTCTGTGCTGTGACTGTTACTGTTCAATATTTATATTGATTACATAGACAGTGGGATTGAGTGCACTTGCAGCAGGTTTGGGGATGACAAGAATTTGAATGGTGTGGTTGATATATTTGAGGGAAGGGATGCTAACCAGTGGGATCTTGAACATGTTGAGAAGTGGGTCAGTGTGAACCTCAAGAAGGGGGTGAAACAGTGGAACAGGTTGCCCAGAAAAATTGTGTATGCCCCATCCCTGGAAGTGTTCAAGGTCAGATTGGAGGGGCTTTTAGCAATCTGACTTAGTGAAAGATGTCCAAAGTAGGGGTATTGGAATTTTTTATTTCCCCAAGTCTGTTTTTCCTGTGATGATAACTGATAAGCAATCTCCCTTTTTTTTTTTTTTTCTATCTTGAGAGTTAAAAGTACTTTCTGAAGTAATTTTCTTAAAAGGTTTTCTTAAAGTATTTAATAGTAAAAACGCCTCTTTTTTTTTTACTTTTTAATTGGGCCAGGATTTGGTCTACATGGAATTTTTGTAGCAGACAGTCTCAGAAGGAATAGCCTGATAAAGCAAATGTAGTGTGGAAAAGCTTGCTTTTAAAAGTTTCTGTAGAAGCTTTTGTGCTATTAAATGTTTTAGTTCAAGCACATGACATGAAGTGTTTATAAGAGCTTTTCTTACAGCTGTTTTGTGTGTGGTTTTTCTCAAAGACATTCTTTACTCATCCTTAAAGTTGTGTGTACAGTTGTCAAAAAAAATTAAATTTGCTTCAAGAGAAAACAAGAAAAAGCAAATGATTAAGATGTTCATAAAAGGTGTTAATACATGGTGAAGGTAGACTAAATATGGTAATTAAAGCATTTTATTAAACTTGTTCTCTATTCAATGCTTTTCAGCTTGTCAGAAGAAATCATTGCTACAGGTGTTTTCATTTTAAGAATGAAACAAAATGCTGAGGGATTAGAGAAAAAAATCCTTGTGGGAATGTATCTTTTAGTTACCGTATTGATGTTACTGTTTGTCTGCTGTGTGATGCAGCAGATTTAAATTTGCTGGCTGTATATTTTTCAGCAATTTATGGAACTAATCACTACAACAGACAGTCTTAAATATATAATACTTTCCTTTCTGTCTTTTTAGAGTAATGTATAGATAGTAAAATCCCTGCTGAGCAATCCCAAACAGAAATATAGAATAAAAACATCAATCATGGCACTATCTGAAACAGTCCTTCACATGTGATAAGTGTTAGAGAACAAAGTATGGTATAAATAAATATGTACAAGAATCATCAACAATAACTACTAAAAGTAACATGGCACTTAATGTTGGTAGACATCCATTCTCACCTATTTGGAACTGCATGCCACTGCTTCAATAGATATAATGAATTAGTTATAAAATCTACCTATTGAGAAATTATTTTTTTATTAAATCCATTAGCTTTTCAAGTTTGGGGTTTTTTTTCAATAATATTTAAAAAAAAAAAAATCCACTACCAGCAAAATAGACATGCTGAGGAATACAAAGCACAGGGCATGAAAAACTCAGGTTCAGTGAGGTTCCAATTTCACAGTGGGTCATGACTGAATCTCACTCTGCCTAGTAACTCTGCAAAGTAACAGATAGCCATGATTTTACTGCAATGCTCAAAGAGACATTAAGTTCCCTTATTCAGAACCATATGAACAATTAGCAAAAAGTCCATCTCCTTCTGTGAAAGAAATAGGTTGACATAATCAAATTCTATTTCTCAGTCTGTGGTCAAGGAAGTACCACACAATTATTTGGATCCTGTGTTTTTTATTGAAACTGTCACTTTCCTTTAATGTTCATCACATCTAGTTGCATGAAGGCTCAGTTTCAGCCTTTGCAGAAGTGTTACTATGCAAAATTTGGCACTTGGCATGTTTTATACTCTGAATGTTGGTCAAACTGTGGATTTCAAAAAAGGTAGCTTTGAAATTAATTAATGTGGACTTAATAATTAAAACAGCAGTATCAGCACCCAGTAATTTCTGCTACATTAGTCAGTTCACAGAGTTTATTTAGTTTATCTGAATTAATTAATTCTCCTTTCAGCATGGGCGTTTATTTTCAAGGTAACTGCTGTTCTGAACTATTCACCCATCCAAGTGAAAAGAATTCAGTATGGTATTAGGGAATTATATTGTGCCTCTCTTTTTATCTTAAGAGCCTCTAAGTGTATGTGGCAGTTGTAATGGAGAAAGTGTGACACTGTAATGGTAAAAGTGTGACTTCTCCTAATAGAATGACATTTTCTAGGGTACATTTATGTGATTATGTACAGTACATTGCATCTTGTAAGCCAGAAGCTATTAAAACTGGCACATGAAAAGGTTTGTCTGTTTTGTTTAGCAAAAACATAACAGTACTAATTTCTGTATAACTTCAGATTTATAAATCCATATCCTTAATTATAGCAGATCTTCCCTTTCTGTAAGAGGAAAGAATGTAAGGAGAGTGAGATCTTGGCCATCCTTCAGGTCCCAGCTCTGTAGGATAGCCAGGACTGTGGCACTGAGCACAAGCTATGACAGCATTTGAATTATTTCCACAGCACAACTCACTCCTATGTGTCTCCCCCCCCCTGAAAATATTACAAAAATAACCAATAAGCTCAGAAAAATAAAAAATATAAATCTTCTGTTATTATGCTAAGCAATAACTGGATATATGAAGTTTAGTATTATGAGAAGACAGAGACTCTATAAAATATAGTAATGGACTAAAGATGTAAAGTATGTTAAAGACTCTGTGCAGCAAGTTTTCAATGAAATCTCCATGGACAGTTTTGGAAAAGTTCAATTACAGAAAAGTCAGAAACAAAAAACTTGTCTTTCTAATTCACCAAAAAGCATCCCATTAACCAATAATTTATGGCCAAGCCCAGGAAAAAAAAAAAAAAAAAAAAAAAAAAAAAAAAAAGAA